>CM062093.1:13777903-14140812 GCA_031163375.1 Conogethes punctiferalis
GCTCAATTCGAGCGAAGATTCGCTATGCCCTACCTCTCTTGTATTGATTACATACATAGTAGGAATAATAAAAAATATAATTGATATACATAATAGGAAAACTAGAACATTTTAGACAACAAGTATACTTACTCGTATATCAGGTCTTTAGTAATGTTGCCTGGTTTAATTTGCCAAGTCGATTTTGTAGCCTTTTTAGTGAAAAAAAAAGCAGGATTCTTTTAATAAAAGTGGGACATAGTAAAAATACGTTTACAGTCAGAAGCAATAAAATGTCTACACTTTTGACTACCTGTGTCACATTGAACCTACCAATTTTTCTTGCTTCATATTAAAATGCTGACATATCATTAATCATTATGACAAGGTACTAAACAACATTATTATTGCTTTTGACTGTACATATACTCGTAATTTTATAGAACTCTAAACGAGCTCACTGAATTATAAATTCATCTGATGGTAGTATCTGGTGGTAGTCTGAAGGATGTAAGTAAGCGGCCTATCATCATTTCGCTCCAAGCCAACCTCACCTGCTCGTGGTGCATCCTGCCGAATAGTAACGAGGCGCTGGCAACCGACTGATGGCGGTATAACCATCACGATTGAAAACGTAGCCACGGACCGATGACGGGCAGCAGCGTCAACCGTAGCGAGAAGCTACACCCTGCGACCGCCAATCCGCCTGCCCAGCGTGGCGATTATGGGTCCAGCAGTGGACTGCAATAGGCTGATGATGGTACTATGAAATGTCGAACCCGGAATAATTGGATCATCCGCGCTTTAGGGTTAACTCTCTTTATTTTACGACAAGTTTATTTAAAAAAAAAAACATTAAAAAAGCACAAAGTAAAACACCACTATGTACGTACTCGTACAAACAGCAAACATATTGCAGATTCCGGGCATCGCTCAGCCTTCGGGCGACGTGAGAATTTTAATTAAAATAAAATACGTCGGGTTTATTAAAAGCAAGTGTACAAAGAAGGGCTTATCTTTTCCTTGGGGATCTCCACTTTTACGTTAATTAGTGGTGGTAGTGAGCGGGGGGGGTTTTCCTACGGGTTGTGTCTGTAGCCGAGATGTATTCTTATATCTACCAGGATGTACCACAGGGACGCGTTATAGGCATGCAAAAATTTAAAGAAACAATTTTTTTTTGTTTATTTTTTTTTTGCACATACAAATTATACAAAAGGCGGGCCTAATGCCGCGTAGGCATTTCTTACCAGTCAAACATTGGACTAAGCAGAAACAGTAATGACGTTTTAATTAAATTCATTAAATAAAGCCTTACTTTACTTTCATAATACGAACGGCTAAACTGTGGAACTCTGGCGAAGAGAAGCTTTTATTCTGAGCTATTATAACAAAAGAGAAAGAGAGGTAGGGCATAGCAAATCTTTGCTCGAATTGAGCCGCACGTCCGGGGAAGGACCTCCACCTTATAGAATACCGCAGCCCAAATGATCTCCGGGTCGTGTTTCTATCAGTGAGTAGGTTTCCGGAGCTAATGGGGGGTTAGGGTTGGGCCAACATGGCGGTGGCAACTGACAGGTAACTGACCAGTTACTTGCCCGTTGTCACACTGACTTTGGCTTCTCTTTCGCTTTCCATCGCGTAGGAAGCATTATGTCGAGCTACTATAAAAAAAAAACAAACGTAGGAACCATTTTTGGTGTGCTATTATAAAAAAAAGGTAAAACCGGTCAGTACTCATGAACCAGCGACTTCCACCAGACAAGATTGTTACCCAACCGCGGCATTGTTACGCGTATGTCCCATTATGTATCGCATTGTCCAGAAAGACCGTACGAAAATTAGCGTTTAGGGATAATGTGGAACCGGGTATGCGCGCCATTAACATTTTAATGAATGAGCGCTGTTTATGGGCGGTACTGTGTACGCGGTACGCGGACTTTACGGCGGTATTAGCAATTCTGTCGGGCTCTGCGTGAAACTATGTGTACTATGTGGCCAGTAAAGATAATGCGCGGTTTGGAATTGAAACATTTAGATATTTGGTTTGTTTTATCGCGTGGTTTATGGCGGAGTTTTATTAGGCAGACGACATCTGGATATTAATCGCGACGCACAAAGGACGTCCGGTACTTAATCTAATGGATCTCAAATTAGATTGCGTATATGTAGTAGCTAAAATTACATTTGGAATATATAACATGATTAGTGGTTTCTGGGAATATATCATTTATATTCATTGTTGGCTACAATGTGAAGTCATCATCATCGGCCTATCGCAGTCCACTGCTGGACATAGGTCTCTCCAGTTGTTCGCCACTTTGGGCAAACATCTGGAAGCTTTTCCCACAATCGCCACTCTCGCGGGGCGTAGCTACTCGCTCCGGTGACGCTGCTGCCCGTCATTGGACTGTGGTATTTAGCTACGCCTTCCATCGTGATGGTTACACCGTCATCATTGTCAAGTGCTGTCTAGCAAGAAGACAACAATAAAGTAGAAAGTAGAAATTCCATAAAGGTGGTGCTTTCCTCGGCCAGCGTATCAGTCTGGCCATACAAAGAGGAAACACGACCAGCCTTCTTGGCACAATGCCCTTGGGCAGTGATCTCGGACTTTTTTTTTTTTTTTTATTTATAAGTTTCTTTTAATTTTGTTCTGTTACTTTTAATGTCTAATGTTCAATATTTTCAAAAGTAAATATTACGATATTTAACGTAGAAATTCCAGAATACTAAGCACATTGGGTCATGCAATTACATCACAGAACTACAAAGAAATCGACCGTCTATCGGACTAGCACCGACATATTGCCACTGAACCAACCGCTCTCACAATGCGCTGTTCGCACGCGATTAATGAACAGGCACAAAGGCAGCGCTTCCGCGATGCAACGTAAGAGTCGGCGTCCTTTGATTGCTTCGCAGTTTCTGTTTTGTTACGTTGACTGCATCTATGGTATAATTGTGGTCGCAAGTGCTACTTAGGCGGTTTTCATCGGTAATGCCCTTACGTATACATACACCAAGGCTCTAGTTACTGGGTTAAGTGGAGTTCACTTCTATTTAGCGGAGAATACGCCCGCTACAAGCGCTCTATCTGAGGAGGGATGCCCAGAGGGAGTCGACGCAACCCCCCACAGTGCGATATCGGCACATCTTGAGAAGTCTTCTGACCTCTTGTATACCCAATCGTGGCATGTCTTGGCTAATTAATTATTTATTTATCTGTAGAAAACGGTCGCAAAAGATTAAAAATGTAGTCTCTCTCATCACCCTCTCAACACTAAGGTTGTCTGGAAGAGATCGCTTGTTTAGTTGTTAAAACCGCCAAAATCGTTTATCATCATCATTATCAGCATATTGCAATCCACTGCTAGACATAGGCCTCTCCAGCTGTTCGCCACTTAGTGCAAACATCTGGAGGATATACCAATAATCAACAAAACAAAATTGTAAGTAACATTTTGTCTAGTTCTTAGTCAACTTTTTTGTGCAATAATTGGGATGATGACTAAAAAATAATTTAATGTCCATCAGATAGATTAATGAAAAATATTGGATACGTATTTTTTATTTTGCCTCTTGTTCAAAAACTTACGAAGATACATTGATTTTAAATGTCACATGACGTCACGTTAGAGTACAAAATATATTCTAACGTGACGTAGTTAGCCCCCACTCCGTAACTTTAATGCGCTATATCTAAGTATTTTCTTGTTATTTCGACAAAACAAAAAATACGGGTCTTATATTTTTTTATTATCTAAGAGACGGACTAATTATTTTCTTCATTTTCATACCTTGTCATCATCCGTATTGTACTTAAGTTTTTTGTGCAAAAATCTATGAACCAAGACGTACCTAATCACTGGCAAGGTCCGAATTGAGCTGAGATATTTCACACTAAAGAAATGGTCTGTTGAATGCCGCCATTCACGAGTAGTGCAGGGCTGCAATGCGGTGCCCGTGTTGTATGCTCGTAGCTGTATGTTTGACTAGAGGCAGAATCATTAAATGGACGCAATGCGCTTAGATAAATTGATGGTAGACTTCAATAAAGCGTTTAAAATTCATTAATCTATCCTTAAAGATAGCTAAAAATTAATCTTCGAAATGTATACGCATAACTGACTTGCTCGGTGGCTCAATTGGCCTCTGCTTTCTGAGCCAAGGGTCGTGGGTTCGATCCCCACACATTACAAACATTTGTGTGTATGAACATGTCTTTTTGTATTAGTCTGGGTGTTTTCTATGTATAATATGTATTTATTTACAAAAAAAATGTATCTAAGTATGTCTATCAGTTGTCTAGTACCCATAGTACAAGCTTCGGCTTAGTTTGGGACTAGATGGTGCTGTGTGGCCCAACGTGGCATGTCTTGGGTTATTTATTATTTATTTATTAACTATCCATAACTTTCGATGAGAGGTAGGGCATAGCGGAAGAGAGGTAGGGCATAGCGAATCTTCGCCCGAATTGAGCCGCCTGTCCGGAGAAGGACCTCCACCCTATAGAATACCGCAGCCAAATGACCTACGGGTCGTGTTTCAGCCAAGGGTCGTGGGTTCGATCCCCACACATTACAAACATTTGTGTGTATGAACATGTCTTTTTGTATTGGTCTGGGTGTTTTCTATGTATAATATGTATTTATTTACAAAAAAAATGTATCTAAGTATGTCTATCAGTTGTCTAGTACCCATAGTACAAGCTTCGGCTTAGTTTGGGACTAGATGGTGCTGTGTGGCCCAACGTGGCATGTCTTGGGTTATTTATTATTTATTTATTAACTATCCATAACTATCGATGAGAGGTAGGGCATAGCGGAAGAGAGGTAGGGCATAGCGAATCTTCGCCCGAATTGAGCCGCCTGTCCGGAGAAGGACCTCCACCCTATAGAATACCGCAGCCAAATGACCTACGGGTCGTGTTTCTGCCGGTGAGTCGAGTTTCCGGAGCTCGTGGGGGTTAGGGTTGGGCCGGCATGGCGGTGGTAACTGATAAGTAACTGACCAGTTACTTGCCCGTTTGTCACAGTGACTTGGGCTTCTCTTTCGCTTTCCATCAGGCGTAGGGAAGCCTGTATGTCGAGCTACTATAAAAAAAAAAACAAAAAAGTTTATAACGACCGCACCAAATTGGATGATTCTACAATCATAAAACCTACGTTTTATAAATTTGTTATTGTTAGCATACGGTTTGTGTAATATGGGGTACAACAAGGGAAGCCTCCACGCGTGGTCGTCTTGCAGACGGCCCGGCGTACCCCGGGCAACGGCGGGTGGTAGAGGTTGGCTACTACCCGACGGCTAATTCCCTGTGGGAGCACGCACTTGTGCGTGGCTCCGGGAGCCAAGTGTTGGCGTCGATGACCCCCGACGCCTTCCACGGCTGTGCTTAGGCACACCAGATGGGGCCTTTTGGCCTGTGGGTCTCTCCCAATGGCGGGGTATTTGCCCGATTGGTGAGAGACGTGTTGTTGGACGCATTTTGCGTCGGTTTGTCGGCGATGGTCGCAGAGGAAGAGGAGTGCCCTTCGGGGGACCTCGCGGTGTTGTCGTTGCCGTCCTCCCTGTCTTCTGCGACCGTTGCCGCCTTACCCAAGATGGGGGCCTTTTGGCCTGTGGGTCTCTCCCAATGGCGGGGCGTTTGTCCGATTGGTGAGAGACGTGTTGTGGGACGCATTTTGCGTCGGTTTGTCGGCGATGGTCGCAGGGGAAGAGGAGTGCCCTTCGGGGGATCTCGCGGTGTTTCGTTGCCGTCCTCCCTGTCTTCTGCGACCGTTGCCGCCTTACCAGAGGAGCCGCTTGACGGCGTGGGTTGGCAGTGTATCACTGCGGCGCGGCGGGTCCGATGGCCACGGTTCTCGTGGTCGTCGGATATGGTCCTTTTGAACTGGTCGCCGGGCAACCTGTTTCCCCTCGCTGGAGGGACCAGGGGGCTTGCCTTGACTGGCGAGCCCGAGTGGAGTGAGACCACAATAAAAAACCGCCTGTTATCCCGACTTCGGTCGGGACCAGGGGGCGTGAGCTCAAGTGGAGAAAACCACAATAAAAAACCACCGTGCGGCGGCGGCTGCACGCCCGACGGGGTTCCGCGAGGTCGGCACGGGGATGCCGGCCACGTATTGCACGAACCCCGTCCTTGGAGGAGAGGGACGGCCCTTACGGGCCTGATCTCTAGGTCGCCCCAAGCGGGGGGGCCAGCCCGAGTCTGCCTAGCAGACCAGCGCTGACAGCTTCGCGGCGTTATAGCCCAGGACCCGCGATGCTGTCGCCCAAGGCGCATTTGACGGTGCAAACCAGGGTTTTTTAGTGGGTATTCTCTGCCGACGCGGAGCGAGTCCCACATAACCCGTCTGCTTCCCCGGGCAGCGGGTATGCGTAAACTGCATTTCTCCCTGGTGAAACAAAAAAAAAAAAAAAAAAAACGGTTTGTGTAATACAAAAATTACAAAACAATGTTTGAGTTTCATTATAGTAATTTTTCAACATGATATATAGACATTGGGGAGGGCTATGTCCAGCTGTGGACTTTAGCAGACAGATAATGATGATGAACTTTATTAAAATTGTTTAGTGTGCTACGAAGAACACAAAATTATTATCTAAGCCTTAAGCGCAAAAGATGCCTAAAAAATAAACGCTTTCGAACGGACCTCGATTTCACAAAGAGACCACGTCTCGCCCAGATGCTGATACTGCGCAACACTCGACATAAGGTACTCTACTCAGTTTAATTTCCGGCTGGCTCGTTCCAAACCGTTGCTTTAATCTCAAGACATCTTGCTATAGTAGCCATGTTGCTTGAACAGCAAAGACTTTGAGTATTCTTGGCCGTGGAGATAAACCGCATTACTAAGTCTTATGGTGGTTAAATTTCAACTTGTTTTCTTGGCAACGAAATACTGTGAGCTAGTAGAGTTCATTCTTTGAACTGAAAATATCAGGGATGTTTAGTTGCAGAATTTTTCATCTTAGGTGCTCAAATTAAAGGATAAACCAATTGAAACTGACGACAGTTTTGACTTTCATGTCTGTCAGGAGTGTAATATGTATAAGTAGAGACCTAGAATATTTCACCAGATCTTCATTATTCAGAAGTCACAATGTCTCTTTACAGAGCACCGCAATATAAAAAATATCTCAATGAAAAAACGTATTCGAAAGAAGCGCGTATTTCAGAATCTATTTTTAGCGTTTATTAAATTACTACCCACCTAATGAATTTTACATAGAAACGTGAAAATTACCCAGTATTTTTCCTCTTGAATAATAACACGTTTCGTGTTGGTAACTAATCTTGTATCCTTGATGGAATGGTCCGATAAAGTGTGTTAGAGTTGAACAATTTATTTGTATGTATGTATTACATATTTCATAAGTAATAGCCTACAAATAGCCATGGAATTATGAGCATTTCAGCTGTCTGAGGATTTAATACTTAGCCTTACCTTACCTACCAAGGGTGGTGACAAAGGCCCTCAAACGACATTGAGGGAGACTTATGTCCAGCGGTGGATGTATGCAGGCCGATGAAGAGTCAAAACTCTACAAAGGACAAAGATAAAATAAATCATGATTAAAAGAGGTGGTTCCAAAATAAAATGTCCGATAGATGGCGCTATGTAGCCTGTGGTTCGGCTATCAATATCGACAGCTGAACCATCAGCTGTCATAATGTGATTGCTGTGTAAACGGACGTATGCAGACTAATGAAGAGTCAAAACTCTACAAAGGACAAAGAAAAAATAAATCATGATGAAAAGAGGTGTTTTCAAAATAAAATGTCCGATAGATGGCGCTATGTAGCCTGTGGTTCATGTGATTGCTGTGTAAACGTCAGTTGGACCTAGGGATTGGACCTGTTGACACCACATATTTAAACAGATATAAGTAAATTTAGTTTTTAACTCACATGACTAACGATCTTTATACCATTAATTTTAATTACAAACAATTTCCTACCAAACAAACCTTAATGACTGCTAAACTTAACCAACTAGTTCCATTAAGAAACTAAAAATACAGAACGAACTAAAAGCCTTAGTATTCAAAGTTAATTAGGGCAAATTGGAAGTTTCCATGATAAAAGAAAAGGTTTCTGGGAACTTCAAATGTTTTGTAGTTACTCTAAAGTGGCGTAACGAACCAACTGAACTATGAAGCTTCTTGACCTCGCTAGTAAAAGGGTACGTATGGAATGAGTTCAAGGCAAACTTTTTTAAATAAAATATGCTCCGGTTATAAGTTTCATTTTCTTTTCAGCTAGAACAACTACTAACAAACAACTCGACAACAACAACGACTGGCTCGATGGCTCATTTGGTAGTGACCTTTGCCTCTGAGCCAAGTGTCGTGGGTTCGATTCCCGTACAGTACAAACATTATTATGTTCATGTCTGTTTGTATTGGCTGGTTATGTATTTATTTACAAAAGTATCTAAGTAAGTTTATCAGTTGTCTAGGACCCATAGTACAAGCTTCAGCTTAGTTTGGGGCTAGATGGCTATGTGTGGCCCAGCGTGGCATGTCTTGGGCTATTTATTATTATTATTATTAACTAGTAAGTAGGTAGCTAGAACATATTATTAGGTAACATTATGATAGGGTAAGGTATTCATTATCTGTGCGGTGATGGAATATAATACAAATCCCAATGTTTTTCCCCGTGGGTCTCGTAAGAGTTGACTTATTTATGTCAGAGGTTGGTTCAATGGTTATGAACGCTGTCACAGAGAACGCTGTGGTCGTAGTGTCGATTCCCGTACAGTACCAACATTTATGTGCATTAATGTACATGAACACGTCTGTTTGTATCGGTCTGGGTGTTTGCTATGAATAAATGTATTTGTATGCATGTCTATGTATTTACAAAAGAAAATATCCAGGTAAGTTTACGAGTTTTCTAGGACCCATAATACAAGTTCCGACTTAGTTTGTACGGTAGAGGTAGAGGGCGCTGTGACTAAGCGTATTTTGAGTTATATAATAATACACAAAAGAAACCAAAATCAACACTTTCATCTCAACGAACTAGAAATTTCTTTAATGAAAACGTTCCGTGCGCGTGAGCTAACCGAAATCCACACGGTGCAGTTTTGTCAAGGAAATGCAAGCTGAGCTGGATACGTGAACACGGACTGCGTGGCAAGCCTGCGTGAAACGTAATTACTCGCAAAGGAGCGCCTTGAGTCTAGGAAAAACGGGTTTTAAGTAACTGTCTCCGGAAAGATAATGACACGGTGTAAGCCGACTTGGTTCAAATGAGTATTAAAATGCGTGCAAAAAGATAATTAAAGTTTAAGATTATGAATAACAATTTATTTATTGTCTTTACAGTTATATCTCTAAGGTTAGAACTAGCTAGTCTTAATACGCCTTTATATTGCGAGAGAAAATAAATGATTTTTATTATTATTATTATATATAGTAGGTACACGGTACACAGGCATATATTATACAATCGTACAGGCAGACAATAGGACAAAGCTCAGCTGATGCTGTCGCGGGAGCGCGTCCCCGGCAGCGCTGGTTTTCAGCTTTCCTCTGCCCTCTGAGGTGTTAGTGGGGGGCTGAGTGTGTATGGCTGAGTCGTGACACTAACTTAGTTAAGCCAAGCCGTAACTATTATTTTGTAGGCACTAAGTATATGTCATGAGTACAAAAGAAAAAAGGACGGAAAAAAAAACAAAAAAAAAACAAACAAGCAAAGAATTAATCAGACACGAACGAGCTGTGTGCATGTGTGTGTGTGTGTGTGTAGGTAGGTGTATTTAGTGTGTATGTGATGTATCCATGAGGAAATGTAATGATGTGTGTGTGTGTGAACAAGAACAGTACTACTTAAAAATACCTACTTATTTTAACAAACGCCGATGTTGTATTTCATAGTCCTGTGTATACATTATGATTGCCACGAGAAATGCATTTCCTAGTGTGGCTTTCATAAGCAATCCTACTATAAGTTGTACATTTTTCTTGGCAATACACAATTTTTACTTTTACTTTACTTTACATAAATGGGAATTTGGGATGTAAGGGAGCGACTTCTTTTCGCTCCAAGCCAATCTCACCTGTCCGTGGTACATCCTGCTAAATAACAAACGAGGCGCTGGCAACCGACGGGTGGCGGTATAACCATCACAATTGAAGGCGTAGCTAAATACCACAGGCCGATGACGGGCAGCAGCGTCACCGCAGCGATAAGCTACGCCCTGCGATCGCCAACCTGCCTGCCCAGCATGGTGATTATGGGTATATCCTCTAAATGTTTGTCCTAAGTGGCGAACAACTGGAGAGGCCTATGTTCAGCAGTGGACTGCAATAGGCTGATGATCATGACTTTACATAAAAGCCAGGTAATGCAGACCAATTTAACAAAATACAGTCAATATTGACAACCAGCGTGATCCAATGTGGTTCGAGGATTTAGAAAACCACCCCATCTCATCCCGTTGGTATCATAGAAGACGACTAAAGACAGGAAACAGGCAGCGTTTCATGGTGTTGCGGTTTTTATGAGCTTGTTAGCATATTATTATGATGACAGGCCCGTTTGTCTCCTCTGTCATAAATAAGACTACCCTCCGAAATACACAAACCTTTGGATTTCGATGGAAATTCATTTGTGATGCGACATGTGGTTTTAAGAGAACTCTTTCCTCACGGCAGGTAGCGCCATGGCTGTGTCCCTGACGGATTATTAGACAGGCCCCTAAATCTCCTGCCTTCAAAAGCAATACAAAATAGATGTACACACATTTATCTCAGTCAATCTCCTTTCGTACGATTTCCGATACTCATTTGTATTTTATATAAAAATCCAATAGCAACTCACAAAACACGACAACATTAAAGACTCAAACTAAACCACTAAAGCGACCAACACAACGCACATTGTGTCTGAAAATTTCATATTATTTTTCCTGTGCGCGAGTTTGTTCAAAACCAAACATCAACTCGGGCGGTTTTACACAGAAGTTTCGCTAGGAAATCTTGTTTTTACAAGGCAACCACTTGGGATTTTATATGAGTTTAAAAGCTTTTTAGTTTCTACTCGAGATTCAGATTGTTTTCTATAATAAGCCGCGTCCCCGAGTTGGTAATCAAATTGCCGTTTATGTTCCTGTTTTGTTCGTATTGATTGACCGAGATCCAATCTGCCGTTATTCCAGGAAAGCCGTAGAAATGGTGCGCAATAAAGGGAAGTTTTTACAAAAGTTAAATTTTAGGTTGTGTTATGGGAACCAGATTAATTTTTATGACAGAAAGGGCAAACGGGCCTGAAGGTCACCTGATGGTAAGTGATTAATTCAGTCCATAGACACCGTAACTATGTTCCTGTATTCTTCGTATTGATTGACCGAGATCCAATCTGCTGTTATGCCAGGAAAGCCGTAGAAATGGTGAGCAATAAAGGGAAGTTTTTACAAAAGTTTAATTTTAGGTTGTGTTATGGGAACCAAATTAATTTTTATGACAGAGAGGGCAAACAGGCCTGAAGGTCACCTGATGGTAAGTGATTAATTCAGTCCATAGACACCGTAACTATGTTCCTGTTTTGTTCGTTTTGATTGACCGAGATCCAATCTGCTGTTATTCCAGGAAAGCCGTAGAAATGGTACGCAATATCGAGAGGTTCTTACAAAAGTAAAATTTTAGATTGTGTTATGGGAACCAAATTAATTTTTATGACAGAAGGGGCAAACGGGTCTGAAGGTCACCTGATGGTAAGTGATTAATTCAGTCCATAGATACCGTAACATCAGGGAAGTCACAGACCTTTGAGGGATTTGTAGGAGAAAGTCGCAGCTTCGTTCCACGAAGAATCCAAAGAATCACCGAATATTAGTTCATGCTTAGAGACAATAATAACGACAAAACGAACATAATCTAAAGGTTATTTGGAAGAGATCGTTCATAGTGATAAGACCGCCAAGATTGAGCTACAACTGTATATTTTGTCTAGTTCTAAGTAGATTTTTGGGATACAATAAAGAGTATCTATTTACCTGTAGGTAAATTATCATCATTATCAGCTTATTACAGTCCACTGCTGGACATAGGCCTCTCCAGTTGTTCGCCATTTAGGTCAAACGTATGGAGGATATACCCAAAATCGCCACGCTGGGCAGGCGAGTTTGCGATCGTAAATTATATCAATTGGATATTCGAAATGTTTAGCATTGAAATCCAAAATGATACGAACTTCGTAGTGAAAACTTTTGATACTTTTGATTTATTACATAAAATGTATGTATTCAGTTAAGTAGTATGTTTTCCTCAACGAACGTTTGAAAAAATAAATTCTAACATTTAAGAATTATGTTTTTTTAATGTACCAATAATAACACATCCAACACACAATATAAAAGCTGAAATCAAACATCTTGTCTCATTTGAACTCGACGAAAAATACGAAGCAAGCAAGTAAATTATATTTTTCTATTCAATTTCATGCAAATTCGAACATCACGGCCGGGAACTCGCCTTTGAGTAGACACAAAAAGATTCTCTTTTAAAGTATAATTTAGCACAAATTAAGCGCACACATTTATAATTCATGAACGAATTTGAGGCTCTTGCACACAGGATTTCCTTAATGTGTAAACAAGGAGCCTACGGTTCTGTCGGGCTGAATTATTAAAATGTTAATAGAAAAACACATCGCTCATAAATTAAGAAGGAATGCGGGTTTCCTTAAATGGGGAAATATTTTTTTATGTTTTGTAATTTTAACAAAGTATGTAAAAGTACATAAGTACAAGAATTTATTCACATGTTGAAACAAAATATACTCGGATTTCTTACAATGATTTTCATTATTTTGTCTCGTAAACATACTCGTATGTTGATGAATATGAATTTGAAACCAAGATATGTAAAAATATTACTAAATATTTTGATCCTGAGGGATAGGGTGCGAAGACAGCAACATCACAAACACTGCTCCGATCAAAAAGTAAAGAGCAAAAATCTTTGTTATGGGTATCAGGACACAAAGGTACCACAAATCTATATATATAAAAGGAGAAACTGACTGACTGACTGACTGACTGACTGACTGACTGACTGACATATCAACGCACAGCCCAAACGGCTAAACGTAGGCACTTGAAATTTGGAAGGGACGTAGCTTAGGTACCGTAGGGGTGCACTAAGAAAGGAATTCCCGAAATTCCCACGGGAACGGGAATTAGCGGGAAAATCCTTTTGTATGAAAAATCTAAACCGCTTAAGTTAGACGCTTGAAATTTGGCATGCAGGTACCTTAGTAAATATAAAGTTTAGTTATGGCTGTATTTTGAGAAATTCCCACGGGAACGGGAGTTAGCGGGAAAAAACTTTTGTATGTATAAATTTAAACACGCGGACGAAGTCGCGGGCAAAAGCTAGTATATTATATACTTAAATACAAACATAAATAGCCAGACAAGGCACAGACAAAAATGTTCATCATGAATGTTTGTCCTGAGTGGGGATCAAACCCATGATGACTTTTGATTCAGAAAGCAGCAGTCGCTACCAATCAGTTATGCCATCATGAGGGCATATTTATACAATGCAACAGAATATTATAGGTCCTAAATCTCTATATAAATCTGTGCTTCTGTAAATCCTAGGGATGAAAAGTGATCTTTAATCACTTTTCAATGATTAAACTTAAAATTTTATCAAAAATCGCATAAAAATCACCCATTAAAAATATGATTCACAAGAGCCATGTTTAATGTTACCGGTGAACCCTTCGACCTTCAAGCACTCTTGCCTCTAAAAACAAAATGTTAAGCAGTCGATTTGAAATGCAAAAACGTATACTTATTACCCTGAAAAGTTGAATGTGTGACGCTATGAATTTTCCCGACCGCAATCAGGGCTGCCAGAAATTCCACGTTTATTGAAATACAAAAGGTATTGTGATAAAGAATAAGAAAAATTAGTATTATACTTTAAAAATCTTTAACGACAATAATGAAGAAGGACATATCAAAACTTAAATATAATAAAAACAATAAAACATTCATAGCATAAAAGCAGTACATAGATTATGGTAATAGTAAAACCGGAATATTCCGAGTCGAATACTCCGAGTATTCGAATTTAACTCTGTATTAAAATGGTGTCTGTTTTAGTGATTCGTTGCGTTTTCTGATCCATTTAGTAGTTATTTACCCTAATACTTTTAGGACTAAGAGTGAAGTTAATTAAATATTGCTTTACTTATTTATTTGTTAGGTAACCTACTATACCAAGACCGTATAATAATTATTGATAGGTATTAATTATTATGTATTATTTAAAGCATGTTCTTTCTTACAGATCAATATTTCAGCTGTGTTGCGACTACCATGATTATAAGCAGACTCTGCGAGTAAATAACCCTCTTTCTTGATTAGATTCCATAGTGAAACGTCAAACCCTCTCCACGTCCAAAAACAACTTTCTTCCTTTAGTCATTTTCATAATCATTAAATAATGACTAAATAATGATACCGGCAACCCTACTCTTAACTCTTTGGGTTCAGGAGGTACGAAGTGCAATTAGAGCTTTTGTTTCGAAAAGTTTATTTGCTGGCAAAATATTTAAAGCACAACAGTATTAAAACGTGAGCTTTTTGAACTGGACAATGCACTGCTGAATTTTTTACTGTTGTTTTTTTTTTGGTTAAACTTTTGACAATCATTTCGCTGTAGTGGTCCATTAGTAGTAGCATTAAAAAGGTCCATGAAAGATTTCTCGCTATTTAAGTAACCTTTTTTTTAAGTCAGGAATGCATTTACGCATACACCAGGGCCCTAGGTATGGGATACCTGGCTTCTGTGGGACTCACTCCTAAAACGGAGAATAAACCCCCTAAACCTCGGCTACGAGCGCTCATTTAAGTTAATTGTATTATCTACTATATGTGGGTTATATTTTTTTTATACTACTAGGGTGCCAAAATTGATTGCCCGCCTGATTTGCATCAGCGGTTACTGTAGCCCACATACTACAAATATTTGTGTGCATGAACATGCCTGTTTGTAGTAAGTTTATCAGTTGTCTAGTACTAGTAGTACTACTACCGAACTAGTAGTATAAAAAAAATATAACCTTGTACAAGCTTCGGCTTAGTTTGGGGCTAGATGGCGCCGTGTGGCCCAGCGTGGCATGTCTTGGGTTATTTATTTATTTATTTACAATCTAGCACATAATTTTCTTAGAATGACTTATGAACTCTTTGACGTTGTTTCAAGTAACCGAACCAAGGCAGGGCAATTTAAGTCCCAATTATTATTCCAGTTCATAATTTTCCAAAGTATCATCCAAAAAACATCCCAGAACTGTGAACATTTTCAACAAAAATTATCCTGTATTATGAATTTTGAAAGTCTTCAAAGTCGGATAATAAAGCGGTTATTCAACGGAACACGTTTCTAAAAAAAAATTCTTCAAGACGGTCAAAAAGTTAGTGAAATGAAACAATTACCGAACTGGGAAAGTCTTGAACAGGATTTGGAATATGAACCGAGAAGTAATAAACAAGTTTTGTCACGCGATTTCAGTTGGAAACTTAAAAGAAACATGGTACCTAATTATTACTATTGACTTAGGGGCAGCGCAGACGACAGACTATCCGTGACGCACTTTTTTGCAATTATACGCACACGACGTAAATATCTGTGTGACGTAAATTCTTCAAGACGGTCAAAAAGTTAGTGAAATGAAACAATTACCGAACTGGGAAAGTCTTGAACAGGATTTGGAATATGAACCGAGAAGTAATAAACAAGTTTTGTCACGCGATTTCAGTTGGAAACTTAAAAGAAACATGGTACCTAATTATTACTATTGACTTAGGGGCAGCGCAGACGACAGACTATCCGTGACGCACTTTTTTGCAATTATACGCACACGACGTAAATATCTGTGGCGGATATTTCACAGACTCAACGCACACGACGCACATCCTCGATTATATGTCTCAGACGCAGACTTTATCGCACAAAAAGTGTGCCGTCTGAGCAGCACCTAAGACAGATAATGGAATTTTGTGGAATAAACTCCACTGCTATTGTTAATGTTAAGAGTTGGCGCAAATATAATAATATGTTGTCAAAAAATAAAACAAGTCGCCGCCTCATTTCTTCTAGTGGGTAATGAAAGAGTCGACTTCTTGAGATATTTTCAACTTCTCTCATTTTATATGAACTATAATTTTGATTGCCCTGATGGCTCATTTAGTAATGACTCCTGCTTTCTGAATCAAGGGTTATGTGTTTGATCTCCACCTGGGACAAATATTTCTGCTTTTCCATGCCTGGGTATTTGCATTTAAGTATGTATTTAGGCAGCCTTATCGCTAGCGACAAGGCCGCCTAAATTGTGCAACAAGTATTTTTTTTTTTTTTATAGTGGAGGTCCTTCCCCGGACGGGCGGCTCAATTCGAGCGAAGATTCGCTATGCCCTACCTCTCTATCTGTTATACATAGTTTTAAGTAAATTGTATGGTGCGCAATAAAGAATATCTATCTATCTATCTATCTATGACACCTTCGTTGTTCTGATTCTCATGACACAAGTGCTCAAGCTTACTTTCGGATTGGAGCAATGCATGTAAGTAATACTTACTCATATCGTCGGCCGTAGGCTCAATTAAGGTAAGGGACAAATCTCACAAAATGAGTTGAGTATACAGTTTTTTTCAGAATTTTCCGCTCTTTCGAATGATATATATGAAAAAATTCTATCTTGAAAAAAATGTCCCTTACTCTAATTATTTTTTGGGGTCTAAAATTAATTCCGGCCCACAAAAACCATATAACTGACAAAAAAAATAATGTAGCAACCTTAAATGGTGTAATTACTGCCACCAACCGATTTTAAATAAAGTAACGGTCTTCGCAATCAAAGAATAGCCTTTACATGGTATTTTTTTAAAGAAAACTTTATAACACTAGCGTTACTGTAATGCATTTTTCGTCTCATAAATCAATACCGCCCATACCTTAAAACGTATGCACGAGTTTTGAAATAAATAATCTTTACGCCATTTTACATTATTATATTTTAATCAGTGCGTCCCTTACACCAATATGATTCGATATCCATTTAGGTTTCGTGTCCGTTACACCAATTTGCAACTGAATACTGATCAATATTTATACCAGTTACCTTTATTTACAAACAAATCTAACTTCAAGAGACAGGAGAAGAGCACGTGTGCTCGTTTTCCGTCCTTTTCTATCCCATATCATCGCTCTGTGTGTGAAAGAGAGGACGCACTAGCTGCGGGCGGGCATCTAAAAAACCGTTTGTCAGGACGCGTTCACCTGTCGCTTGGTTGATTTGTCAATTTATTGATAAACATGGAGAAACAATACAATTTAAACCGGTTACTACGACGCAGACAGCAATTACAACAATAAGTGAATAAAATAGTACATTAAGTACATAATTATCATTTCATTATTACTAAATTCTAAGTTTTTGTGAATTTTTTTCGCAAGTTTTTTTCAGAGCCACCATCCATGGAACACACGTACAGTGACAACGGCTCTTTTCGGAGCCACTTCAGTGAAACACACGAAAGAGTACCAAACGGCTCTTTTCAGAGCCACCATCAGTGAAACACACGAAAGAGTGAAATATTTCTTTTCAGAACTGTGTACTTCTTATTTCATTAAACCATGTACACGTAAGAGTAGCCACACTATCAAGTATGTCGATAATGCAAGATTTGAAAAATGTTATCGTTTCTACTTTAAATTTCCAAAGTGTCCTGAAAGAACATTAAAATGGACAAATGCCGCACCCTGCTCTTAGAGACATTTACATAGGATAGTTTTCAATGTATGAAGGATAGAAGACGAGTAAATGAAAACTGCTGTGATTGCTTTACATAACCATATTTATAAATATACTCAGTTTTTTAGCATTTGAAATTTGGTACCTAATCAAAAGAGCGTGTTTGTTCCGTGTCTAGGTGTTAGTATTTTAAGTACATACATAATCTAAACTACCTAAACTAATATATAAAGAGGAAAGATTTGATTGTTTGTTTGTTTGTTTGATACGAATAGGCTCTAGGGATCCGTGCTAAAACTCCAATATTGTAACCCAAATTTACCAAAAAGATTTTAATCTACAAAAAAAGAAAAGATCTTACATACTGACGTCTCATGACAACGTTCCCATAGCAACCGAAACTGTTATGACATCTAAATAAATAAATTCTAACATGAAATCGTACTTTCATGTAAAAACTACTGAAAGGGTTTTGATGAAACTTTACAGGAATGTTATTTATCCATCAGATTTACACACAGGCTATAGATTACAAGGGTATTATACATTTTAGAATTTACAATTGCGGCAAAATATGTTACATACTTTTTGAAATGACCATAGATACTGTCATTTCTTGAATTTGTCAAAGAAATTGTCATTTTGTCATGACAGGTACTGACATCGAAGTAAATACGGAATTATCGGAAATTCACAATCACAACAAACAGTGATATAAATATTTGTGAACCGTCGGCTTACTTTCAGGATAAAATTCTTCAGAAAATACTATAAGCAAATTGCTATAGCTAAAAATACGACCAACTTGAAAACACACCACCGGTGTTTCCTGCATCAATGCTGCTATCAGCTTGGAGGCTCCTCATTTAGCAACAAATCGGAACAACATTTAGGAATAGTGCACAGTCGAACAGATCTAGCATAATCCGTGAACAAGGCATCCTGAATCATAGTGACATGAGCTTCAAGAGCTCTAAGAACCCAAAAAATATGAACACGCTGGCTCAGCGACCCAAAGTGGATCTTGGCCTCCGACACGAGATTTCGCCACCCTGGTCTGTCCTCGGTCACCCTTCGCCAGTCGGGCTGCTAGTAATATATATTTGTGGTATCGAAATTGTTCGGATATCCATAATACAAGTGTTCAAAACTTCTTAGCTACGATTATTATCGACGTAGTAGTACGAGCAGTAATAGTACTATGATTTAGGGGTGATGTGCACCTACAGTTCCTGCAGTACGAGATACCATCTTTAAAAGTAACAAATCTTTAAGACGTGAATTAAGGTTTCCATAATAAGAGTTGTATTTAAACATATATTTATATGCATGCATAGATAGCTAACCAGTATTGCACAAAATACTGAAAAGGTGATACAGACATAAATCTAGTCTAATATACCTGATTGCTAATTTGTCGATAAAATTATCGACATTGCACAATACAAATGTACATCACTTGAGAAATGAGTTACGACCCCGCACACCCTTCATACCACCTGAATTTGACTTGCGAAACTCAAAGCAAAATGCCGAACATGCGGTATCTATTGGGGGTAATCTGTGGATATCAACAACTTTAAAGTGTCAAAATATTCCATGTAAGGGACACATAAATAATTCACACACAATTCAATACATTTTCATAACTGTTACACGAATGCCCCACTTTAAACTTGCGACTTACCTCAAAAGAGTTTTTTTAATAATTTATGAACGATCCCCTTACCCTTTCTTCGTTATTCCAACGAAATCCTTACGCTATTTTTATATTAATATTATGCACACAACGTATAGGTCAATTTCAGGTAAGGGACGAGACTACAAGTAACTTGGCATGTAAGGGACATTACGAACGAAAAAAGTCGGTGTAAGGGACATCTATTTTCTAAAATAATTAAAATATTTAAATAAACACTGCACAGGAAGATAGTGCACTTAAATATAAGATAATGTGTGAAAAGAAATTTAAAAAAGGTTAATTACAAAGAAAGTTATGTACGATTTACTCCAAAAAAAAACTTTGTCGGCCTCTCCTGAAAAGTCGTATTTTGTCCCTTACCTTAATTGAGCCTACGGTCGACGATATATTTACAAATCACTTTCAAATTCTTTCTCAAAAACTTCCACGTGGTGAAACTGCTAGTCCATTAAAACAATTATGGAACTGCAAAAGTTCTAAACAGGGTCACATGGCAGGAGCGTTAACAAGCGTCGTCACGCGACTTCGCTTGCGACCGAACAACGAAAGGGCGCGAGTTTTGGCACTCGCGTAAACTGGAAATTAGGTGGTTGTGTATCAGCTTCGAGTTTTGGATGTATGTTGTTTGTGATTTATACTAAGCAGGAGCTAAGAGATAAGATTTACATAGAGATAATAAATACAAATTTAAAAAAAAAATGTAGGGGCTCCACTTAGACCACGAAGCTCCGTGTATGAGTTGTAGTTCAGTAGTATTGAGTGTGCCAAAGAGAAAGATCGTCAGGGCTTAAAATAGTATATTGTAGTTAAGTAAAGTACAACTAAATGGAACTGGTAACCTATTCAGCGCGAATCTAATCGCGAAAGAGCGCGAAAATAGAGAAAATGTTTCTATTTTCGCGCTTTTTCGCGTAGGTTATTTTAATGATCTGTCCGTGTGGTGTCCAGACTTAGAACAGGACCACCCCATTTCATCCCGAGGCTGACGTAGAACGACCAAGGGAATATCAGGAAACGGGCAACAGCGCTTACCTGGGTACAAAAAAAAACTACTGTGGTCATTCAACACGCTTATCAGGCTTAGTTACTAAGGTAAATACCTCGAATGACAATTGTCACTGTGGTAGAACTATGTTCAGCGGTGGACATTTGCAGGCTAATGATAATAAATAAATAAATAACCCAAGACATGCCACGCTGGGCCACACAGCGCCACCTAGCCCCAAACTAAGCCGAAGCTTGTACTATGGGTACTAGACAACTGATAAACTTACTTAGATACATTTTTTTTGTAAATAAATACATATTATATATAGAAAACACCCAGACCAATACAAACAGGCATGTTCATGAACACAAATGTTTGTACTGTGCGGGAATCGAATCCACGACCCTTGGCTCAGAGGGCAGAGTCAAATATGATCATCATAATGATGATGAAAGGTATATAAAACAAAAGAAAAAGAAGGAATTTAAGCACCAAAAAGTGATCTTTAACATGATGGTCAAAAAATGGCAGGGACATCGCCTGCATTAAGGTTAAGTCAATTAAATTATTCCAAACACAATTCCCTGACACACCTCCCATCTGATTTCAAATGGAATTGTAAACCGAAAACAAAAAGCAAACAACAAAATACTTTTTCAATTACCAACCATCCAAAGAAAAGGCCCACACGAAATCTATTATGAAATAAATTAATAACCAGCTGTGTGAAGCCAATTTTTCTGTCCATTGTGGCGCGGATAGCTCCGATGGTGAACAAAGGTCGTGGAACAAAGGCGCATACAATACGCCCCTTTCAGTCGGCGGCGTTATTTTAGCGCTCAACGTAATCGCTTCGCTAGGAATGTTAGGTGAAACGGTTTTAACAACTGGGTAAGTGTCGTGTGATCCTCGATTTTGTTTTATGTCCTTGTTTCGTCAAATATGCAGATATCAGATTGGAGACAGCCCATAATTGAGAGGTGTGGTGCAGACATGTCAGGAGGGGGAACCCCAAAAAACCCCCAAATAAATAAACAAATGCTAGAGAGAAAAGAGAGTGTCCTTGGTTCCTAAAACCTCATAACATATTATAATAGGCTAAATAATATTTATTGACCTAACCTGCTCATAAGGTCGAGCAACATTGTCATTTTGATCATCAGCCTGCAAACATCCACTTTGTTAATCTTTACTCAACATTCACATAGATAGATATTCTTTATTTGCACACCAAACAGATTACTTAAAGCTAGGTACAATGACAACTCGACGTACAAATAAGACATACCTAAATGAACCTGGCAAAATGGCTGCCACTAATAAAAAAAGTCAAACCTAAATATTGGTCGAAACTTTGTAATAATGTTTAAAATAATTCACGCTATCTGTCCGCTTGCTTTGCTTTTCTATTTAAAACCCAAAGTAGATTTCAAGCTAATTTCATAAGCACCGTGTCTCGGATAGCCCGATGGTAAACAAAACCGGAGGAACAAAGAGGCTAGTTTAATTCGCCTCAGTCGGAGGAGAAGCGCTGTTTTAGCGCTCACTGTAATCGCTTTAGCTAGTAACGTAAGGGTGGCTACATATAAGCGTCCCGGCATTAAGGCTAAGTTCCTAATTAATCTACATCTACAATATTTTTTTAAAGAGGAAAGTCTTGTATTTTCCTACGTTTGTAACGAATAAAATCAAAATCTTCTGTAGAAGTCTGTCTGGAAAGCTACATTCACCCTTTAGCCGTTCGCACTATGAATGAAGGGGGAAAGTGTTTTGTGCGAGTTATGAAAACGACGTCTATTTTTATTGAACATATTTATATATATGGTATGTCATATAGGTACAATAACAAAGACACTTGCTGACCGCCAGTGATGGAGCTATCCGCGTCTCAGAGTTTTGGTCTTATAACATTATAGTCGTTTTGTCATCGACTTAAGAAGAAGGAGAAGAACAAAGGTTCCAATAGGGATGATTCCAGGGTCAAAATAATTACATTATGTTTAGTCAGTATTTTAGATTATAAAAATATATTGGACACATATTTTTCCTTTTTTCATTTAAACAAAAAATAACAAAGATACAAAGCATCAAAATGTAGGAGTGGGGGGCTTTGACGTCACTCATTTGCGAAAAAGCTCCTAAATTCTGACGTCACGCGTAATTTTAATGGGCTATATCTTTTCCGTTTTTGGTCTAATTTACAAATGAAAATACGTGTCTTTTATTTGACGGAGTGATTACTTCTTTTTCGACACCATGCCCATTGGAAACCAAAAACAAAGTTTGATAATACTAAACGCGCTAGAACACGTGTATCATCATCATCATCAGCCTGCAAGACCTTCATAGCTGGTCATAGGCCTTCCTCAAGAGGATTTGCTTTAGTCACCACGCTTGGCAGGTGGGTTCGTGACCGCAGTAGGATTTATTTGAACCCAGGTAAACTCTACTATCCATTTTCTTATGTGTGAACCAACCCTTACCGAAAACCATCTTACTCGTAACTGTGGTCGTTAAAAACTCTTTTTTGTTGAAACTTGGTTTTATACATTGTAGGTTTTATTATGTAATGATTTTGTGGTAAAATTGCTACAAAATTAGAAATAGCTGAAGTTAAGATATGGTCAGGTGATAAGTTTTGTACATCGTTAAAAGTCTAAGTAATGAAAAAGTAGATTGTCTACCTTCTACTGAAACTTATTTGTTATTAATAGTAATACCTTTCCCTCGCCTAATGGAAAGCTAAAGAGAGTCCCAAGTCGTTATGACAACGGGCAAGTAACTGGTCAGTTACCTGTCAGTTGCCACCGTCATGCCGGTCCAACCTTAACCTCCCACGAGCTTCGGTAACCCTACTCACCGGATGATTTAAATTCCTTGAATTCCTATTTCCTAGTATAAACCTTTGCGAGTTATTCCTATTTAAGTAATGAGAAGCGAAATTGTTTTCCCGAAAGACAATTAAATACAATACGTTTTAAAAATATCCCGTTACGAATGTGAGATTTTGTAAGAGTTCTTTCGCCATTGGCCGAAATGTGTAATTTAATTAATTATTATCTACGTGATATCATAATACACTTAGACTTTGTTCATTATATTATACTTACTGCTAATAAATATGAATAGTGGGCAAGAATTTTAAGGTTTCAGAAACCTAATCATTATTATCTAAACTTAATTATTCGCTAAAAGTCCCAGATTTCATAATTTACTCTGTACTAAATTTCAATATGAAGTTCTTTCCAAAAGACCTTCGGGTCGTGTTTCTGCCGGTGAGTAGGGTTTCCGGAGCTCGTGGGGGTTAGGGTTTGGCCGGCATGATGGTGGCAACAGACAGGTAACTGACGAGTTACTTGCCCATTGTCACAGCGACTTGAGCTTCTCTTTCGCTTTCCATCAGACGTAGGGAAGCCATTATGTCGAGCTGCTATAAAATAAAAATAATGTATGTAATGTTCTCTGACCTTTATTCGTTTGCGTTGTTTAAAAATACATATTTTCGTTTTGACTGACATGACTCGAGGTTTGGTGTGAACTTTGTCTATGTTTATAAAGTGGCTTAGTTTGATGCGTTATGCATAAGTTGGGGGAGCTTCGTAGGCGGAGTTTGCTCGATTTGGTTTGATACACCCTCAACTAAAATTTGGGGCTTACCCAATATGCAAGTTTGAGATACGCTCACCTTGTTGTTGGTACGAAATGCAGCAGCATTGTATCGCAAGATATCTGTAATACCTTTTCTGTAAATGCTTGTAATACAATGCATGCTTGGAGGGGATGTAAGGGAGCGGCCTATCATCTTTTCGCTTCAAGCCAACCTCACCTGCTCGTGGTGCATCCTGCCGAACAAACGAGGCGCTGGCAACCGACTCGTGGCGGTATAACCATTACAATTGAAGGCGTAGTTAAATTGCACAGACCGATGACGGGCAGCGTCACCGGAGCGAGAACCAACGCTCTGCGCTCTGGCAACCTGCCTGCCCAGGGTGGCGATTATGGGTATATCCTCCGGATGTTAGCCGTAAGTGGCGGGCAGCCGGAGAAGCCTGTGTCCAGCAGTGGACTGCAATAGGCTGATGATGATGAAATGCTTGTAAACCAACTGGTGGTCGTATAACCATAGGCCGATGACAGGCAGTAGTCACCGGAGAAGGAACTGCGCCCTGCGATCGCCAACCCGCCTGTCCAGCGTAGCGATGATGGGTAAATCCTCCACGTGTTTGCCCAAAGTGGCGAATAAATCGAGAGACCTTTTTTCAGCACTAAAAACAGTACCTAAACGAGTTCTAGAGCGAAGACCGCGTCTCGGCAAACGTAGTGTAGGGCGCCCTTAGGCCAGGTGGAGCGATGGTTTGCGCAAGATGGTTGGCAAGTACTGGATGTGAGAAGCCCGAGATAGAGAAATGTGGCAAACAATTGGAGAGGCCTATGTCCAGCAGTGGACTGCAATAGGCTGATGATGATGATGATACCCTCTTATTGTCTTACCTCTTTCCTTCTTACTTTTTCTGCTTAGCCCAATGGTTGACTGGTAGAGAATGCCTACGCGAGAATGCATTAAGTCCGCCTTTTGTACAAATTTTATATGCAATAAAGATTAAATAAATAAATAAAATGATGAAGTTCAGCAGTGGACTGCAAAGGGCTGATGATTGATTCTATGTCCTGTGATGAAATGTTTGTATTTTGTTCATAAAGATTCTATGTATCTTCTAGTACCCATCAGAAATCACTTTACCGAAACAACACTTCTAGTGACGATCCGCCTCAATATGAGTTTACGAAGTCTGTTACTTTATGTATAAGTCGGCTGGCATGTTAGCGAACTTTACCCTATGTGGTTTGTTGTGCCCTAAACTGCGATTCAGGAGGTCTCCTCAATAACGAAGTTTGAAATGATAATAATGCTCTTCTAAGCAAATTTTAGGCGTTTTGATGAACGATGGAGTAGAAGGGTGTTGGAATGGACGGACACCTTGTTTTGGTAAACGAAGTGTAGGATGCCTTCCACCTTAATGGGAAGAAGACTGGGTACAAAGATAATGATATCTAATACTGACTAGCTGTGCCGGTGGCGTCGCACGCGTGTATATGTCACCGGAAAATAGCAAGAATCGTAAGTTGATCAATTTCCTAGGTAGTTGATTAACTTTCGGAATATAACAAACGGTAGTTGAAATGTATTATTTTACGCAATGGATTTCAGTTAGTTGATCAATTTACGGTAGCCTGACAGTCATTTAATAATTTACGATTTTGACACAAGTAAAATCGTCCTCAAATGGGCCAATCGTTGCTCAATGTACTTTAACGGTGCACTATTACCCGTAACTTAATACACTGTTCCCTGATTGGTTGCCGGGATAACGCCACGTGAGCCGTTGAACCAATCATCGTTCACCTTATCTTCGTCGGATGATTTTACGGCAAGACCCCGAAAAATGATCAATTTACTAAAATACATACGTTAAATAATACATTTCAACTGCCGTTTATTATTTTCCGGAAGTTGATCAACTTACGATTCTTGCTTTTTTCCGGTGACATATATAAAAAAAGGGTTTAAAAAAAAACAGACTTCCATAAAATGGTACTTAGAATTTTAAGTTAGACTTCTAACAATACATTGGTGAAAACCGCATTTAATTCCATGCAGTAGTTCTCGCGTGATGCGCGATCAAACAAACAGATAAAAAATTCTCCCGGTTTCCCAACACATCACTGCTCTGCTTCTATTGACTGTAGCGTGATGGAAAGTGAAAATAACTATCAGGGGGAGATGATTAGTGATCGATATTGATGCCGAAAATGCAATCAGTAAAATTTTTGTCTGTCTGTCTGTCTGTATGTTCGTTATAGAAACAAAAAATACTCAACAGATTTTAACGAAACTTGGTACAATTATTCTTCATACTCCTGGGCAGGTTATAGGATTTTCATCACGCTACAATCGATAGGAGCAGAGCAGTGAAAGAGAGTGTTAGGAAAACGGGAGAATTTTTTATCTGTATGTTTGATTGAGCATCACGCAAAAACTGCTGCATGGAATTGAACGCGGTTTTTACCAATGTATTGCTAGAGGTCTAACTTAGGATTCATTTATGGAAATCCCTTATTTTTGAAACCCGCTATTCACGCGTGTGACGCCACCGGCACAGCTAGTCTTTAAAATAAGGAAAATGTAATTCTACAAAATATTACTTATTCGCTTTACTCCCTTGGACTAGTGTTTATGTTAAAGTCAAGCTATTAGTTCCCATAACGGTAATAGCAGTCGGACACAATGATGAAGGTACAATGGAATACTTCCAACGTTTTGATTAATCACCGCAATCTGAACATAATCGATTCATCGCGATACACTTTTTAGCTATTAGACGAACCTTTCTCCCCACTTTGTTCACCCCGGACTACTTTTCACAATTACAAGAAAATTTCCTTCCGACCCCATTCTATGTTGAATGTAGGTACAGCACTATCACGGATATATGAAGGATAGAACGTCCTTATGTGCGCTAAACGTGTTCCAAAATTAATGCCAGCTATGCTAAAATTGCACCAAATTATTTAATTTTCCGAAATAAACCCTTTTTTTTTGTTTCACCAGGGTGAAATGCAGTTTACGCATGCCCGCTGTGGGACTCGCTACGCGTCGGCAGAGAATACCCACTAGAAAACCCTGGTTGCCACTGTCAAATACTCGTTTAACCCACAGAGCCAATGTAGTTTGATATTTCGGAGACCTCACGCTACACTGACACCTCTGGTGGCGATTCAGACGCGGTACGATAGCCCTCATTGAATTGATGATTGATTTCGGATTAGAATCAGTAGGTAGCCAAAACAATCCTACTGGCCTGTATGGCGGTGACAATGAACGAGTGATTGATTTGGTTGAATTTTTTATACACCTGGTACCCACCTGTACTATGTCTTGTACTATGTTCATTATTCTTCATCATTGCATAACGTTGCCTACATAAATTACACGATTAGGACTTATTTACATCCAATCATACGCCTATATTGTACAACAAATGTCTACTATACCTAGTTTTAGGTCTAATTGTATGGTGTGCAATAAAGAACATATAAATTAATAAATATCATTTGCCTACACACGTACACTGCTGGATAGGCATTCTCCAATGAACACCAAAAAAAGTACGGTATGCTATATCTCTTAGGTACCTTTAATAAGCATTGCGTGAGTACGAAGCCGTTCTACCCAGACACATTTTTGTAGCAACTCCATACTAGTAATCGCGTGTGCGCAATCTGTAGATCTCGGCCCAGTGCTCACGGCTCATAACAATTATAACAAAAATGGCCGATAAACCCTCGCGATAATTGCGCCACGCCGAATTTACGCCTTCGCCCCATTTTACACGAGCTCAGAGATTATTTTATAAGCGGCTTGTTGGTTAACCAAGTAATCCGCCAGAGAACCAAGGTAAGCTGAAGTGGTAATAAAAATCTAAAATAAATAACCGCTGGGCTAACAGCTCCATCTAGTCCAAAACTAAGCCGAAACTTGTACCCATAGTACATATTGTACGTATTAGAAAACGGGTAAACTTACGAAACTTGTACCCATAGTACGTATTAGAAAACGGGTAAACTTACTTAGATGCTTATTTCTATCTTCTATCTATACTTATAAGAAGTCAATTCTGTATAAAAAACATATTTTCAAAAAAACACAAACGACCAAAACTAAAAAGCGATAAATAACGTAAGTAATCCCATCCTTAATACATAATTATTTAAATATTACAATTATCACTTATTTTTGAAGTCGGTGCCAGCCTCTCGGTACCTAACGTAGACTGTTGTTGTATGACACGCGCGGCCGGCAAACACGACAATATATTTATTTGTTTGGCACCGACTTCAAAAATAAGTGATAATTGTAATATTTAAATAATTATGTATTAAGGATGGGATTACTTACGTTATTTATCGCTTTTTAGTTTTGGTCGTTTGTGTTTTTTTCGAAGTCGGTTTAATTTTTTTTAAAAAATAATTTTATTTCTCTATTTTTAGTTGCGTTAATGTGCTGTAAACTTGAATAAAGGCTAATTAATGTCCTTAAGAGTTTTACTTAGGAATGAAAAATTTTGCTTTAAGTCAAGTGAAGACTTTGCGATCTAAAATCAAGCAAATCACTTGTCCAAATCACCTACCCTACTAGCCCTGCATAAGTACATACTACTACCTAGTTTAATATCGACCAATGTCAGTACTGTCCCCTAACTCCTAGCCGTTAAGGAGTTCTGTGGCTTCATCATCAGCACCAGATGTTGACGCCCGGAAGCATATACCTGAGTAAAATATAATTACGTAACAAAAACACCATATGAGCATACAATTTTCGGTTGTTGCCCTCAATTTCTCCAGGATCCCATCATCAGATCCTGACTTGGTGAAAATGGGACCACCTCGGAAGTGTCCTCTGTCGAACTGTCGAAAAATTTTTGAAATCCATCCATAATTGACGGAAATATCGGTGAAAAAACATAAAAAAAAAAAAAAAAAAAAATATTATACAGACGAATTGAGAACCTCCTCCTTTTTCGAAGTCGGTTAAAAATAACTATCAGGGGGTGATTAGTGATCGATACTGATGCCAAAAATGCAATCAGTAAAATTTTTGTCTGTCTGTATGTTCGTTATAGAAACAAAAAAAATACTAAACGGATTGCAACAAGGGAAGTAGGTATCGTAGGAAAACGGAAGAATTTTTCATCTATATATTAGAACGCGCATTACACAAAAATTACTGCAAGGAATTGAATGCAGTTTTCACCAATGTACTGCTATAGGTCTAATTTTATTTAAGTCCGTTATTTTTGAAACCCGATATACACGCGTGCGACGC
The DNA here is from genome assembly GCA_031163375.1 of Conogethes punctiferalis. Lineage (NCBI taxonomy): Eukaryota > Metazoa > Arthropoda > Insecta > Lepidoptera > Crambidae > Conogethes > Conogethes punctiferalis. The sequence goes on from CM062093.1 coordinate 13,807,249, forward strand.
CGCTGGCACAGCTAGTTTCATTAATAAGTAACCAATCTGAAGTCTCACTATTTCAACATCCCAGAGTTTCTAAAATACATAGCGAAAAAACCAACTTTTATCTAACAGTCTCGCAATATTAACATCGAGCACCAATCGACAGATTAATTTCAACATCCTCACTCGCAAACTAAGAACTTTGCGCCATTAACATAACCGAATCGGCTTCGTCAGAAGTGTGGAATCTACAAATTCGCAGTTCCCTAGGCAAATCATGGGAAACAATGAACAAACAAATGCTAGAGTGAGCCAGCACGCTTGCACACGTCTACAAGTTACTCCTAATTTATGCACGTTAAACAAGGTGCACGGAAGCTGGGAACTTGATGTTTGAAACGATCAAATGCTTCGCGGGGACAAATTTCACAGGGTATGTGAAATACAGAGACACCTGAGAGCTCTTAATTGTAGAGTAGGTAGATTGATAAATAGATACTTTTTATTGTACATTAGAAGAAAATATTATGCCAATTCTTTTAACCAACTTCGAAAAAGGAGGAGGTTTTCAATTCGTCTGTATGTAGGTATAATATTTTTTATGTTTTTTTTGTAAGTTTTTTTTTCTTATTTCGTAATGGGACTGCACTTGACTGTTCTCCTGATGGTAAACGATATCACATTCTATGATAGAACGCGCTCATCCAGCAAAAATCGGTTCACTGTTAGTCAATTCATATTATACTGGTTATAAAACCATGGGAAGAAATGGGGCGTTGACTTGTATTCCTTCCCATCACCGCACTTAGCCAATAAACTACTGTAGAAAAGTCAATGACATTTCCAGCTTTTACTAAATTATTAGTATGACATCAAACGTTTTATAGCTGCTGTAAAATATAAATCCAATATACGATAATGCATCACATTTGAACAGCATTCATAACTCAAATGGAATATTTCAACTCGCACACGACCCGCAAAATCATTAATGCAATGAGTTTAATACATCGCAACTGCGAATAATCAAAAATTGCTAATTTTCATTATTAATTCAAATGAAATTACGATCTATAAATTAATAACTCTCCTGCGATTTTGAGGGAGGTAGGGTATAGCAAATCTTCGCACGAATTGAGACGCCCGTGCAGGGAAGGACCTCCACCCTATAGAATATCGCAACCAAATGACCCCTGGGTCGTGTTTCTGCCGGTGAGTAGGTAGGGTTTCCGGAGCTCTTGGGGGGTTAGGGTTGGGCCGGCAATGATCGTTGCAACTGACAGGTAACTGTCCATTTTCACAGCTGTCCATTTTTACTTACCCGTTGTCACAGCGACTTGTGCTTTTCTTTCGCTTTCCATCAGGCGTAGGGAGGGAGCCATTATGTCGAGTTAGTATAAAATAAAAAACGGACGGAAGGTTTAAAGAGAGCTCTTTCCTCACGGTAGGTAGCGGCATTGCTGTGCCCCTGGCATTGCTCATGTCCAGCGGTACCTAACGTCTTGTACTAAATAAATCATCATCATCAGACCGATGACGGGCATCTGTCCTGCGTTTGCCAACCCGCCCACCCAGGGTGGCGATAATGGGTATATCCTCCAGATGTTTGCCCTACGTGGTGAACAATTGGAGAGGCCTATGTCCAGCAGTGGACTGCAATAGGCTAAATAAATAAATGTCGACTACGAATCCCGTTAGATTAAGTTTATTGCAATGAAATAACGTTTAAAACTTTGTGAAGTACAAAATCAACGACCACGCTTATTGTTCTCGAACTAAACCTAATAATCTCATAGACGCAGCCCGCATTGAATATTTCACGACGAACCGATGAATATGCGAACTGCGAAGACGGATCGTGCGCACACTATTTTAGTGAGGGCTTTGACCGGCGACTGAAAGCTACGTCAGAGGATTTATGAGCGAATCGCTTCATAATGCATGAATTTGTATTTTATCGACTCGGATTGGATTGCATCAATGCAAAAATGCAAACATGATTGCTCACTTTTTCAAAGCGACCAGGTTGTTCCTTTCAAATGTCTGTATGTCCCAGCGTGGCATGTCTATTTTTTTTTTTTTAGAGTTTGCGCTTGACCGCGATTCGCCTGATGGTAAGCGATATCGTAGACTACGATGGAACGCGCTCATCCAGCAAAAACCGTTTCACTCTCGCCTTGAACATCGGAAGATTATATATCTCGGGGAACAAGGAGCCCGGCAAAGGGTTCAAAAATTTAGCCGTTCGCACTATAAAGGTAGAGGTGAAACGTGCTGTGCGCGTCCTAGGAACTTGCACCATAACTATAACGGTGCCTATTCGCCGTATCCCTGCTCGTCCGACGATAAAAAGGGGCAGGAGGAATCAAATTAAATAATTCCGTCGCACAATCTCCAAAATGCAGCCGATAGAATACCGAAAGATATGCGACTTTAAGACGGTGTTCCAGACTTTGCATGTCTCGGGAGATCCGAAATTTACTTCATCGGCTAAGCCGACAAATTCAAGTCATCATCATCCTAGCCTTTTTCCCAATTGTCTCAGGGTCGGCTTCCCAAACTGAGAGATTTGGCGAGGGCTAAGCTTTTACACAGAGCGACTGCCATCAGACCTCCGCAACACTTAGGGTAAGCTATTACCCATTCCCAGTTTAGGCGTCAGAGTTATCATCATCTCTGATATGATGTAGAGATTGCTATCTGAGTTGGTAAGATAGCACCCGGGACCAACAGCTTAACGTGCCTTCGGAAGCACGGAGGAAATCGTTGTCAAATTTTGGTCACCCATCATCGGATTGACCGCGCCAATGGTTGCACAACGTTGCGATCATTGTTAAGCGAACAAGACCGCGGCGCCACCGAGCTCGCCGACAAGTTCACAAGTTCAAGTATTTCTTAAAAATATTTCAAGCCGACAAGTTCAAGTATTTCTTAAAAATATTTCATAACTTTTGTGAACATTTTATATTATCACTGTAAAATCTCTCTACAAAACCCCATGCCATAAGCTCGCATAAGCAACCTATAAACATTTATGCCCCACCTGACACAAAAGCCAGTAACTCAAACTCGGTATCCGCGTTGAATATTTTAAGGGCCGCGCACACGGGCCGCTATGATAACGACCCGATGAATATGCGACGATGGGCTGAGCGAGAATTTCATGACACAAGTGTGGAACGTCCATTTGCTACAACTGTATTGTATTCAGAGGCAACTTCAAATTTTGCTCTGTTCAAATATGGAATGGGTTATGCGTTTAATTAGCTGAATTCGTTGTAAATAATTTTCAATATTTTTTTTATTGTCAGAGGCGGTAGATGAGCAAATGTGTTTAGCAGTCAAGATCGCCCGTGCGCCCGTGGACACCCAACTCAAATAGGCTTGTTGCCTTAAAAATAAAAGACACGTATTTTTTAATTTGAAAGTTAGACTAAAAATTACAAAGTTATAGCCCGTTGAAATTACGCGTGATGTCACGCGGCGTGGCATTTTTACGAGTCGGAGTGACGTCAAACTCCCACTAATAACTTTTGATGCCTTGTATCTTAGCTATTTTTTATTTGAATGAAAAATCGAAAAAAACAGTCATGTCCAATACATTTTTATGACCTAAAATACCGACTAAATATAATGTAATTATTTTGACCCCCAAAACATCCCTATTGAGTTCTGGGGTCGGTCGGTGCCGACTTTTCAAATAAGAGTACGCTCGTTTCTTGAAGGTTCCCAAGTACATCCCGCCTCTTATGCGTAATCACAATTTGATACATGTATTACACACACTCATTTGATTTTAATTATTTTATATTCTGTACCTAAGAGAAATAAATGTCCAAACTAAAGTATCACGAACAGCTTATTTCTTTCGATCGATGCACGTTTTAAGTAAACTCATCCATCAATTAGTGGCCGTATTGATCTTCATTCGTTCGCTGGTAGTTTGTTTTGTTTTGTCCTGACTGTTCTTTAGGAAAGAGAAAGGTTTCTGAATGTAGTTTGCATTACTATGCCATACTTTTAAATAATTCATCAGGTTGAAATTCTCAGAATAAAGTGCTATGGACGTTAAAAAATTATATCGGCTTCAACTTGACCAATTCTTTCTTTCATTTTTGTTTTTTTTTATAGTAAGAACTTTTCGGGCTGACCTCACTTCATCTGATGGTAAGCGGTCGTGAGGTCAAAAGTTAGATCAACAGGCATAATAGAACACACCCATTGCGCCTGTCGCCCTCACCCTGAAGGCCAACTGAGATGCCATTTCACGCCCCGCCTAAAGAACCCAGGATTGTAAGAAGAAGGAAACACTTGAGCTGGAAGGGCATTCCATGACTTAATGGGTTAGAATAACTCTTTGGAGCATTCCCCATTCTAAAGAGGATAAAGAATACTAAGACTATCAACGGACTGGCTCGATGGCTCATTTGGTAGTGACCCACGACCCTTGGCTCGGAGGGCAGAGGCCCTCTGAGCCAAGGGTCGTGGGTTCGATTTCCGCACAATACAAACATTTGTGTTGGTCTGGGTGATTTCTATGTATAATAGGTATGTATTTATTTACAAAAAAATGTATTAAAGTAAGTTCTTCAGTTGTCTAGTACCCATAGTACAAGATTCGACTAAGTTTGGGGCTAGGTGGCGCTGTGTGGCCCAGCAGCGTGGCATTGTGTGTTGGGTTATTTTAATGTCTCTACGTATTCTTTTACGTCACCGCACGAAAAAAGCCAACGAACCTTTACTACCAGAAACCCGAAGGTTACTTACGCCTACGTCACGCTAAATAACCGGTCAGCGTATCTCAAGACAAAGGGATGAGGGATGCCCTCCACAAATAACCCCGCGGAGGATTATTGCGATCCGCTATGAATGCGCGGTACACCGGCCGGACATTTGTTGTTGCGTCCATATTAATGAGGGTCCTAATAATAGCGCGGATGGAATAGCCCGGGCTATCTGTCTTTGATCATAGTTAAATGTAATGTTAAGGGTATGATGAGTTTTATATCATAGGGAGTAAAGGAAAACTCCGCAGAAATATTTTAAGAATAGAAAGACCATCACGCTTTCAAGCAACTATTTGCTCGGTACTCAATCGTCGACTTGCGGAAAATGGCTCGTTTAAACTAACTAATTAAAGAAAAGGCCTCATACAAACAGACATGTTCATGAACACAAATATACTGTATAGTACTGTTCGGGAATCGAACCCACGACCCTTGACTCAGGAGGCACAGGTGACTACCAAATGAGCCATCGGGCCAATCAGTTAGAAACTTAGAATGTAACATCACATTTGTGAACTTACATTCTATCGTTTAGAAATGTGGCTAAATCGTTTTTTGTATGTTTGGTAGTTCCGACGATTTGTAAGTGTTTTTTTAAGCCTATACAATTAAAGTTTATTTTGACATTGACTTTGAGTTGCCACATTGAAAATAACCTCTCGCCTCCCTGGGCCTCCAACCCAAAACGCGAAAAGATCCCAACAAAATGCATATTAATTCGCCCTCAGTTCCAGCCCGTGTATTAACGGCCTAACCTTTCAACTAGAATTCACTCATTTTACTTTCATAAGGCATAAAATGGCGAGAGCTTTGTGAACTTTTAACACCGCCACATAAATTGCTAGGGATCGCTTGACACCCGTAATTAAATACACATATTTGCATTTTATATCGTAAACGCAATTACGAAAGTGAGGAAGAAGTATTGTTTTGCTTAAATTAAAAATGCTCTATGCCTTTGAGATCGTCCGTTGACAATTTCGTAATATTGTTCTGGCCGAGAGAGGCGTTATTAAGAGCGGGCTTTGTTTTGCGTTCGGTGTGATTGTTGTTGCTAATTTACGACGGTGAAAACTTTTTAAATTGAGGTTTACAGGTAGCCTTAATGCAGCTGTTATGAACAGCGCGAAAGAAGTTTTGAATGGAGTGACCTCGTTTACGGTTTGAGGAACAATGGAATAATGGTTGCAAAGTGAAGTTTTTTTTGAAGTACTCAGTGTCCACAGTTAGTTGGTACATATTGGACTAACAAGAATATAGTCTAGTTTATGGAACCAAGTTTGACAGATAAAATCACCGTCCCATCTCTTACCGTGGATATTGACACGTTTAATTCGACTCAAGATGGCTCAACTTTGGAAGTGAAATAACAGATATTACTGAGAATTTGAGGTGCTAAAAACAAAATCACCTAAAATAATCCAAAATAGAAATTTATCTGGAAAATTTAGTCTGGCATTAGTCTAGCACCCAATAATAACCCAACCCAAGACATGCCACGCTGGGCCACACAGCGCCATCTAGCTTCAAACTAAGCCGAAGCTTGTACTATGGGTACTAGACAATTGAAAAACTTACTTAGATACATTTTTTTTTGTAAATAAATACATATTATACATAGAAAACACCCAGACCAATACAAACAGACATGTTCATGCACACAAATGTTTGTAATGTGTGGGGATCGAACCCACGACCCTTGGCTCAGAAAGCAGAGGTCACTACCAATTGAGCCACCAAGCCAGTCAAATATACTCGTATCTAGAAGTTCAAGTCTAGTCTAGCCAGTCCCGCAGCCAATATCGTAAGCGTTGCAATAAACGTGAAAATCTAACAAAATCAAGAAATCTCTAACACGAGTTAACACCCCACAATCGTAGCGTGTTCCCGTAAACCTTTTCAAGTTCCCCGCCCCGCCCTATTGCAGTTACTCTGCAACAATTTACTCACCTAGACCTGAGAATGGCTACTAAAACCGTTCCCGTCGTATTTTCAAATTACCCAACGTTGTTCTTAATTTCGTTTTGAAGGTATTAACTCGGATGTAATTGGTTTCTTTAGCCTGCTCCCCTGAAGTCTTGATGTATTCGTTTAATGCACAACACTGAAATTTGTGTAGTAGGTAATAGGCTTGTTGCCGGAAAAAATGTAATTAGTCCGTCTTTTAGCTTATTTAAAAATAAAAGATACGAATTTTTTAATTTGTAAATTAGACTAAAAATTACAAAGTCCCTAAAGTAAATAGCCCGATGAAATTACGCCTGACGTCACGCGGTGTGTCATTTTTACGGGACGTAGTGACGTCAAAAAGTTAGGAGAACTTTTGATGCCTTGTATCTTTGCTATTTTTTATTTGAATGAAAAAAGGAAAAATACGTGTCGAATACATTTTTATGATCTATAATACGGACTAAATATAATGTGATTATAGTTACGGATGATTAGAAATTTGTAAACAGAGCCGTGAATAGAGCCACCACCCCAGTTGAACACCAGATCCGTTTACAGACAATATAGTTTAATAAACCGCCAGAAAATTCATTTCATTTAAAGTTTTTGTGCCGTACCATCAAAAAATGGAATTCTCTGCCTGCTCATAGGTTTCCGCCTTCTTATAGCATCGGATCATTTAAACGAAGCGTGAAAAAGCATCTTGTGGACCGGCATGGCGAAACTGAGGTTTCCCGCCCGTGGTGAGAGCGACTTGGGCTTCCTTTTCAGCTTGCCATCAGGCGAGAGGAAGCCACTATGCCGAGCCAATAAAAAAAAAAATTAAGTATACCAGATAAAGACTTGGGGCGTCTTCCACAAACTCGAACCAATTTCAAGAAGTCTAATTAAAAATTTGACTTGACCAGAAATTGAACCAGGCATCTTCATATCATTTGCGCTTTTGGGCTGAACATTCTAACCATTGCACCACCGAGGGAGGCATTAACGAAACTGTACACACATTTGGCCTCACAGTGAACTAGATATAATCAACAAAGGGAATTCTAAATCTGAATGCGCATAACATATTAATGGGCGGGAATGATATATGGCCGAGTCAATTACAGACGTTGAGTGATGTTACGAGAGCAAAGTAATAATGTTACTGCCAATTTACACTACTTATGCCTGTCAGATCACGAGACTGGCCAAAGCATAAGTTTTCCAATATATATAGATGACAACTACCGAAAAAGACCAAAGTTTTGGTTTGAAAGTAGGAGAGATATGTGTAGAGACAACATAGATAAGTTCGTGGAATGTATATCCAATCTATCATTTAGTGAAGTACTATCAGAACAAACAATGGAAAAATCGTTTAGGAGCTTCTATGACCTTTTAATATTGTTTTTTAACTTATGTTTTCCTATTATAAAAGTAAAAAGGATTAATAAACAAATAAAGAATAATTGGCTTACTAAAGGAATAAAGCGATGTTGTGTAACTAAACGAAGACTGTACCTAAAATACCGGTTAAGTACATCCAATAAAAAATGCGAGCAAAAACGATATCTTCGTTATTCGAAAATACTAAAAAAATGTATACATGAAGCACAAAGAAACACAAATATGCGTTACATTAAAAAATCTAAAAATACTTGCAAAGCATCTTGGCATTTAATAAAAAAAAGTGCGCAGAGTATCGATTTAAAGCAAGATATCCAGGAAATAAAACTAGATAATAATAATTATGTACATGCACCCGAAAAAATTTGCGATTTATTCAATAAGTATTACATTAATTTGACTAAGAAATCCCATACCAACATTAAGATACAAACGACTAATATACCTTTTCACCATAATAGCATGTATTTGACACCGGTTAATGAAAATGACATAATAAAAATAATAAAAAGCTTAAAAAATACCTTATCTACCGGATATGACCATATAAGTACTGACTTAATCAAAAAGTGTGCTCCATACATAGTTCAACCACTAGCTCATATAATAAATCTATCCTTTATTGAGGGCATTTTTCCTAGTGAGCTAAAACGGTCAGTAGTTAAACCGTTACATAAAAATGGATCTGCGAACGAATTGGGCAACTATAGACCCATTACATTAATACCAATACTTTCTAAAATATTGGAAAAAGTAATATATGACAAAATATATAATTTCATGTCAGTTGAGAGACTATTCAAGGAGGAACAATTCGGTTTCAGGAAAAATAGGTCTACAACTTTGGCTTGTTTTCACCTTGTTAGAGATATTACGTGTCATTTGAATAACAATATGCATACAATAGCTTTATTTCTGGACATGAGTAAGGCATTTGATTTCGTTTCTCATAAACTGCTACTAAATAAATTAGAAAGATATGGGATTAGGGGCTCAGCTCTATCTTGGGTAGAGAGTTACTTGTCGGATCGTCAACAATGTGTTGAGATTTCGTCAACTATTGGAGATAGGAGAGAGAAACACTACTCGTCATATTGTTATAATAGATGTGGTGTGCCTCAAGGAAGTGTGTTGGGTCCTTTATTATTTCTAATATACATAAACGATCTGCCTGATGCCATTGACCAGCGAAGTATTCTGTTTGCCGATGATACTACCCTTATAATCAAATCCAAAAACATTGAGGATCTAGAAAATGTATCAAATGTAACTCTACACAACGTAATAAGCTGGCTAGAAGACAATAATTTGAATATCAATATTGACAAAACTAAATATATACAATTCAGAACAAAGCAAAGCAACAGTAAAGATATAACTATAAAAATCAATAATAAAAAAATTGATCAGGTACAATTTACTAAGTTCTTAGGGGTGACAATTGACACGTTCTGTGATTGGAAAAATCATATAGAAGCCATAGTGAACAAAATTGATCGATTTGTATTTGTTATAAACAGACTAAGACAAACTGTATCAAAAGAAGCTGCTCTCACAGCGTACCATGGATATGTATCATCCGTGTTACGTTATGGTCTGATACTGTGGGGCAATTCTGTTGATATGCATAGGGCTTTTAAGGCGCAAAAGAAATGTATACGATCGGTCTGTGGAGCAGACTCTCTGGATAGTTGCAAGCCACTATTTAAATTGCTTGATTTATTACCCCTGCCATGTCTCTATATATTCGAAATGGGACTATTCGTTAAGAAGCATGATCATCTATTCGAAACAAATAGGATGCATGGGCACAGAGGAAGAAGCTCGAATAAGTTATCTGTGCCAAGCCAAAAATTGAAATTATATTCGAAAAATGTCTATTGCATGGCAGTGCGATTATATAATAAACTTCCAGATGCGCTTACATCACTGCCGTTGTATCAATTCAAAAAAAAAATGCACGAATTCCTACTAGATAAAATGTTTTATTCAGTCAATGATTTTTTAAATGACCAAAGTTAGACATAGTGACATTATCTATTATTAATCTTTAAACTATTATTATTGACATTTTGTAATTTATTGACAGTTTAAATCGTCAAGTGTTGGACATTGTGACATTATCATTTTTAACTATTAACATTGACATCTGGTAATTTGATTAATTGACTTATAGACATTTTAAATTTTCGGCAGTAAATATATTTCATGTTAACTAATTAAATGGATTGAATTGAATAGAAATATTGAATAACAATTATCCTGAAAATAACTTCACAAATATTTGTACATCGAGTTCTCGATAGAATATGCTGGATTGACTATGATTACCATAAGACCAAATGTAACCATATTCTCGCAAATAAAGATTTTATTATTATTATTATTATTATTATAATGTGATGTGCGAACGAACGTACCTACTAACTTAATATGAGCATTTTAATTCAACGAAATTACAATAGCAAATATGTAACCAGCTAGCTGGGATGTAAGGGAGCGGCCTATCATCTTTTCGCTCCAAGCCAACCTCACCTGCCCGTGGTGCATCCTGCCGAATAACAAACGAGGCGCTGGCAACCCAATTGAAGGCGTAGCAAGAGGCTACGCCCTACGATCGCCAACCCGCCTGCCCAGCGTGGCGATTATGGGTATGTCCTCCAGATGTTTGCTCTAAGTGGCGAACAACTGGAGAGGCCTATGTCCAGCAGTGGACTGTAATAGGCTGACGATGATGAACCAGCTAGCAATATTATTTGGTGTGGCAATACGGTCTGAGTATTTACCATGTACTTGATATAAAATTATTGACAAACAAAAAATATCCAAGTTAATCAGTTATCTAGATCTATAGTAGAAGCTTAGATTTAGTTAAGGACTAGATGGCGTTGTGTGTCTTAGCGTGGCATGTCTTGAGTTCAATGTCCTTTGAATCCTCCTTTGACTGGCTCGATGGCTCATTTGGTAGTGACCTCTGCCTACTGAACCAAGAAACGCGGATGCGATCCCCGCACGGTACAAACATTTGTGTGGCTTAGTGACAAATGCCATTACATCGAGTGCCCAATCCCCTAAAGGTGAGCACAGAATTGAGCATTTAAAAGAGTATTTCAATGTAATAACATTTAATAATATTAGAGAACATTGGCCCGATCGCAAAGTAATTAGAAAAGCATTCATAGTACGAACGGCTAAACTATGAAGCTAAAGATATAGATATATCATTATAGATTTATATCATTTCTGGTCCGCCCAATGGCTGACTGGTAGAGAATGCCACACGGCATTAAGTCCGCCATTTGTACTTTCCTTGTGCAATAAAAATGAAATAAATAAATAAAGAGTTTCAACCAAAATCGAATCAAATCAAATAATAGTTAAAATGTAAGCATTAATTTACAGTTCAAAATATTTCGACAGCTTACAATCTCGCCAGATAGATCATAAACTAACGGTATTTACAATTTTACGGGGACAGATACACTTTTAAAGAATATAATGTTCTGTTATTTAATGGGTTTACACGCGTGCCACGCAGCCCGGCAAGCAGCCTGGCAAGCAGCTCGGCGAGCAGCCCTGCCCTACACACTGACACACTGCGCACGCACGTGCACATTCAAACAGACGAACAGCCCGTTCACATGCTTGTGCTTGTGTTTGTGCCCGTTGAATGTCGTATTGGACGCGAGCGTGTAAACGTGGCATAATGCCGCGAATGGTCGAGTCTATAGCGACCTTAAAACGGACTAATTGTCCGAATCCGACCCGAGTACGGATGCGCGAAATCGATTCGTCATCCCAAGATGTCGGCCGATTTAATTAATTCCAAATTTATTGTCCAAAGGGTTGAACGGGTTTCCGGGACGAATTTATTTTTGTTGGAATATCTCGTGTTTCTTTTTCGGGATTTAGATGGATGACTACTGATTACTTTGCGCCTGTGAAAATTGTTTGACGCCGTCTGATCCTTTTCTCCTGCCAGATTTAATTGATTGCGTTTACCGTGATTTTTGTGATTATTAATCAGTGGATTGAAAAGGTTACGAAATAAATACTATTTATAGTATTTATTTATGTATATTATTGTATATGTTTGATGGTCTCGGTGAGTAAAAGGAACGTACTCAAAATCTAGAGATGAATCGGAAAAGCGACCCATCATCTATTCGCTTGAAGCCTCCCTCACCTGCCCGTGGTGCATCCGGCTGAATAACAAACGAGGCTTTGGCAACTGATTGTCGGTGGCGGTATAACCATCAAGATTGAAGGTACATCACAGGCTGATGTTGGGCAGTAGCGTCACCGGAGTAGCTACGCCCTGCCATCCTTTAACCGCCTGCCCAGCGTGGCGATTATAGGTTAATCAGTTGTTCGCCCTAAGTGGAGAACAACTGCAGAAGCTTATGTACAGCAGTGGATTTCAATAGGCTGATGATGAATGATGTTGAAGTGATGACGTCAGAACTTCCTCTCCTCTTTGTACTTGCTAACCTACCAGGAAACAATGTGATGTCATTGCCACCACATGACTGTTAAAAACAAAACACATTCGCTATTCCACCTCCACGTCGGATTCCATTCGTTCAAAATGTGAAAATATAGCCGATATTCCGTAACACAATTTATCAGTATCTCCTTACTAAGTGCAGGCTGCATGGGAGCATAGAGGCTGGAATCGCGAGCAAATTGACCGTGGCGCCTGCTCCCGACTGATAGCACTAACGGTACAAGTATAAAAATATTGCAGGCCAGGCATAGTGGAATAAGAGCTTTAACAGCGAATTCACGAAGGTTTGTTTATGGGTAGGTGTATATAAAAAGCGTTATTTACGAATTTTGAACGAGTCTAGCTGCTATTTTCATAGGTAGGATAATAAATCAGACAAGGTCAGCTTCAAAAAACAGAATACTGCATTCTACTTCTCGAGTCAACAAACATAAAAAAAAAACAATCTTTCTTTTTCGCTTTACACGTTGTCAGTGTCAAATCTATTCTTTTTATATATATCAATTTACCATTCCTCTTCAATTCCATATAGTAGGTATATTAGTTATGTATATATTATTATTTATGTATTTATATTTATCGTTTAGTCTCAATTCCGGTTTAGTATGTAGTTCACCTCACCCCCTTTATATTTCAAGTATCCTCTACCCTAAGGATGTCTGGAAGAGATCGCTTATAGCGATAAGACCGCCTAAATTGTGGAACGACTGTCTGTTATACCTAGATTTAAGTCAATTGTATGGTGCGTAATAAAGAATATCTATTGTAAGGATCAGAAGTGGTAACGACTTAAAAAAATAAATGAATCGATTTACACAACCGCAATTATTTAATTTGAAAAATACTTGAAAACGAATAAATCACAAGGAAAACGATATAGCTCACTTCTAATCGATTTTAACAACTTATGTACAGAATAGCACTTAAATACGTAACACATAAATGGCTCGCGTAACCTTTACACGACCTAACACATAGATGTGACAGCTCCGAGCGCCGAGAAGCAAATGGACGGGTCGGCAATGGCGTACGGCTTTTATAGGCCGGCCTGTCAGAACTGGCTGCTTGGAAGGGGTGCCGCTTATACGGCCTCTCCTGACAGCGTGTCGCCCCCGACACCGACGTCTTGAGAAGCGCCACTGGGACCAGCGGCACCTTCTGCAGGAACGTCTTCATCCTGCAGGTCCAAAATCGGCATAGATGGTCCAGCTGAAGACGATGTGGAAGGTTCAGGTTCTTCGATTTCATTACCTGTGAACAGAGTCATATTTGAAGAAACGAAAAAGTCCTTAATAGAATCATCCGTCCACTTCCTTTCGAACCATCGCCAGTCATCTAATTCACACGTCTTACTTTTACACCGCATAACGATGTTACATTCATCACTCTATTACACACATAAGAATACAGAGACGTCTCTTAAATATCAAACCAATGTAGTGCCTAGGACTTGTCCCGAAGCTCCTCTCGCGACGAACGCAGCACCAGGTCGGCTGCCTCAGCGTGACCCGTAACATGACCCGACTAACGGGTCGATACCTGGGGTGGAAGACTTTTCTTCAATAACACCCGCTGTAGGTATCCATGTTGTGGGTGGAAGACTTTTCTTCAATAACACCCTTAACAACATAATCTGACTCCTGGGGTGGAAGACTTTTCTTCAATAACACCCGTGGGTAGTCAATGGCCATATGGGTGGAAGACTTTTCTTCAATAACACCCATAGGGAAACAGTAATCATACGGGTGGAAGACTTTTCTTCAATAACACCCTTAACAACATAATCTGACTCCCGGGGTGGAAGACTTTTCTTCAATAACACCCGTGGGTAGTCAATGGCCATATGGGTGGAAGACTTTTCTTCAATAACACCCATAGGGAACCAGTAATCATACGGGTGGAAGACTTTTCTTCAATAACACCCTTAACAACGAAGTCCGACGCCAGGGGTGGAAGACTTTTCTTCAATAACACCTGTGGGTGGACAATGGCCATATGGGTGGAAGACTTTTCTTCAATAACACCCTCAACAACGTCTGACGCCAGGGGTGGAAGACTTTTCTTCAATAACACCCGTGGGTAGACAATAACCATAAGGGTGGAAGACTTTTCTTCAATAACACCCTTGGTAACGAAGTATAACGCCAGGGGTGGAAGACTTTTCTTCAATAACACCCACAAGCGCTTACTTTCGAAGAAGGCAGCGCACGTCTCAGGGCACCACTCGCCCCTCCACAGCACCATGTACTGCGCCGCAGCCTGCAACTGCACCCGCTCAGCAAGCGCAGCTGGTAGCGCCCGCCTGGCAAGACCTTGACGACCTCGTATGGGCCGCGCATTCCAGGATCAAGTTTCCCGGTCATCTGTGAACACTTAATAACAAACACACGATCGTTTAGGTTAAATTTACGTGGAGGGTGCCTGTTTCGGTTCACCCTTTCGTTTTGCCTGGCCTGGTTATCCCTTAACAGTTGTCGGGATCTGCTCCGCGTCATCTCACGTAAAGTCTCTTGGTTCGGCGACTCTCCTTCGATGGCTATATCGCGTACTAAAGCGCGAATGACGGGAGTCGTCACTTCGGTACCGATGAGAAGATTCATAGGAGACGTTTGGGTCGTCTTGTGCTTCGTAGTGTCGAGCACCAGCTGAATCTCCCAGGGGGTCTCTGGCCAAGATGCATTCTTCTGGTTGACTTCGATGCGAAGCATGTTGAGGACAGTCCTCACATACCTCTCCACTTGACCATTAGCGTGATGCATCTCAGGAGCGATGTAGTGGAGACCACAACCCAGCTCGTTGATCCAGGTTACGAACTCGTTCGATTCGAGCATGCGCCCTTTGTCTGTAACTAACAGGTTAGGCACACCAAAGAGAGATACGGCTTGAGAAACAATACGCTTGAGCTCGGCCGCATCCTGACGATACATGGGATATAAAAGCGAGAACATAGTAAACGCGTCCACCACAATAAGGACAAATTTGTAACCGTCGATGCGTCTATGTGTAGAGTGTGGAAAGCTGTATCGGGTTTTTCCCAAGACGTTATGGTCTGTAATGGGGCCCGAGAGACGCGTTTATTTGAAATGCATATAAGACAATGTCCTATGTATTTGACCACGAACTGTTTTAGGCCGGGGAACCAAAAGTGTCGCAAAATTAGGTCTAAGGTTTTGTCAACCCCTATGTGTTCGTGTTCGTCATGAAACACCCTAAGTAGACTGAGTCGGTGACCCTTAGGTATGTAGCACAATAACTTTGGTTCTTGTCCTACAGACGTGTACCTGTAGTACAAGAGGTCGTTTTGCACTACATACCGCCTTGAGTCGAGGTCACCATCACACAGTTTTTGCATGAGGTCTGTGTTAACTAGAGCTTCGACCTTGCGTGTGCTCGGTCTAACCTGACCTTCACTTACTACCCTACCTAGGTATTCTACCTCGGTGACTAGGAACGAGCATTTCTTGGGTCAAAGTGTTTAATACCTGACGTCAAAGGTCTATATACTGGTGTTGAACTCGTAAGCCATATGTCCAGCTCACCTGTCTTGACGCTACCGTCAAGCAGCGACTACTCGCTGCCGTACCAGAAATCAAGAAATTCGAAAACTCCTCTACGACAGTCATGAGGTTTAATAACTCCTCACCCTGAAGGGGTGTGTTTATTTCAGGCTGACCCGTCTGAACTGTGTTGACATAAACGCAAGGCCTCGTTGAGCGAGTGAGATACTGCCTATCTTTAGTCCTAACATAGGTTATATCGCCGCGGTTCAGTACATTAGTACCTATAATGATGGGTGCATTCATCAGTGTATGCGGGACAACTATTAAATCTACTTCAACAGACATGTCGCTGAATTCAACGGTAACAGTGACATAAGACGTGGCAACTATTTCCTTTTCGCTTATGCTCTTCAACACGCTGCGCTTAGACTTGGGTTAACACGGAAGATGTTTGACAACGTCCGAAGAGATGAGGGAGACAGACAAGGGCACCACTATCAACAAGTACGTCGACTGGAATACCGTTCACCACAGCCGTTGTGATGTCGTTATTCCGTCGCGAGCCCAAGTGATCAGAACAAAAATTAATTGCGGGGATTTCGCGGTTCGGATCGCGCCTTGGCGAAACAAACATCCTCGGTGTGCCCCAGCTTTTTACAAAACGTACAGGTCTTACTAACACTAGGCTGCGTGTTGGGGGGGCATTCGTTTTCGACTGCTTACAGTCTCGTACTAGATGGCCCCGGCGGCCGCAAGTATAACATCTTTGATCCTTTCGTAGGATTCCATCTCGTTTATTGCCAGAAGTAGGAACGGTATGTTTATCTTGGTTTGGTTTCGTGTAAATAGACAGAAAAGAAACCAAATTGTCCGAAGTGAGGTCTGCATTCGCAGCCGCCGCGCGGATTTGTGGGCTGTCGATTCCACGGATAACAATAAGCGTTCGTAATTCATCACTGAGTCCCTGCACTACCCTTAACCGCAACAGAGTACGGCGCGCATACTCCGCGTACGTGGGATATTTATTTGACGTGGTATTCATAGTATCGAACAAAATGTTCGCGTAATCTAGCTTAGTGGGACACAGAGGTTTGAATTCCCGCTTAAAGTTGGTCCAGGACCTATCGTTCGTAACCCATTCGCTTAGCCACACCTTAGCATCGCCCTTGAGTCCTGACGCTACACGCGACAAGCACTCATGGTCACCCCAGTTGTTGGCATCTCTGGCGCGATCCACCTCTTCACACCAAGTATCAAAATTATGTATAGCGGGGTCAAAATTCGAAACAAAGTAATGTTGAGAGGGCTGTCTCAAAGGGTTAATTGTTTTAATGGCCTGCATCAAAGCTTGTGCAAGGGTGGACGCCTCAGAACACGGGGCGGACAATTCTTTCGAACGACTCGGTGGAGGAGTACTCGTGAATACAGGGCTAGGCGTTACTGGAGTACATGACCGTTCGCGACGCACCGGATTATTACGCACGATACTACGGGACCGAGAGCGTGATTCGTTATGAATACGAGTTGGTTCTCGAGACGGTAAGTTACGGTAAGCACTACGCGAACGACGCCTGCCTAGCGAATGACGCGAAGCCCTATCACGCGAGCTGTGTCGGTCTCGGGTACGCGAGCCATCTCTCCTAACGCGTCGGTCACGCTCACTCGAGACACGTCGCGATCTACTATGATCACTATCACTTGAACTATGACGGCGTCTGCGCCTACTACCCGAATCGCGAACGCGATCACGCGACCTGTCTCGAGCACGTTTCCGGCCACGACTACGCGATCTTGAACGTACCATGGTTTTTAAAACAATAAATAAGGTGACTCACTTGGTTATGCACTTATTGAAAGCAAAAAGCTAAGAAAAGGTTTTAAAAACTTACCCGTTAGAACACAAATCTATCAGTTATCTCGTTTTCCTTGTGTAGTGGGCTTTAGTTGTTCTTTATCCCACTTCTGATGTAAGGATCAGAAGTGGTAACGACTTAAAAAAAACAAATGAATCGATTTACACAACCGCAATTATTTAATTTGAAAAATACTTGAAAACGAATAAATCACAAGGAAAACGATATAGCTCACTTCTAATCGATTTTAACAACTTATGTACAGAATAGCACTTAAATACGTAACACATAAATGGCTCGCGTAACCTTTACACGACCTAACACATAGATGTGACAGCTCCGAGCGCCGAGAAGCAAATGGACGGGTCGGCAATGGCGTACGGCTTTTATAGGCCGGCCTGTCAGAACTGGCTGCTTGGAAGGGGTGCCGCTTATACTATCTATCTACCGCTAAGGTGACAAAGCTTACGGCGCCTGATGTTGAGCGAAATTTTTGTCTGTCTGTCTGTTCGTTATAGAAACAAAAACTACTGGACGGATTTTAACGAAACTTGGCACATTTATTTTTCATACTCCTGGGCAGGTTATAGTATACTTTTCATGACGCTACAATAAATAGGAGTAGAGCAGTGACGGGAAGTGTTGGGAATACGGGAATTTTTTTTATCTGCATGTTTGATCGAGCATCACGCGAGAACTACTGCATGAAATTGAATGCGGTTTTCACCAATGTATTGATAGAAGTCTAACTTAAAATTTAGGTACCATTTTATGGAAGTCCGTTTTTTTGAAACCCGACATCCGAGCGTGCGTCGCCGCCGGCACAGCTAGTACATAATACTTATGAAACACGCTGACCAATACAAACAAGCATACAGATTATGTGTAAGTATAGTCTTTACAGTCGAATTTGTCCCCTACTTTATCATTATCTACAATTTAAGTGGGTATGAACTGCATTAAGTAATACTTATAATGAGACCATAAACGTTTTGAAACCAATTTCATGTTTCAAATAACCACAAAAATGTAATAAATTGCCATTTAACGCAATAAAATATGAAACCAGAATAGAATGCGTACATTCAATGCTGAGAAATTGTACCTACATATAGAAGGGTGTGCAGACATGCTTCTATCTGTATTCTATGACTGTTTAGCGTTTGGTGCAATCCTATGAAGATGGCCTTATAAATTATTTACGAGACAGTTGTGTGAAACTCGGCGTGGGCAGTAAAGGCTTAAGGCAAGGTTATATGGTGTATGGCAGAGCATATGCTTCAGCATTGCTCTGCCTGGGCCAGTGAGCGCTCCGTCCTCGTCACTGTCGCACAGGACCTCGATCTGCCGCAACTCTTGCCGCAGATGACGGCGTCGAAGGAGACCTGGCGAGCGATGCTCGCATTCTGCGAGACAGTGATCTCGCAGAAGGAGGCGGCGGAAAGAGAGCGTGAGGCCGGAGCAGACGCGCCCGCTCTACGCCGCCCCCGGCCTGGGCGTCGCCGGAGGGCATACAACGCATCGTATGCCCTCTGAGCCTCTCCTCCGTGCTCCGAGTGGTAAGGGCGGGGGCGCGAACCACTCAATGGGGCGTGACGGTGTGGTGGGTGCAGCCACACCGTTGCACGAGGTCCGCCCGGGGCGCACTCAAACGCTCCCCGGAAGCCGGGGGTAGGGGTATTTGCCCTCCCCGGACCAGAAGTGCCGGCCGCTTGTCATCTGCGGCTGGCCAGGGCAGGCAGGGATGTGGCCGTATGCTTCGGCGCTACCCTTATCCCTGCCACTTGCTGCCCACTGGCGACACAGGGGGGCTTAGTGGGTATGCCCTCTCATTTTGGGAGGTGTGAGTCCCACACTCCATGCAGACTCCCCCCGGAAGCGGCATGAAGGTGCCTAATGCATTCCCCTCTAAAAAAAAGGTTGTATGGTCTACCAACACTAAGCCAGTACTAAAATGTTAGTTATTGAACTAATTCATAAAATAATGTTAACCAACTGGTGTTTGGTAATACGAGTACATTGTAGACTAGGTCTAGGTTTCCTTCCTCTTACAATCCTGGGTTCTTTAGGCGGGGCGTGAAACGGCATCTCAGTGGGCCTTCAGGGTGAGGGCGACAGGCGCAATGGCTTTGTTCTATTGTGCCCGTCGACCTAACTTTTGGACCTCACGGTCGCTTACCATCAGGTGGAGTAAGGTCATCCTGAAAGATTTTCTTACTAAAAAAATGCAGTGACATGTAAAGAAGAATCACCAGGTCTTAGACCACTAAGACTTTTTACCAACGAATCCTGAGAGGTACTTACCGCGTGTCGAAATCAATCGGTGTATCATCATCAGCCTGTCACAGTTCAACGCTGGACATAGGCCTCTCCAGTTGTTCGCCACTTCTCGCTCCGGTGACGCTGCTGCCCGTCATCGGTCTGTGGTATTTAGCTACACCTTCAATTGTGATGGTTATACCGCCACCAGTCGGTTGCCTGCGCTTCGTTTGTTATTCGGCAGGATGCACCACGGGCAGGTGAGGTTGGCTTGGAGGAAAAGATGATGGGCCGCTACCTTACATCTGTCCCTTTCTTTGTCGTCGGTGTATAGGTCTTTTATAAAAAAAAATTATTGCTTTTTGGTGGCAGAGGAGGAAGCGGCCTGTCTGATGTTAAACAGTGTATCTAAATATCTACATAGCCCAGGCTTGCCGCACTGGGCCACACATCGCCATCTAGCCCCAAACTTAGCCGAAGCTTGTACTATGGGTACTAGACAACTGATAAACTTAGTTAAATACTTTTTTTTTGTAAATAAATACATTTTAAATAAATAAATAAATATCCCAAGACATGCCACGCTGGGCCACACATCGCCATCTAGCCCCAAACTAAGCCTAAGCTTGTACTATGGGTACTAGACAAATGATAAACTTACTTAGATACTTTTTTTTTTTGTAAATAAATACATATTATACATAGAAAACACCCAGACCAATACAAACAGACATGTTCATGCACACAAATGTTTGTACTGTGCGGGGATCGAACCCACAACTCTTGGCTCAGAAGGCAGAGGGCACTACCAAATGAGCCATCGAGCTTGTCATTTTATACATAGAAAATACCTAAACCAATACAAACAGACATGTTCATGAATACATATGCTTGTACTGTTCGAGAATCGAATCCACGACCTTAGGCTTAGAAGGCAGGGGTCGCTACTGAATGAGCCATTGAGCCAGTCAAACCACCGTAACCGCCCATAAACATCAGCAATGCCAGGGGCACAGCAATGCCGCTACCTACCGTAAAATATATTAATCCGCTAGTCTCTTGTAACTTACACCATAGCATAGAGGCTAGTGTTGAGCTATAGATGGTTGTTGCGGGAAGATTGTCGCTCGCTCCTGACGCAGTATCCGTATATTCCATACACATACCCTTTTGCAACCGGCCACGCGGAACGACTATACAATGCAGTATTATACTCGTTATATGTGTGCTTTTGATGATTTACCATAAGAGTGGAGTAACCATTCAAATTCTAATTCCAATATATTTATTTTCCCTCACAATTTAGGTAAGCTCAAAGATAAATACAATAGGGAATATGCATGAAAAATAGTTTCAGGTATTTACTAATTTATCGTAAAATAGATCAAAATCTACTACGAACAGTGAAAACAAAATCAAAATTGGTTGAAAAATGGGCGAGATACAGTCATTGAAAGTGAATATATCCGTCTCTCTCTCGCGAAACAGATTTTTCTATGGAGTTAGTACGGCGCTTACGGTACGTGACGTCAACTACCGCATCGGATCTCTCTGTCTAATCGATAACTTTAACGCTTTATAACTCGCTTAATAGAAAAGATAGTTTAAAAATTCTTCGATATTTATGTATCTGGAAGACAAAAGATCTCAATAAATCCATAAAAAAAAGTCATGCATATTCCCTATTACGTACATTACATTATTGTTGCCCAAATAGTAAGGGCTGGTGCCTGAAATAGGCTTCGAAGCGAAACCTGTGCTACAGGTCTACCATACTTCAGGTTCAGGTATATGGTGCTTATGGTTTAAGGGTATGAACTGACAGGTAACTGACCAGTTACTTGCTCGTTGTCATAGCGACTTGGGCTTCTCTTTCGCTTTCCATCCGGCGTAGGAAAACCATTATGTCGAGCTACTTAAAAAAAATAGAATAAGACGACCTCATACCGAGGTTTTTTTATTTCTGTGGGAGGCAGAAGAGCAAGCGGCCCATCTGATGTTAAACGGTTACTGCCACTCATAGACTGCAATTCCTTGGGCATAGCTTAGCCTACCGAGAGGAAGGAACTCTCTTTATGTCACGTTTGAAGGACTTTAAGAGGTAACCAAGACCTTAGAACATCTTCAGCTACGTAGAGACATTGCCAGTCTTAGTGTTCTCTACCGTCTCTACATTGGCGAATGCACCCAAGAGTTCTTCTTCTTTGTCCTAGCCACTTCCCATGATTTGGGGTTGGCTCTCCTCGTTCTAAAGCGCCAGGATGCTCTGTCTTGGGTTGTCGAGACATTTGTTTACATTTGTGACACTTGTTTACATGCACCCAAAGTTATTCCAACTAATCCCATTAGCTCGTTTTCTCACTTTTATCGTATTTTAAGTCAATTGTATGGTGTGCACTTAAGTATATCTAATGTATCTAAGTATCTATATTTACAGAAAATAGTAAATTTCTTTCCGAAAACACGTTGCGTGCTTTACAGCGGTACAACTAATGGTATTACTTTCATATCCTTTTACGAACGTTTCATAATAACTTACATGTGAAAGTATTTCTCCAAATAGCAAGTTTAATAGGGTCTGACAAACTCCCGACGCACTGCGCCCGGTTCCGACCAAGATTAATGATTCTAGGTGGCTTCGTGTCCATTACTTTGCTACTGAACCTGGTACTTTCCCACCTTCACACAAATGTTTAACAGGTTTTCTCATGCGATTTTGTGTACGTAATTCCTTAATGAATATCTAAGAATTGGCCAGATTAGATTCTGTCAAATTAGATTCTTTTTTTTAGTAATAATAAATAACTCAAGACTACGCTGACGCGCTGTCACGCTGGGCCACGCAAGCCGAAACTTGTAATATGGATACTAGACAACTGAGATACCTACTTTTTCGTAAATATATACATAGTAAACACCTAGATTCCCAGACCAATACAAACAGACATGTCCATGAACATAAATGTTTGTACTGTGTGGGAATTGAACCCACGACCCTTGGCTCAGAATGCAAAGGTCACTACCAAATGACTCATCGAGCCAGTCGGCGTCAATACAAGGTTTTATTGTAATATCGAAGTATCGAGTAGTAAGTATAGAATATCATTTATTCGTTAGAAAAGTGAATAATGTATAATCAGTTGTCTAGTACCCATAGTACAAGCTTCGGCTTAGTTTGGGTCTAGATGGCGCTGTGTAGCCCACAATGTTGGATTTCATGTATTCGAAAAAGTGATTCCATGCGACTTTATGAAATTTTGGTATAATTAAAGTGTTATTTTTTAACTAGTTTAAGCATTTATCAGAATTTTTCAATGTATGTGTTCTGTATAACGTAACATATAAAACATTTTCTATTCTATTCATTCTTTATGTTAAGAGAGGTAGGGCATAGCGAGTATTCGCTCGAATTGAGCCGCCCGCCCGGGGAAGTACCTCCACCCTACAGAATACCGCAGCCAAATGACCTTCGGGTCGTGTTTCTGCTGGTGAGTAGGGTTTCCGGAGCTCGTTAGGTGAGTGCTGCATCTGCATCTGAGGGGACCTGCAGTGCTGCAAGCTGCTGCATGTTTGCGTGGGCGCGGCGCGTCGGCGCGGCGGTCAGGGAGACCCGGTGAAACGGCTGACCGCTGGCCGCCCGCAGGATAGTTGGATTCCCGAACCCAGGGATCACTTAATCTCCGCCCTGGGAGGCTGAATCACCAGCCTGCGAAAAATCCCTGTTGCAGTGGTCGTGCCGGGGAAGGAGACCGGAGTGGACCCGCCCGCTGTAGCAGGGGGGGACCGGGGGCCCTTCCGTACGCCGTTCCGACGAACCGCAAACTCCTGCGACATAGCGGTTGTAGTCAGCCGGCATTATTCTTGTCCCCTTAGCTGAAGGTGCAGCATTTGCTAGTTATACCCCTTTACTACCCAATCATGACCAAGAAGACCAAAAGCAGAAAACGTTTCTCAGCGTCGTCCCTTTCCACATTCCAAGTGGACTTTTGCAACATCAGGGGGATTCACAGTAATATCAACTCAGTCCATCACCACCTTGAGACTGCCAAGCCGACCCTGCTTTTTCTTACGGAGACGCAAATATCATGCCCGATGGACACAGCCTACTTATCCTACCCCGGGTACAAACTTGAGCACAACTTTGTGCGTCGTGCCGGTGTGTGCATGTACGTCAGGGAGGATATTTGTTGTCGCCGTCTTCACGGTCTTGAAGACGGAGATCTGTCTGTATTGTGGATGCGCGTGGATCATGGTGGCCACACCCGTATCTACGCGTGTCTTTACAGATCTCACAGCGGTGACGGGGAGACAACTCGTCTTTTTGAGTACCTGCAATTGACCTCTGACAAAGTTCTTGAGCAGTACCCAACCGCCGAATTGGTGATTTTAGGAGACTTCAACGCCCACCATAAGGAGTGGCTTAGCTCTCAGTCCACCAACCACGCGGGAAGGTCTGCCTACCAATTTGCTCTGGCCTATGGTCTGTCGCAACTGGTAGAATCTCATACGAGAGTACCAGACATCGTAGACCATGCAAGCTCTTTACTGGACCTTCTGCTGACCACGCACCCGGATGGATATACCATCGCAGTGGATGCGCCTCTCGGCTCATCAGACCACTGCCTCGTCCGGGCTCAAGTGCCGTGTGCGCGTCCTGACGTTGCCCGGGCATATGGACGACGTCGCGTATGGCACTACAAGTCAGCAGACTGGGATGGATTGCGTGAATTCTACGCATCGTACCCGTGGAGGCAGCTTTGCTTTGCATCAGAAGATCCTGACACCTGTGCAGCCGCCGTCGCAGAAGCGATACTGGCTGGTATGGAATGTTTTATTCCTAACCGGCTAGTGGCCTCTGGGGTAAAGAAACGACCGTGGTTTAACCAGCCCTGCAAGGTAGCCCGAAAGGCTAAACAAGCTGCATTCAAGGCTTGGACCACGGCTCGAATCAATCAGGATCCCAAAATCACTGGTGCAAAAAGCAAACTAAATGCTGCCTCGAGGAATAGTAAAAAAGCTATTGCCAGAGCGAAATTCGACTTCGTCCGCAAAATCGGCGAGCGACTCTCCAGTTACCCTTCGGGGAGTCGGGCCTTTTGGTCGCTCGCCAAAGCTGCCGAAGGAAACTTCTGTCAGTCGTCACTACCACCACTGCGTAAGCCGGATGGTAACTTGGCCCACAGTGCTAAAGAGAAAGCCGATCTCCTGGGTACTCTCTTTGCCTCAAACTCGACTTTGGACGATGGGGGTATGGTGCCACCCCACATCCCCTGGTGCAGTAACTCCATGCCAGAAATCTCCTTTACACAAAGGAAGGTAAAGCGGGAGTTACTTGCCCTAGACGTTCATAAGTCGAGCGGGCCAGACGGCATACCTGCAGTGGTGCTCAAGCTTTGTGCTCCCGAGTTGTGTCCCGTTCTAACGCGTCTGTACCGGCTTTCGTACTCGACCACACAAGTACCATTGGTATGGAGGATTGCGCATGTGCACCCTGTGCCCAAGAAGGGCGATAGATCGGACCCGTCGAATTACAGGCCTATCGCCATAACCTCCCTTCTCTCAAAGGTGATGGAGCGGGTGATAAACACTCAGCTCCTGGGATACCTAGAAGATCACGAACTGATCAGCGACCAACAATATGGTTTTCGCCACTGTCGCTCCACTGGTGATCTTCTAGTGTATCTTACACACCGTTGGTCGCAAGCGATCGAGAGTCAAGGCGAGGCATTGGCTGTCAGCCTTGATATTGCGAAGGCGTTCGACCGGGTCTGGCACAGAGGTCTACTTGCGAAGCTGCCATCATATGGACTGCCCGAGGGTCTATGTAAATGGGTCGCTAGCTTTCTGTCCAGCAGAAGCATTAAAGCCGTAGTTGACGGCAGCTGCTCCGATAGCATGGACATTAACGCTGGCGTCCCGCAAGGCTCGGTGTTGTCTCCAACACTGTTCTTGCTGCATATCAATGACATGCTACCTGTTGGTGACATTCATTGTTATGCAGACGACAGTACTACGGACACCCACTACACGAGCCGTACTAACTGCCCTCGGGCCCAAGTGGAAGAAAGCCGTACTAGACTTGTGTCTGAAATCGAGAGTACTCTCACCAAGATCTCCGATTGGGGACGATTAAACTTGGTACAGTTTAACCCCACCAAGACACAAGTCTGCGCGTTCACCGCTAAGAAAACCCCATTTACTGTGGCTCCACAATTCCTGGACACTCCTCTTACTACCTCTGAGAGCATCGGAATCCTTGGTGTCGACATCTCGAGTGACGTTCAGTTTCGCAAGCACTTGGAGGGTAAGGCTAAGCTGGCGTCGAAAAAGCTCGGTGTGCTCAATAGAGCGAAGCGGTACTTCAGCCCTGTGCAAAGACTGCAGCTCTATAAAGCGCAAGTCAGACCGCACATGGAGTACTGCTCTCATCTGTGGGCTGGAGCACCTCGATACCAGCTGCAGCCTTTCGATGCTGTGCAGAGACGCGCCATGAGGATGGTCGACGATCCCGAGCTCGCAAACGGTATTGAGCCGCTAAATCTGAGGAGAGATTTCTCCTCATTATGCGTGTTCTACCGTTTGTATAATGGGGAGTGTTCCAAGGAGTTGTTTGAGATGATGCCTACGGCGACATTTTACCACCGCACCGCTCGCCGTCGACAGGGGATTCATCCTCATACCCTAGAGCCTGGGTGGTCGCGTACAGTACGGTTCAACAGGAACTTCTTGCCGCGCACACTCAGGCTTTGGAATGAGCTCCCCGCCGAGGCTCTCCCCCGGGACTACAGTATGGGGTCCTTCAAAAAGGTTGTGAAGAGGTTTTTGAAGGGTAGGCAACGCGCGTGTGATACCCCTGGTGTCGCAGGTGTCCATAGGCTGCGGTAACCGCTTAACATCAGGCGGGCCGTAGGCTTGTTTGCCACCCAGTGGTATAAAAAAAAAAAAAAAAAAAAAAATCTATTCTAACCAGGTATATTTATGTGACCTTCACAATCTACACCAACAGAGGAAGCGAAATCTACTCTTGAAAAATGACTCCAATATTGTTCGCCTCATAAAAACCCAGGGCCAACAGTAATTATTTAGTGTAACTATATTGTTTTCGGACAATTTGCGTCCTCGGCTCATTAGGCCAGCCGTAATTACTGGCGATGTAATAAAAATCCACTCCCCTTAATACTACCATCAGAATAAAGATGAAAAAGTATTTTGGGGGAGTTTCTTGATTCATTTTGGGAGATTGACTGGTTCGTTGGCTCAATTGGTAGTGGCCCTGCCTTCTGAACGTGGGTCGATTCCCACCCGGGACAAACATTCGTGTGATGAACACTTGTGTTTGTCCCGTGTCTGGGTGTTTATATTTGTATTTAAGTATTTATTTGTGGTACCTTCGTTGTTCTGATACCCATAACACTTAAGCACAGCTTAAGCTACTTACTTTGGAATCGGAGCAATGTATGTGATGTTGTCTGATATTTATTTATTCTTTTGGATCTCAAATATTGGTAACTAATCCTGGTTGCAAGTCCTATCAAAAAAGCGAGATGGCTTTTGAATATTATATTCATATATGCCAGACTTCACATAAATTAAAGTTTTCCCTGATCCTTTATACTACTACTTATTAGATAATGACTGGAGGTGTCTTTTAGAACACAATTGGAGACAATATACAAAAGTCTTACTACACTGAACATGTTACGTAGAAAATCGGACATTTGGAACTTGAACACTCCGCGACTATGAAACGTTCCGAAGGTTTAATCTACGATTCCGTGTACTTAATACGGAAAAGAAACAGTGCAAGTACGAAATGTATAAACCACTAGCCTGGTACCTACCATTACGTTATTGCTTTGCACATGTTGTAGTAAAACATAACAGCCAACTGTATCCTTATTCGAAAGCTCCACGAAAACATTTAGCAAACATAATATAAGTTGAGTCACTTCCCACACTCCTCTCGCGTCTATTCGGGAAACATTAGCATAAGAATATGAGCTCTGTCGTCATTTCCCCGCCAGTTTTCTTTGAACCATCACTCAACGTCTTGCGGATTGAGAAAATGCAAAAATGCTGCAAAAATCCATGTCAAGCTAAAGTAGTCCTTATTGTTAGCGCGATAGAGGGAGCTTTTCCGGAGAAAATTAAATGGTAGCATGTTGTCATTATGGTGTTTTTATTCTCTAAGTTCTTTGGGATCTGGAATTAGATGGTTCAGATAAGAAATTGATTTTATAGGACGAAGGGGAGACACTACTTATTCTGGATATATCTAAGTTTATAGATAAACGTTGTGTTCTTTTCCAGTGATGGAAGTCACTACCCCTATTTCCCGTGGGTATCGTTAACGTTGACTATAGGATTTCTTGGGATGTAAGGGAGCGACCCATCATCTTTTCGCTCCAAGCCAACCTCACCTGCACGTGGTGCACCCTGCCGAATAACAAACGAGGCGCTGGCAACCGACTGGTGGCGGTATAACCATCACAATTGAAGGCGTAGCTAAATACTACAGACCGACGACGGGCAGCAGCGTCACCGGAGCGAGAAGCTACGCCCTGCGATCGCCAACCCGCCTACCCAGCGTAGCGATTATGGGTAAGGCCCCAGACTGTATGACGTGGTCGAAGTTAAAAGTATGAATGTGATAATAATATTGTAAACACCATTTTGAAAAGAGCAACTACACGAGTTTCTTGCCGGTATCTTCTCGGTAGAACGCTGCTTTCCGAACCGGTGGTAGCTTCGACGATTTGTAAGTGCTTATCATAAAAACCTATACAAATAAAGATTATTTTGACTTTGACTTTGGTATATCCTCCAGATGTTTGCCCTAAGTAGCGAACAACTGGAGAGGCCTATGTCCAGCAGTGGACTGCAATCTTCGGCTACTTCTTTGCCGCAGCGTCTTGGGTCTTCTTTCGCTTCGCATCGGGCAACTAGAAATCGAAATGGTCGCCATGACGGACATCATCAGATGAGGCAAACGCCCAAGATCAAGAAGTCAGTCATCATCAAGAAATCCGTAAAAATTCTCTGAATTCTATTCTACTACTAAATACATTTGAATAGCTACGAAACAAAACAAATCACTAAGTAGGTACATAATATTAAACAGATTAAGTGGTATTTGATTATTTTTAAGTAGCAATCCAACGGGTTCGCTTAATGAAATAATTAGGTATTTGGTTAAAGACCGCAAATCAACGAATTCAGATCATGGCTTGGTATATCATGGCGTAGCTTTATTGGTTGGTTGTTTTGGTTAAATATACGTACATACAACAGATACTTTTATACTCTCCTGGCCGTATTCCTCTAGCAAAGTACGCAAGAGATCTAAAAAGCAAGATGTGGCATATTAAATTCACTCAAATAAGCCATCTGGTCTGAGGTTTACCCGTAGTCACCAAGTGATAATTAGGAGCATATTCCAGAATACCTAGACAAGTTCCTACTGGATATCGAATTTTGAACATTCATAACGTCCGCGCTTTAGGATTTACGATTTATCCCTATTCAATCATCATCATCAGCCTATTATTGCAGTCCACTGCTGGACATAGGTCTCTCCGGTTGTTCGCCACTTGTCTGGATGATATACCATAATCGAAACACTGGGCAGGCGAGTTGGCAATCGATAGCTTCTCGCTCCGGTGACGCTGCTGCCCGTCATCGGTCTGTGGTATTTAGCTACGCCTTCAATCTTGATGGTTATACACCTCGTTTGTTATGCGGCAGAATGTACCACGGGCCAGTGAGGTTGGCTTGGAGCAAAATGATAGGCCCCTCCCTTATATCCCATAACCAAATGAGTAAAAAAATTTAAAACTGAATTAATGAGTTTAATCATATCATGACATTCGTATTCTATTTACTCAAAGTGCTAGCGAAAACTGTTGAGGAAAAATTCTTTAACAAACTAAAAGCTTAAACTTTTAAGAAAATCACGTAGGTAACCTTTTAGTACACCCTTGAATACAAAGCCCCCTTGAATTGGGGGTCCCCTTTGAAGGGAAAACGAATCGACATCATCTGGAACGATCCCATCTGTTTAGACGACACGTGTAGACGACTCGAGTCCTCGACTAGAGTTGTCGAGAAAATATATCGATATTTTGAAAGTAGAATAACGAGAGTTTTGTGTGTGTGAGAAGTTTTACAATTTTTAGTGTAAACCGAATTTACAAACAAGATAAATTCATTATGTTAGTTTTGTCTTAATAACGAAGAGAAAAATAATTACTAAACACGTGTTTTTATAAATACTGTAGGGCTATTGTAATGTATAGTAACTTTTTGATTGCGTTAAATGTCCTTGTTTTAAGTCTATATATGATTACAGATATTTTATTCTACATGTATTGATGAAATTAAACAAGGATATACCTACTAAACATAATTAATTTGAAAATATATCGTAAAGAACCAAAGCAAGTTTGTACTAAGTTACTTAGTTGTTTTAGCTTTTAGTCTGATTTAACCAATTACGTCTATTCCACTTCTGACTATTTTTGGCATCTACTGAGTCTATTTTTAGTGATTTAGCTCTCAATATTCGTTAATTAATTCTGAAAGTCATATTCCAAAATTAAGTTTTCAAGGATCTACCTCAAATCTCTACCTGTTATAACTTTTATGTACAGTTCCTTTAACAGTTATATGAGACATCATCACATACATTGCTCTGATCCCAAAATAAGCAGCTTCTTTAAGCATTTGTGACCATGAGTATTACAACTGAAATGGAATAAATGTCCAGAAATATAGATAGGTACAGTTGTCCAGGGTGAGAATCGAGCCCACAACCCTTGGTACAAAAGGCATAGTTTAGGTTACTACCAAATGAGCCACCATCCAGTCACTCAAAGTTATTTCAAATCTAGCGCACATTCTTTCTATTTTTCTGTCACCGACAAACAATTTCAGGCTCGGTGGCTCATTTGATAGTGACCTCTGCCCTCTGAGCCAAGGGTCGTGGGTTCGATTCCCGCACAGTACAAACATTTGTGTTCATGAACATGTCTGTTTGTATTCGTGTTTTCTATGTATAATATGTATTTATTTACAAAAAAAATGTATCTTAGTAAGTTTATCAGTTGTCTAGTACCCATGGTACAGGCTTCAGCTTAGTTTGGGGCTAGGTGGCGCTGTGTGGCCCAGCGTGGCATGTCTTGGTTATTTATTTATTTCAAAATAATCGATACTCCACACAAAACGCCCATCCCTACTCCCATTTTCGCGTTCCTTCAGGAATTATTTCATTTCGAACGCACGCCACACTGCGCAATCATGGCATCTACTATGTAAATTCTGAATAAAACAAGTGCTCTTCCTGGAACTCCCACGGGAGCCAGCCAAAATAAAGAAACAGTGGGACCAAATAAAAGAACATTGCTGTTGAATGTTCCGAACAGATTTTTTTTTCGTCCTCCAGTACACAGGGTGTGCCAAACGAATGGGTTTTGGGGCGGAAACGCCTTGAATATTCAAAGCGATTTTCACACAACCTTTGTTAATTTTCGACAAAGAAAATAACTGCGTCAAGAAAGGAACCCGTGTCCATTTTTTTTATTTTAAGGTAGATTTCGGATTCATAATTCCGTTGGCATTCCGTGTTTTGCTTTAAGCTCGCGAATACATTTCACGATATTTTTTTTTGTATGAAAAGTCAGAACTGTATCTTTTATGTTGTGTTTGTATTAAATGGCTGTATTTTTTTTTCTTTTATGGTATAGGGGGCAAACGGGCCTGAAAGTCACCTGATGGTAAGTGATCACTTCAGCCCATAGACACCGCAACACCAGGGGAGTCACAGGTGCGTTGCCGGCCTGTATTTAAAAATCGTAAGTGTCTAATAAAATACATTGACGATACTACAGTTTTCATATTATATTGCTTGGCCCCATGTGTCGTTAATAGTTTGTATGGACAGTTAGAGTCCCATACGAAATGCCTCACAACCAGAAGTAGTGAAGTTGGGGAAATCCATTCAACGTTGAAGCACATGTGAAATTTTATAGGAATAACATTAATATGATGAACCTTGGTCGACGTGATACTAATTAAACTGTATTATGATCATTTTTATATGATTGAGAGTTATATGTAATATCAGCCTATGGTTAATTGACTGGCGCGGTGGCTCAATTGGTAGTGACCTCTGCCTTCTGAGCCAAGGGTCGTGGGTTCGATCCCCACACATTACAAACATTTGTATGCATGAACATGTCTGTTTGTATTGGTCTGGGTGTTTTCTATGTATAATATGTATTTATTTAAAAAAATATGTATCTAAGTAAGTTTATCAGTTGTCTAGTACCCATAGTACAAGCTTCGGCTTAGTTTGGGGCTAGATGGCGCTGTGTGGCCCAGCGTGGTATGTCTTGGGTTATTTATTTATTTAATTGTCATGTAGTGCAACCTTATATCAAGCCCTAAGGCATTTAATTGTATTTCAGCCACATGCAATTTTAATTACAGGCTTTTTAGGTACAGGCACCGCCATAGTCACTTAAAGTCCGACTACGTCAAAACGCGGAGTTGCCAAAACGCAATGTACTACATCAATACAGTCGCAACATCGCCGATAGATTGCTAAAAGTAGCATGTCTCCCGCGTCCTTTACTTGCCGTCTCCCTTCCCCTTCCGTTAGAGGGGGAGGCCGGAATGACCGGGGTACAGAGCCATTTACTTCCGGCGTTGGAGACCTAACGGTACAATGCCGTTGGAATCGTGTAGTACAATGTAGCCTACAAGTAGTAAGATTACGAGTAGGTATATTGTACACTGTGATATTTCCTGTCAACCTGATTACCTCAAATGCGATACTG
The DNA here is from genome assembly GCA_031163375.1 of Conogethes punctiferalis. Classification (NCBI taxonomy): domain Eukaryota; kingdom Metazoa; phylum Arthropoda; class Insecta; order Lepidoptera; family Crambidae; genus Conogethes; species Conogethes punctiferalis. The sequence goes on from CM062093.1 coordinate 13,840,306, forward strand.
TTCTCAAAGTAACGTCGGTTCCTGTTAACTTCGTATAGGTATTATAAAAATAAAATAATGTTTTCATTTTGCTTTCTATCGAGCATAACGTTTCAACGCACATATTTTTGAGATACAATATCGCATTATGTATTAGCCTGTAATGATATTTGTATAAAAGGTTTTTAAATAAATAAATATAAATCGTAACATGAGTGACTGATTCAGTGGAATATACCAGGAGCACATAAATACCTAAGAACTCGAACACAAAATTTTTGTTATTTAGTAAATTATTATCTTAGTAACATGAGGAAAAAAGTTATGCAATCTTTAGACTTTCTACATGGCTATGTGCTCCTGGTAGGTAATATACTCGTATACTCAATCAGTCACCGATGTTACATTAAACATTGGACATTTTTCAACTTGAACATTCAACGAAAAGCATCCTTATCTTATTGCTTTTAATAAAAAAAGCCTTTTCTCATTAAAGTTGCTGTGAAATAAATGAAGTTTTAAATTTCAAACTAATTATGCAAATGTCGCGACGTTAAAATAAGCAAACAAGACCACCTCTTATCTAACAAAAACGTGAGTATGCATTCGTACCACTGCTATGAGAGGAAATAGTTGACAGACTGAAAAATTAGGTGCATTTGTTATGAACAAAGGTTGGACAGGACATAGCGACTGATATTCTTAGACGAAGCAAAAAATAAGGAAGATTTCGCTTGACCAAATATTTTCGTAGCAGTGTTTTCCCGTTATCATTTCGTGCTTTCCGTGAATCGTTATATTTCTGCGACAGTTCCGCGTTGCGTAATTGTTCAGGATTTTCCCTATCAGCTTTGTTAGTGAAAACAGTACCTGTTAAATGTGTACAGGTGATTATTATGTGTCAAGTCTGTGGGTTATGAGAGCGGTAGTCTATAGACATACTTTCAAGTCAATGGGTTTTGGTTTTTCAAACCATTATTGTGGCACACTACTTAAAACTAGTTTATATTTATAGTAGCTCGACATAATGGCTTTTCTACGCCTGATGGAAAGCGAAAGAGAAGCCCAAGTTGCCGAGACAATGGTCATGCAACCTGTCAGTTACCACCACCATTCCGGCCTAAACCTAACCCTCCACGAGCTCCGGAAACCCTACTCATCGGCAGAAACACGACCCGGAATCATTTACCAGCGGTATTCTATAGAGTGGAGGTCCTTCCTCGGGGGCGGTTCAATTCAAGCGAAGATTCGCTATGTTCAAAACAGTTTTCAATAGTCTTTTTACCTTCACTATTGGCAGAAACATTTTTGTATACTGTCTTGAATCATTATCATCATCATCAGCTTATCGCAGTCCACTGCTAGACATAGGTCTCTCTTTTGCCCATAATCGCCATACCTACTGCACAGGCGGGTTGGCGATCGCAGCGCGTAGCACCTCGCTCTGGTGACGCTACTGCTCGTCATCGGCCCGTGGTATTTGCTGCGCCTTCGATCGTGATGGTTATACCGCCACCAGTCGGCTGCCAGAGCTCTGTTTGTTGTTCAGCGGGATCTACCACGGGCAAGTAAAGGTGGCTTAGACCGAAAAAAAAAATAAACTGACTTCAAAAAAAACACAAACGACCAAAACTAAAAAACGATAAATAATGTAAGTAATTCTATCTTTAATACATATTATATGTATAACTATAATTATTTAAATATTTTTGAAAAATTTTTTAAATCCATCCATAATTGACGGAAATATCGGTGAACAAACATCGGTAAAAAAAAAATTATACATACAGACGAATTGAGAACCTCCTCCTTTTTTCGAAGTCGGTTAAAAAGAAGATAGGTCGCCCCCTTACATCCCAAAAGACAGATTAATGTTCTCGGCTCAAAGAAGAAAAAGGTCACAAAACGTTTACCTACAGAGCCGACATAATCAACTGTGTGAATGTCAAACTAGACTTGACGGATATATTATAGCCGGTCCAGTTTTGCGTCCGTAAACATAAAAAAACAAAAACAACTCGACCCCTACATCTCATTACAACGAATAAATTCAAGCAGCCATATTATTTCACCTGCCTATTTTACACCTGACGCGGCGCTATGTCCTACGTGATGAACATAGCCAATTTTTGTTTACTCCCCGCGAATTAGGTCACATGTGTCAAATGTAAATGAGAGCACGCGTGATGTGCCCTGTGTTGCCATTTTCGATGAGCTTGTGGGAACTTCTTTATGGCGGTACGAGATTCGGGGTCGTGGCTGGGTTTAAGGGTCACTTGTTTGAGGTATACTCGGGCGGGGTAAATAGCAGGGTATCGTCGAGGGTTGTGATGGCGGTTAGATGATGCTGTTTGTGTTATAGTCTGATGTAATAAATGGAATGGGGTATATCTATGTCTATCAGAAAGTAAATGCAATTTGGTTTTTTTTTTATTATAGTGGCTCAACATAATGGCCTCCCTACGCCTGATGGAAAGCGAAAGAGAAGCCCAAGTCGCTGTGACAAACGGGCAAGTAACTGGTCAGTTACCTGTCAGTTGCCACCGCCATGCCGGCCCAACACTAAACCCCCACGAGCTCCGGAAACCCTACTCACCGGCAGAAACACTACCCAGAGGTCATTTGACTGCGGTATTATATAGGGTGGAGGTCCTTCCCGGGCGGGCGGCTCAATTCGAGCGAAGATTCGCTATGCCCTACCCCTCTTAATTTATACAGAATCGGTTTATACGTCGGTTTATACAGAATTGACTCACCGCACGCACTAAATACCCATAACACAAGAGCTTAAGCTACTTACTTTGAGATTGGAGCAATGTATGAGATGTTGTTTGATATATTTACTAAAAGATTTTAGGGATGTAAGGGAGCGGCCTACCATCTTTTCGCTTCAAGCCAACCTCACCTGCCCGTGGTGCATCCTGCCGAACAACAAACAAGTGCTGGCGACCGACTAGCGGCGGTATAACCATCACAATAGAAGGCGTAGCTGAATACCACAGGCCGATGCCGGGCAGCAGTGTCACCGGAACGAGAAACTACGCCCTACGATCGCCAACCCGCCTGCCCAGCGTGGCGATTATGGGTATATCCTCCAGATGTTTGCTCTAAGTGGCGAAAATCTGGAGAGGCCTATGTCCAGCAGTGGACTGCAATAGGCTGATGCTGATGATGACCAAAAGATTTGCGAATTACTACCTAATGTGTAACTGCTAAAATTTGGGATTTGTTACCTGCTGACATCTTCCTCGACCGGTACAACTTAGGGCTTCTTAATGCTTTGTCTGACCTAGCGTACGACTGCCGACGGCCGGACTGTAGCCTAACGCTTTTTTGGACAAAAATGCACTCTAATATAAGATTGAGCCTCTCGTTTAGCGCAGATAAGGCCGTTCTATCCTTGATACGTCTCTGTAAAGGTAAAAGTTTAACAACCCCAGCTTAAGACAATTAGCTGCTAATACTAAGGCTCAAATCTCGCGTCTGTTAGTTTGAAATTGCATAGTAATTCGAGCCATTTTGCGCGAGCCCTGCGGGATGACTCAGTAATCCCCCACCTCAAACGTCTGAGCCAATACGATTAACGCAGCTAATCTCTCAAAGGGTCCCGGAATCTGCATGAATGCACAATGCATTAGGATGTATCGGTCTTGTAAGAGAGTTAAGATACCTTTGGCTTCGATACGGTTATGGTCACAAATGCCGTAGACATTAAGAGAAAAGAGAGAAGCATACATGACGCTGGGCTGTACAGCGCCATCTAGCTTCAAACTAAGCCGAAGCTTATATAGTTTGGGTAGTACACAGCTGACAATCATCATCATCCGCCCGTGTCAGTCCACTGCTGGACATAGGCCTCTCCCAATCTTCGCCACTTAGGTCGATCTTGGGCTTCTCGGATCCAGCACTTGCCAGCCGTCCTGCGCAAATCGTAAATCCACCTGGCCTGAGGGCGTCAGAGGTACGCATACTCAAAAATAGATACACGATGTAGTTGCACAGTTCCCCAGCATTCACGACACAAAGTAACAATAGTGTAGTACAACCGCCTTGACAAATACTCCCCTATTTAGTGCCGCCTTTGAATAATGGCGCACCATTCGTCAAGGGAAAAGTTTTCACAATTCCTGGAGATTACGCCGGCAACAATGAGACTGAACTTAGATTATCTGCTCAACTATTAACTGTGGTGTTAAAAGCGGGATTCGTTGGTTTGTTTGTAATTAGTCGTAGGTTCGACAACCTCAGATTCTTAGACTGCTTACATAAAGATACAGGGGCCCTACTACAAAAAACGAAAACGATCGTCCGTTGTACGGATCGCGTATTTTTGCCCCATAAAACCCTCTCATTTGTCCCTCCCGTGTTCGAATATACGAACTAAAATTCGTCAACGTGGATTTTCAACAATTTAATTGATATACTCGTAGAACACGGGAGGGACAAATGAGAGAGATTTATGGGGCAAAAATACGCGATCCGTTCAACGAACGATCATTTTCGTTTTCTGTAGTAGGGCCTCAGGTTTCCGGTGCAGACAAATCTGTGCGGGTCCGACCAGTGCAACTTACATAAACCATAAAAAACAGGTAAATCTGTCCTTATGCATAAATAATAAAGACCGTATAGCTCGGTCTAGGTGGTCAGCACGAACAAGTATAAACCTGTTTCTTTATAAGTGAGCGCATAAGTAATCCCCCCAATTTACAATTGTCATCGGGGGAGGCCTATGTTTAGCAATGAACATTTACAGGCTAAAGATGATGATGGGATTCTTAGGGCGTGTGACACTACCGTTGTAACAAATGAAGACATTTTTTTAATTCTAGAGGCTATAGATCTGGGGGCATTGGCTTGGCCATTGATTTTTCATAAGAACTATTGTTGAAGAGGAAAAAAAATACCTCATTATATGCGAAACGGCCATCCACATATTTTGGTAAAGATATTTTATTTATTTATTTATTTAAACTTTATTGCACAAAATGGTACAAAAGGCAAACTTAATGCTAGGAGCATTCTCTACCAGTCAACCCTTGGGTCATGCAGAGAGCAGATTTGTTGTGCAGATATTATGTTTGTGACTGGAATAGCTTATAGAATTGGGGGCGTGTTGAGTTGTAATAAGCTTGGCTCTACATGATATCTAATAACTTTTTGACAGTGTATGTGCTCTTGCTCTCGTCTTGGCATACACGGCTATACGTACATTTTTGGGGGGAAAGGCTTTACATAAAAAATCCCAACCCATTTTGTATAAATTTTAGTGTTCCAAATTACAGCTATGTCATTACCCGTAAACAGGCATATTTGCGCATTTGTAATTAAATAGACAATAATACGGTATAATAAAGTCAAAGTCAAAGTCAAAATACCTTTATTCACATAGACTTAAAATAAGCACTTATGAATCGTCAAGTAAAAAATAATGTAGAAATACAAAAGTAAAGTAAGAATGTGAATAAAAGCAATTTAAAAGAAGCTACCGCCGTGTTCGGAAAGTAGATTTCTACCGAGAAGAAACGGCAAGAAACTCGGTAGTTACTCTTTTTAAATCGCCAATTGTTACATGTTTAGGTATTACAACATTTTTTAATATTTTAAAGTTAAACAATGCAAAATAAAAGTTGAGTCTATACAATGCAAAGTTTACTACGAAGCAGCAGTCCAAGAGATGTTGTCGTTGAGGAAATCTTCTACTCTATAATAGCCCCCTTTTATAAGTAAGGACTTCATGTATGATTTGAATTTGTGAATGGGCAGTTCAACAATATGTTCCGGTAACCTGTTGAACATTTTGATACCCAATCCTACAAACGACCCACTCACCTTACTCAGCCTCAGACGTGGAACGGCAAGCTTGTGCCTATTTCTAGTGTTTAAATTATGATTATCTGAATTTTTATTGAATTGACTAAAATGTTTACGTACATAAACAACACAGTCAAAGATATACTGTGATGCTACCGTCATTATGTTAATTTCTTTAAAAAGTTCTCTAAGTGATTCGCGTGTCTTTAAACCATATATAGCGCGGATGGCCCGCTTCTGCAGTACAAAGATTGTTTGTATGTCAGCAGCTGACCCCCATAATAGAATACCGTATGACATAATGCTATGGAAATAACTGAAATAAACAACCCTTGCCGTTTCAACGTCAGTCAAAAGCCGGATTTTCCTTACCGCATATGCAGCTGAACTAAGCCTTCCAGCCAGGACAGCAATATGAGGACCCCATTGCAACTTCGAGTCTACATTGATGCCAAGAAATACTGTAGAGTTAATTAATTCAATAACTTCATTGTTCATGATAATATTAGTGTTAACCTGTTTGACATTTGGCATTGTAAATTTAACACACTTGGTTTTCCTGGCATTAAGCAGCAGGTTATTGTTTGTAAACCAGTGTACTATTTTAGCGAGAGCACAATTTACATCATCAAAGTTGGTTTTCTTTCTATTTACCTTAAAAATGAGGGAAGTATCGTCTGCAAACAATACTGTCTCACATATATTATTTGTGAAGTGCGGAAGATCGTTTATATAAATGATAAAAAGCAACGGTCCCAATATTGAGCCCTGGGGCACACCCATCAACAAAGGGGCACCAGAAGAATCTGTGCCATTGACATTAACCTTTTGAATTCTGTCACTTAAGTATGACTGTAGTAGACAAAGCGATTCATCTGCAACACCATAGTGCCGTAACTTCATCAGCAGTGTTTGGTGATCAACACAATCAAACGCCTTCGACAAGTCGCAAAAAACTCCTATGGCATCTTGCTTATTTTCCCAAGCATCAAAAACGTGTTTGATGAGTTCAACTCCTGCGTCAGTAGTGGATTTGCCTTTGGTAAATCCACATTGGTTTTTATGTAATAATTCGTTGTCATTAAAATGCGATAATAATTGAGTAAAGATTTTTCAAAAATTTTACTTAGTGCAGGTAGTATTGATATGGGTCTATAGTTGGAGGGGTCGCTTTTATCACCTGATTTATATAAAGGAATGACCTTACTCAGTTTCATCAGGTTAGGAAACTGACCTCCATCAATGCATCTATTGAAAATTATCGCTAAATGAGGTGCAACAAAATGAATTATATTTTTTAAAACCTCTGTAGAGATTCCCCACAGATCTTCTGTCCTTTTCATATTTAAGCTTTTGAAGTTTTTTAAAATATCCTCTATACTAACATAAGAAAAATAAAAAGGAACTTTACACTCATCTACATGCGTTTTTATAAGGGTTTCAGCAAGATGGGGACTGGAGTTTAAGCTACTCGTCGCAGATACTGGAATTTTTGAGAAGAAAGATTGGAACGCATTAGCCACGTCTGCATTGGAATCAAAAATTTTGTCATTTACTTTAAGAGATAACTTGTGTTTTTTAATTTTATTTTTACAAGTCTCTTTATTTATAATTTTCCAGGTAGCTTTGCTTTTGTTAGGAGCAGACATAATTTTTCCTTTCAAATACCTAGATTTAGCGTACGCACATACTTTCTTAAATATCCTAGAGTAATTTCGGACATATTCTACTATTGAAGGATCGTTGGAATGGGCTTTAGTATCGTACAGTTCGAACAATTTCCTTCTACTTCTACAATAGCAAAGTATAACAACCAAACTAATAATTGGTTAGGTAATACGCTCTCATCAAAACAAAGACCGCAACGAATTTAATCAATCAATTAAATAAATTGACTGCTACATTTCTATTTGAGGTTTCATCGAACCAAACAACGCTTAAAAGGCACAACTATTCAATCACCGGAAAGCCTATTGCGTATCCAAATTCCGTCAATTGTACAACATTATTACAACGCTTTTAACAAATCCGACCGGGGTTACAACAAATAATTACGAATGCTGACCGCACGCATCCGTAATTTGATTCCAGATTTCACGATAACATTTATTAACACTTGCCACGCATATGGCGCCATACATAACGGAATGATGGCTGCATGTAGGCTGTGTTCTAACGCGGCTTAACTGTAAAAGTACGCATTAGGTATCTTTTTTTGTTTTGTTTTTTTTTTATAATGCAAGAGGCGGCAGGTGGGTATAGCTTACCCTAAGTGTTGCGGAGGTCTGATGGCAGTCGCTCTGTGTAAAAGCTTAGCCCTCGCCAAATCTCTCAGTTTGGGAAGCCGACCCTGAGACAATCGGGAAAAAGGCTAGGATGATGATGATGAATGCAAGAGGCGGCAGACGAGCAGATGTGATGCATGATGTTAAGCAGTCGACACCGCCCATGGACACCCGCAACTCAAATCGAGTTCTGGGGTCGCTGCCGGCTTTTAAATAGGAGTAGGTACACTCGTTTCTTGAAGGCTCTTATGTCGTTTGTTGGAGAATCCCTTCGTACCTTCGGCATCTGTAACGGGTACGCCGGTGTGTGGTGCCGAGTAACTCACTAAACCTCATGCCCCATCATCACTGTCAAGCCGAGGGGAGTCTGGATCCCCAAGTATACACTACCATGGCTCCTTCAGTACGGCATACGTTTTTTCGGTCACCTCTACGGTACGCTATAGTGCGACAGCGCGCTCAGGGCGTTTGACACGCAGGGCAAAAAGCGTTTTTTTTTATAGTGGCTTGACATAATGGCTTCCCTACGCCTGATGGAAAGCGAAAGAGAGGCCTAAGTCGCTGTGACAACTGGCAAGTAACTGGTCATTTACCTGTCAGTTGCCACTGCCATGCCGGCCCAACCCTAACCCCCCACGAGCTCCGGATACCCTACTCACCAGCAGAAACACGACCCGAAGGTCATTTGGCTGCGGTATTTTATAGGGTCCTTCCCCGGACGGGCAGCTCAATTCGAGCGAAGATTCGCTATGCCCTACCTCTCTTAAATCTTCTTGTCTTAAAATGTCTTATTTTATACCAGTAAGGTGGCACACAAGCTTACGGCCAGCTGATGTTGAGTGGTTATTGCAGCCTATGAACGCCTGCAACACTATGAGTAGCACACGCGCATTCGTTTCCCATTAGCGACTGGACACTACTATGCTGTGTAAAAGAACAAAAGAAACTCGAAGACAGTTTGTAGGATAGCAAAATCCTGTTTTTTTTTAGAGGGGAATGCATTACGCATCGTCATGCCACCTCTGGGGGGAGGTGACATGGTGTGTGGGACTCACACCTCCCGAAATGGGAGGGTATACCCACTAAACCTCCCTGTGTCGCCAGTGGGCAGCAAGTTGCAGGGACACGGGCAACGCCGAATCATACCGCCGCATCCCTGCATAGGACAGCGAATTCCTTGTTTAGCCCTAAAGTTACATTTTAATTTACGCCCTGCTAGAATATCAACGATGAAAAGTAGGTTACGCCCGCTCATAACGCTTACTCAACTTCGTGTTATGAAAATTATAATAGCTTGTCAAATGTGATGTTGGTCGAGATTCAATTTTGACCAATGCAGCGCTTTTGTGCAACGGTTTTAGCGTTAACGTTAGAATCATGTTACGAGTTTTGATCATCAGAATTGGTACATTTTAAATGCCAGAGAACATTCAGTTTAGAACCAATTTGACAGATGTTTATTTAATTGAAGTTCAACACTATCCTTTCGGATTTTCCGATGTTTTGGGAAACAGCTTACACAACATGGTACAATTAAATTGACACTTACTTAATTAGAACTGAACGGCTAGCTTTTTTGATTTCCGCTAAAATTTGATTACCAGTTTCAGGTATATACTCGTACATACCTGAAACAACAAAAAGATTAATTAATAAAGAATATCAACTTTATGACGTTATCAAAGCTCGATTTCTTATGTTACACAAACACTTTTTCTTGTCTCTGATACTACATTAGAAAGGTAGTGTAAGTCCAGTCACTTTAAATAACTGTCTCGATGGCTCATTTGGTAGTGACCTCTGCTTTCTGAGCCAAGGGTCGTGGGTTCGATTCTCGCACAGTGCAAACATTTGTGTTCATGAACATGTACGAGTATTAGTTTAGATGTTTTCTATGTATAATATGTATTTAAAAGAGTGTTCTATCACTTTGATTATTGGGAGATGATGTGCGCGACTTAGGTACTTATACAGACATGATTTAGCGGGATTCTTTTCTATTCTATTCACCATCATCACCGTTATATAAGACAAAAAAGAATTGATAACTAAAAGACGTGAAGATTTCGTTTGAGATGCTTTTAAAACGTTTTTTTTGCCTCTGGCTAATATCCAGATCGATATAGTATATGGATGTACTATATTACAATGTGTAAGTTCAGTTATTTAGAATTTTCAAGTAAACCACACTGTTTGTTCTTGCACTATATTATATACAGCTTTGAACAGGATCTACAGACAAACATAACACCTACGTTATAGTATAGGTATCAAACGACCGTTCTCGGCTTTGCCCGCCTCGATTCGCTTGATAACGTTCCCGTTGGGAAATTTAAAAATTGATAAAACCCGACTTTCTACATTTATTTCCGTTAAGTTCACATTTTAAGCTTTGATGTGGAAACTGAGACAAATTAATGTTATTTGCCTTGTTAGTTTATGGTTTCTGTTCATGTAGATAAGAATATACAATGCTTTTCCTTTTTTTTAACTTAAAGAAAAACTTTCATTTAATAATTAAGTTTGTAATTAAGTTTGTAATGTTAGGGAGCGACCCATTATCTTTTCACTCCAAGCCACCTTCACCTGTCCGTGGTGCATCCTGCTGAGTAACGGATGAGGCTCTGGCAACCGACTGATGCCGGTATAACTATCGCGATTGAAGGCGTAGCTAAATGCCACAGGCCGTTGACGGGCAGCAGCGTCACAGGAGCGACGAGCTACGCCCTGCGATCGCCAACCCGGCTGGTTATATATGTGTAATTGCTATTGTTACGATTTTTAAAAACCAATATAAATAGATATCCCTGCAAGCTTATGCCCACTGACGATACAAGGGGAATTTAGTGAGTATGCCCTCTCATTCTAGTTGGTTGAGCAAGAGTACCACACACCCGAATTGCATTCCCCCTTTATAAAAAGTTAGTTACTAGGGAACCGACCTAATCTTAAATAAGATAAAATAATCTACACCTTACTTATTAGTTTATACGCGTTTTTCTTCTTTTATTACAAATTCCTTCAAAATACACTAAAATTGCTTACAGGTATTGGATATAGTTACACATACATTGTTTCTTCACTCAAGCCCTACAGAACGGCAATTTGACACGATCGGGGCGGCCGGCGCAGAACCGGTGGCTTAACTTGCTTTCCGATGCACGAAATATACACCAGCATATATGGATGTGTATGAGTACATGCTACGGGGCTTAGAAGCTAACAGTATATTGTAAAACATCAGAAGAAACTCTAGGCTTGATTTGGTATTATATTTTTTCTTTCTTCCTTGAAATCTTGGAAAAACAATTAACCGACCAACCAATTTTTATCTCGTATTTTTTATACTAAGCCAGCAGCTATGGTTTCTTTGGTGGGGAGCGATAAAAATTTCCAAATCACAGTGGCAACGAGCTAGTAACCAAATCCCGATTGATCCCGAAACGTGACGTCACTTCACGGGCTAAATAGCTTTTTTTTTAAATAAAGCATTCAGATTGACCTCATTTGCACATTTGAGAGGTCCAAACGTTAGCAGAATATGAAGCCCGCTATGTAACGTGTACTAGAGTGGATGCGTGCTCAGCTCAGCCATCGTACTTATTTTGTCAGAGGATCCTCCATCATTCAGGATCATCGGATTAGCCACTATTTTGGGCCGGTGGCCAACCCGCCAGTGATGCGGCCTCTACACACGACACCGAAATCACCCCATAAAATATTCAATAGTTTTCACGAAACGAGTTAGATAGTAAAACATTATTCGGTGGCGCAATGGCTAAATGATACCGAATATGGTTTGTTTATTCATAAAAGGTACAGTTAGCTGGGATTATAATTTGAGGTGTTTTGTTTGTTTCGCTCTTTGACCTGTGTTCGAGACAAAGAGCCTTCGGATATACCTTACGAGGACGCATAAATACGCATTAGCAAGCTGAAGTAACAGTGAATTGGCCATATCACCCGCAGAACCGATAACGTAGGGTGAACGAGTTATAGAGTTGGTACCACTTTTTAGGAAAAATAGCGTAGGACAGCCTTAGGCTATGTGGAGACCTGTGCAAGACGCGAGAAGCCTAAAATCGAGCAAAGTGGCAAACAAATGGAGAGGTCTATGTCAAGCAGTCGACTGCAAGAGGTTAAAGACGGTCATATGTTCGTTCGCAGGCGCCACTTGACAACCGACAGATCTCACGTTTGAATCAAGGGTCGGGATAAAATAATTGTCACTGAGGCTTTCTGGAAAGAAAGAACTGGTAACTGGAATGGTAAGTTAACGGTGATACACCGCCGTTGGTCCTGTGCATAATCTCTCTCCTGTCGTTTCGAATTATCATCCCATCGGGTTCTACAAGTATAGGAACAGAGATGTAAGGGATGTAAGGGAGCGACCTATCACCATTTCGCTCCAAGCTATCCTCACCTGCCCGTGGTGCATCCTGCCGAACAACAAACGAGGCTCTGGCAAGGCAAACCGAGATAGAAGGCGTAGCTAAATACCGCAGGCCGATGACGGGCAGCAGCGTCACCGGAGCAAGAAGCTACGCCCTGCGATCGCCAACCCGCCTGCCCAGCGTGGCGATTATGGGTATATACTCCTAAAGTTTGGCCAAGGTAGCGAACAACTGGAAAGGCCTATGTCCAGCAGTGGACTGCAATAAGCTGATGATGATGATGAGGAACAGAGAGTGCATCTGTGTTTGCATACACACACTTGTTCTCTTTAATCATCATCATCATCATCATTTGCCTGTCGCAGTCCACTGCTAGACTGGCTGGCTGCTTTGGGCAAACACTTGTAGGTTATACCCATAATCGCCACGCTAGGCAGGCGGGTTGGCGATCGCACGGCGTAGCTTCTCACTCCGGTGCCGCTACTGCCCGTGTCATCAGCATGTAGGTAGTGTAGCGACACGTAGCGACACCTATCTCCACATCGCTACAACTATCTACACGTCGCTACAATATGCAATCACTAGTTCCGCCAGCTAACAACAGATGGCGAGGTGAAATCCGGGGCTATAGAGAATGAAACTCCATACAACTTGTATGGAAGACGTACAACTCACATACGAAGTTTTCATCACGACTCGCTATATATACGAAAAACCAAGATGGTCCATCGGACCGCAGTACCCGAGCACGATCACCTAGCTCGGCGGAAGTACTTCCACTTTTCGTAGGGACAAGTCCGTTCCTACAGTAGTATTTAGCTGCACCTTCATTTGTGATTGTTATACCGCATATTGTTTTTCGGCAGGATGCACCACGGACAGGTGAGGTTGGCGTGGAGGGAAAAGATTGTTAAGCCGCTCCCTTACATCCCATGTACTTTAATATCTGAGTACTTGGCTTAGAAATAGGGCACGATAGCCAAAATTTGGCCAGAATAGTATTATTATTGTTTCCCTCATTGTATTTCAAAGGTAACTTTGTTTTAGGAACATTGTTGAATATTACCGTTCTTAATTATCAAAGGTTTGAGATACTTGTAGCATTCATCAAGTTAGACGGAACTTGGGATACAGGTGAAATGGAATTTAATGTAGCTATTTCAAAATGGAGTGGGTACTAACTATCTTAAGTGGATATCCTTATTCAAATTTAATGAAGAGACGAGTATAACTCTAATGGTATCGCCTGGTGACCTCAATCTCAAATATAACTATGTGTATTTCATCTAATTGTGATGAATGTGGTACTAGAGATGTATAATAATATCAAGTATTGGTGGTGATCGTTGAAATTGGTAGTGAACGTTGAAACGAGGCAGAGATCGCAATTTTTTTTTAATGTAGACACTAATAATATTTTTAGGAATGGAAAAAAAAACTGCTTAAAAAAAAACACAATTACATTTAGGTACAAAAGTTAACGTTATTTAATTAGGATTTACAATTATTTTAATCAAAGAAAAATACCAGATAGAGGAACAAACGTAATAACGTCTATGACCTGGATCTAGACTCCGGGTCTAGATTTATAAATTACACACGCGTACTCAAACTGACGTTTTCCGTTCGAGCGCCCGTTCAAAAGTGAGTGCGCGCCGGCTAGCTGCGCCTTTTATAGTCGGTGGCTCGGATGACAGTTGTGGCAGAGGGGGAACTGCTTATACGGCCTCTCCTGACGATGTGTCGTCCTCGACACTACCAGGACGAGGAATTCCACTTGGACCAGCGATGGCAGCGTTCGGCTCCTCTGCTTCTTCATCATTGTCCAGCAGTGGCATGGACAGTCCAACGCCAGGTGGTGATTCCGCTGGAGCAGGCACGCTATCGCCAGAATTTACATCTGAAAGCGACATTAAAATTAGTATTTGTAAGACAAGCTTAGGTTATTGCATCCAACCTTATGCGCTTTTCATTCGTCATCTAACATTTAATTCACACATCAACTGCCAGTTACCACAAACAAAATAATCATTCATTCATCGTTCTAAAATTTATAACAGAGACGTCTCTTAAAACCATAACAAACCAAACCAAGCCTAGGCTTCTTGTTAATACGTCTTCTTCTTGGTGAGCATGACGGCCGCAACTTAATAATAGAACGCCAAGGCTCCGCGAGCCTGTAGTTCTAATGAACGCCAAGGCTCCATGAGCCTGAAGTTCCAGTGAACACCAAGGCTCCATGAGCCTGTAGTTCTAGTGAACGCCAAGGCTCCGTGAGCCTGTAGTTCCAGTGAACGCCAAGGCTCCGTGAGCCTGAAGTTCTGGTGAACGCCAAGGCTCCGTGAGCCTGAAGTTCTGATGAACGCCAAGGCTCCATGAGCCTGAAGTTCTGGTGAACGCCAAGGCTCCATGAGCCTGAAGTTCCAGTGAACGCCAAGGCTCCGCGAGCCTGAAGTTCTTGCGAGATTCTGTACTCACCCTCGAAAAATGCGGCACATGACTCTGGACACCATTCACCCCGCCAAGGGACCATATACTGCGCTGCTGCTTGGGTAGTCTTTCCATAGCTGCCCGTCAACAACTTGAGTTCGTACCGCCCATTCGGCAGCACCTTTACGACCTTGTATGGTCCTCGCATTCCTGGGTCCAGTTTTCCAACTGACTGTGAGTACTTTATGACGAATACTAGGTCTCCAAGTCCAAACTGTCGAGGTGGGCGTCGCGACCGATTAACATAGGCGTCTTGCTGCTGGCGATTTTTCTTCATCAGGTCATCCGCTCGATGACGACACAGTTCTCGCCAAGCTTCCCTGTTAGGAGTAGTATCCTGAGTAGCTATGTCGCGGACCAATACTCTTATAACTGGTGTAGTTGCGTCCGTACCTATCATTAGGTTGAGAGGCGAGGCCTGTGTGGTCTTCTGCTTAGTGATATTGAGTACTAGTTGAAGTTTCCACAGTGTCTCCGACCAAGAGGCGTCCTTGTGGTTTACTTCGATGCGTATCATATTAAGGATGGTGCGTATATATCTTTCTGCTTGGCCGTTTGCGTGGTGCATCTCTGGGGTAATATAATGGATGTCACACCCGAGGTCTTTAACCCAGGTCACAAATTCTCCTGACTCGAACATTCGTCCTCTATCGGTAACTAATAATTTAGGCACTCCAAACAAAGAGACCACTTGCATGAAAGATCGTTTAAGTTCACCAACATCCTGTCGGTAAATAGGGTATAGAAGGGAGTATTTCGTGGTAGCATCCACAATGACGAGTATGAACTTATAACCGTTAGATATGGGAAGAGGACCTAGAACATCCATATGGACAGTATGAAATGGGGTGTCGGGCTTTTCCCAAGATGTTATATTCTGGTGAGGGGATCTCGGCACCCTTTTTTTTGAGATGCAGACTAAACAATGTGCTATGTATTTTGTAACAAACTGGCGCAAGCCGGGAAACCAAAAGTGTTTAGTAATGAGGTCAAGAGTCTTATCGACATTTATATGACCGTGCTCGTCATGATATATTCGGAGTAAGCTAAGCCGGTGACCTTTAGGTATATAACAAAGGAGTCTAGGGTTTTCGCCCGAAGGGGTAAACTTGTAGTAAAGGATGTCATTTTGCGCGACATAGCGCGATGTATCAAGTTCTCCATCCCTCAGCTGCTGCAATAAGGTTTGTGTCTCGTTATCTGCAGATTGCGCTATTTGCGCCCAATTACGAGGTCTGGAGACTTGGTTTACTGCAGCAACCGAAGGGTTACGGCTCAGGTAATCGGCATGTGGTATCATTACCCCCTTTCGGTATTCGATCGTGAACTGGAAGTCCTGGAGGTAAATCCACCAGCGTGCCACGCGTGGCAGCAGGTCTTTCTTGCGCTCGGTAGCTTTCAAGGCGTTGCAATCAGTAATTACCTTAAATTGCAAACCCACCAGATAATGGCGGAAGGCTTGCAACGCCTTAACGACCGCGAGTGTCTCCAGCTCGTACGAGTGGTACTTGCTTTCGGCACCCTGTGTAGACCTGCTGAAATAAGCTACCACGCGCTTACTACCGTCACCGTGTGTTTGTAAAAGTATTGCCCCATAACCCGCACTGCTCGCGTCGGTATGTACTTCAGTAGGAAGCTTTGGGTCGAAAATAGAGAGTACTGGTTGACTAGTTAACCGTCTTATTATTTCTTGACGGACTTCCTCTTGTTCCGGCCCCCAGATAAACTGGACGTCTTTCTTGGTCAAACGAGCAATGCAGGAGGTAAGGGTAGCATAGTCCTTAATGTAACGCCTAAAATACCCTGCTAACCCCAACAGCTGGCGTACTTGTCTTACGTTCTCGGGGATCGGAGAGTTCACAAGGGCATCTACTTTACGAGGGCTCGGCCTAACCTGACCCTGACTAACAACTCTGCCGAGATATTCTACCTCGGTAGACAGAAAAGAGCATTTTCGAAGGTTTATTGAAAAGCCAGCTGTTGTAAGGGTTTGCAGTACTTTTTGTAGGAGCGAGACACCTTCGGCAATAGTGTCACTCATGATAAGGACATCATCAACATAGACTAATACTTGACCTTGGTCTATTAGGTCTCGCAGAGTGTTATTAATAATACGTTGGTATACTATTGGTGAGTTCGTTAATCCGTAAGGCATTTTAACGTACTCGTAATGGCCTTCCGGTGTAACGAACCCAGTAAGGTGAATGGACTCCTCTTTAATCGGTATTTGGTGGAAACCGGTAGCCATGTCAAGACTGGTGAAGAATCGGTAGTTCCCCAGTCGGTCGATATGATCATCGATCAACGGCAAGGGATACCGATCTTTAACAGTCAGTCGATTCAGTGCTCTGTAATCGACGCATAATCGGTCGGACCCGTCCTTTTTCTTTACCAAGATTATCGGACTCGAATACTCCGATTCCGATTCTCTGATAATCCCTTTTTCTAAAAGGTCACTAATTATTTTGCGGACTCGGAATTTTTCATCATGCGAGAGTTTATAAGGCCTGTACGCGACCGGTGTTACGTTGTTTAATATAATTTCCATTTCTCCCGTGCTAACCGTCGTGGTTGCCGTTCCCGATATGAAAAATTCCGAGAACTCATTGATTACTTGTATTAAGGATTCGCGGTCATCTCCCGTGAGGGGTGAATTTACCTCGTCTACAAGGTTACTAGACAGAACCGAGTTAACTTGAATAGGAGGGTCTTCCGATCGAGTTAGGTATTGCCTATCTTTTGTACGGATATAGGTGATACCGTCGCGATTGAGAATATCGGTTCCCACAATGATCGGTGTATTCATGCATGAAGGGGGTACTACAACTAAATCCGCCTCGATTGACACTTCGCTAAACTCGAGGGTAACTGTCACGTAAGATGAGGACACTATCTCTTTATCGCTAATGCCTTTAAGAGTGCAATAGGTAGGTTTAGGTTGACACGAGAGATGTTTTAAGACGTCTGACGAAATTAACGACACGTTAAGCGCCCCGCTGTCAATAAGGACGTCTATGGGTATGCCATTTACTACCGCGACAACGACATCTCGAGAGTCTGACTTTAAAGAGCTAGTGTCCGAGCAGAGATTGACATTTCGTTCATTACGCGGCTGAGAACGATTTTTCGCAAAACACGTTTCTTCCGTATGCCCTACTTTCTTACAAAATGTGCAAGGAGCTTTATTTTTGTTAGAGGAGGTATTCGTGGTATCGAAACCCACCTTTTTTCGGCAATGACGGCTAATGTGACCTCTTAAACCGCAATTAAAACACTTTTGCTCAGACTGATTAGAGGCGGATGGTAAGATACGTCTCTTAGGAGCTAACGGTCGATTGTCTTGTTTGCGGGTAGGCTTGGTATAAATTGACAAAAACGACACTAAATTTTCTGGGTTCAGGTCAGCGTTGGCTGCCGCAGCCTTAATTTGTGGGTTATCAATGCCTCGAATTACTATTAGGGTCATTAGTTCATCGCTAAGTCCTTTAACTATGCGTAAGCGTAGCAACGTGCGGCGCGCATATTCCGCGTAACTACTGAACTTATCTGAGGTTGTGTTCATAGTTTCGAACAGTATGTTAGCGTAGTCTAACTTTTGAGGGCATAACGACTTGAATTCAAGTTTAAAATTTGTCCAGGTGCGATCATTTGTGACCCATTCATTCAACCAAACCCTAGCGTCACCCCTGAGACACGAGCTGATGCGCGAAAGACACTCATGGTCGTTCCAACCATTTGTGTCCTTAGCACGTTCAACTTCTTCGCACCATACGTCTATATTATGAATGGAGGGGTCGAAATTGGATACAAAATAATTAGCAGAGCTATTGGGCCGTATTGACCTTATAGCGTCCGCGAGGGCCTTTGCCGCGCTAGAATAACTGTGGTCCAATTTCTCTGCATGCGACTCTAAAGTATCTGTGGTCAACGTATTATGCAACGCTCGCGTCTCATGGGCACTTACTTGAGTTTCCGTTGAAAAACATCCCTCGTCGGCGCGTGCGGCGGTGTCCTCGCTAGCTGCTCGGCCGTCGCACCGCACCACCGAGTTATGAGTTGCTACGGGAATCGAGGGACTCACTGCACACCTGTCTTCGATAGTGGATAAACGCGTAATTATTGAATTTAACGCGTTATGAATCGTTACGTCCGAACTCCTTCGTTGGCCGTGAGATCGCGACCTGTCCCGCCGATAAGAATGACGCGAACGATCGCGGCGAGACCTACTGCGATACCGCGCCCTACTTCGCGTCTTACTACGAGACCGTCGCCGTGAGCGGTCGGATGTACGCGACCTACTACGTAATCGGTACCTAGATTTGTCGCCGTGATTGCTACGAGAACGACGTCGCGATTCGCGGTTACTACGAACTCGACTGCCAGACGGTGGCGGAGTTTCACCCGTCATTTCTTTTTTACCGAGAACTAGAAATTTGTTCCTCTATGTGGGCGAAGTGGTAAATTATCCCACTTCTGATTTTAGGAATGGAAAAAAAAACTGCTTAAAAAAAAACACAATTACATTTACAAAAGTTAACGTTATTTAATTAGGATTTACAATTATTTTAATCAAAGAAAAATACCAGATAGAGGAACAAACGTAATAACGTCTATGACCTGGATCTAGACTCCGGGTCTAGATTTATAAATTACACACGCGTACTCAAACTGACGTTTTCCGTTCGAGCGCCCGTTCAAAAGTGAGTGCGCGCCGGCTAGCTGCGCCTTTTATAGTCGGTGGCTCGGATGACAGTTGTGGCAGAGGGGGAACTGCTTATAATATGATAATAGCTGTAAAATTTGTGAAAGTCTAATAAAACCGACATGTAATGTGAGAAAAGTCTCTTAATTTAAAAACAATCTTAACTGAGTGTACCTACCTACATTTGTGTCTGTTTTGAAATTTGTACTTATATAACTATCTATGAAAATGGTGCATCATTATATTCTACTAGCTGTGCTCGCGACTTCGTCCGCGTGGAATAGTAATTTTTCCCCCGTTTTTTTTACATTTTCCATTATTTCTTCGCTCCTAATAGTTGCAACGTGATGCTTGTCTATTCAACATACAGAATTTTTCAAATCGGACCAGTAGTTCCTGAGATTAGCGCGTTCAAACAAACAAACAAACTCTTCAGCTTTATAATATTAGTTAAGATTCTATTTTACACATGGTAATATTTTCAAAGAAATTTTATGTATAAAAAAATTGTTCCTAGTGTCGTGGGGTTGGTAGGCGACTTATGCGTAGGTTATCAAATCAAGTCCATGTGTTTAGATTCAGGGTAATCTTTTTTTATTCAAAAAATTATAATAACAAAACTAAACTAAACCTGTATAGCAGAATAACAGCGCCTCACTAAGTGTAAGATATCGACAATATTTATTTATATGTATATTGTTATATTCTAATCTTAAGTATTTTGTATGTAATATTATTATACGAAATATATATGTAGGTATGTGCATTACTTATATATAGGTGGATATATTATAGCAGTTGTTAGAAAGCCTATTACCGCACCACTTTATAGTTTTCTGGCTCGCCCAATGGTTGACTGGTAGAGAATGCCACACGGCATTAAGTCCGCCTTTTGTACTTTCCTTGTGCAATAAAGATTAAATAAATAAATATTTCAGGGTGCGTTCTCGCCAAACTGTTGGGCCGAAACCTATAATTGAGACCGCCGGATTAGTCCGGCACTGGCGTTACCGAAGCCGATGGAAACTTACACTGCACAGAGGGTTAGGAACTCGTTATGCAGCTTGTATTTGACTGCAACGCTTATAGCATGGCACACGGACTTCTTCAAGCAGTTGAGAACCGACTTTTTTTTACGTCAGGAAGGCCTTTAGTCTTCACGCATACACTAAGAACCTAGGTGCGGAACACCTGGGTTATGTGGGACTCACTCCTAAAACGGAGAATACCCACTAAACCTGACGGTGGTCGGCTCCTCAGCTCTGCGCCGCCTGAAAGACTGGCGGCACACCTCGGGAGGACGTAGTGATGCGCTCCCGGTACGACTTGACTGACCACGTGTGTCCGAAGACACGTGGCGTCGTAATGATTAACTTAGCTTTTAAACATAAGAGAGGTAGGGCATAGCGAATCTTCGCTCGAATTGAGCCGCCCGTCCAGGGAAGGACCTCCACCCTATAGAATACCGCAGTCAAATGACCTCTGGGTCGTGTTTCTGCCGGTGAGTAGGGTTTCCGGAGCTCGTGGGGGGTTAGGGTTGGGCCGGCATGGCTGTGGCAACTGACAAGTAACTGACCAGTTACTTGCCCGTTGTCACAGCGACTTGGGCTTCTCTTTCGCTTTCCATCAGGCGTAGGGAAGCCATTATGTCGAGCCACTATAAAAAAAAAACAGAAATTTTGTTATTTCTTCCCCAAAAATGTTTGAAGTTTATTATGAATAGTAATATTTCCTCAACAAATTTCAACATTTCCCTCTAGCTAACCTTTAGCAAGCAAAGTAACTTCCAGAAATTACGAGCTAAGCGACAAATGTGTCTAAAGGGAGAGATCCACTAAAACAAAACCTTTTTCACTCGCCACAACCGAAGACAGAAGTAAATACTGCCCGCTAAAGTGACGTTATTACAACAAAGACGTAACTTCTAAAGGCACCCTCTTTCAGCAACAAAGCCTTATTCAAAGAATATACAGGTTTTATATTAACAACCAGAACGACACTACTAACAAACGGTTTAGTGCGTCCCTCTCTGGTTGTATAGCGGTGAGAGGGACAGAGATACCGGCGATGCTTCAGGCTCTGCACCACAAAGCGATATTACGGGCACAGATCGTTACAAGAAGCGTCGAGGGTATAATATTGTGCTTCAGTTGGGGCCATGAGAGTGGAGGGTGATCGGGTAATGAATTTGGAGGTTGGCGAAACTTGAACGGTTAATTTTTTGGTTATACGAAAATAGACACACAACTCCAATATTTTCATTATAAGAATCAGTGTAAAGAAAACTTAAAACGTATATCTTTTCGATGCAACAATGCAACACGAAATTTTTTTTTATGTTGCCTTGCTCTCACCAGGAAAGCGTGCCTACAATAGCAATTTTAACACGGTTTAGTGTACTGTCACTTTTGACAGTTGACAGACTTGTTTTACACTAAACGGGCTTATGCAGTCTGTGCCCGACCGTTGATTGATGTGGTCGTGTAGTGTTGCGTTACCAAGCCGAGTTAGAACTCTTATTTACGTTTTGTACTACCTACAGAGAAGGGATACTAATTCATACTACACATGGTATAAAAACTAGTGCAATCTTACTGATTTAGAATAAATTAATTATTCCAGGTTTTGTATGCAGCGTTGCACTAAGTATGATGTAGATCACTTACACTTTTTGGACTTCGTCATTTGCTTCACGCATTTTGACGTGCTAACAATATAAAAATAAAATATTAGTACGCTTGTATAAATGGAATCATCGACAGCATGGTTATTATATCGAATTGACAATCCACACCACTATATCGATCACTATCGGATAAACCCACCGCTTGAGAAGCTGAAATCTCTAGAAGACCCTTAGTTGACTTTTACGACACCCACTGGGATTAATGGGGCGGTAATTTGTATTATTTTCCGTCACTGCACAGGAAATAATACATTTCACTAGTATAACTATACCGGATCTAGAAAACAAGATCTTTGATCATTCTGCGCTATCGTGCGCACACATTTTACATAATGCGCAAAAGAGTAAATTATTTTGTTACCATTGTCTTGAACACTGAACTACTACTATTACGATAAAACGAGTATCTAAACAAAAGCCCAAGTTTTCATAGTTACAGACACAAGTGCCTTCATTATTGTAGCCAAACTTTTTACAAGTTTCACCTTTTAATATACACCATCCACGAAAGAGCACAAAACTTTCTACCGGTTGCAGATACAATAAATACTTTATTTAAAAGTATGCATTCCAAATAAAATAAACTGAACAATCTTATACAAAGTATCCTGCGCATTCGTTTTGATTTAATTAAAATGTTAAAACATTCAAGATTTTTCCAGCTTGAACTTTGAAATAATATTCAAAAGTGCTTTAACGAATATTTGCTTCAACTAAAACGTAAAAACATGTATTTTTATTCACGTACAAAGTTGCCTTCACACCTAGAGTTTGCATAAATTTACGTATATGTCACCGGAAAATAGCAAGAATCGTAAGTTGATCAATTTCCTAGGTAGTTGATTAACTTCCGGAAAATAATAAACGGCAGTTGAAATGTATTATTTCACGTATGTATTTTAGTAAATTGATCATTTTACGGGGTCTTGCCGTAAAATCATCCGACGAAGGTGAGGTGAACGTTGATTGGTTCAATGGCTCAGGTGGCGTTATCCCGGCAACCAATCAGGGAACAGTGTATTAAGTTACGGGTAATAGTGCACCGTTAAATAGTACATTGAGCAACGATAGGCCCATTTGAGGACGATTTTACTTGTGTCAAAATCGTAAATTATTAAATGACTGTCAGGCTACCGTAAATTGATCAACTAACTAAAATCCATTGCGTAAAATAATACATTTCAACTACCGTTTGTTATATTCCGAAAGTTAATCAACTACCTAGGAAATTGATCAACTTACGATTCTTGCTATTTTCCGGTGACATATATATTTACACCGTCTATATTTTTAACTAACAACAAGCCGATGAATGAGCTGTAGGACTAAAAAGTTTCGCTTAAGTCCGTTTAGTAGATTTCGCAATGAGATAGAAAGGACAAACATCCATCCAACCAAAGCTTTGCATTTATAATTGTTTTTTTGCAAGAGGCGGCGGACAAGCAAATGTGATGCCTGATGGTAAGCAGTCGACACCGCCCATGGACACCCGCAACTCAAATCGAGTTTAGGGTCGCTGCCGGCCTTTTAAATAGGAGTAGGTACGCTTCTTGAAGGCCCCCATGTCGTAGCTGTTCGTGATTTGTATTCTTCACATGATGATTTGTGTTCTAATCTAGCAGTTATTATACAAGACCTCTGTTGTCGTGGCCGCACCTAGGCGGGTCCCGACGCACAGTGCCGGCATTTGTTTTCCATCACCCCGTCTCTTCCATTAAACTGTATTAAAGGACCCGCGCCTGCCGTGTATTATGCCGTAGGTTTTTCATTACGCGATCTTTTGACACTTTTCGATTGGCGAGAGTCTCTAACGAAATTCTAAGGGAATTTTTGCGTTAAATTACACGGAAGGGGTTTTTGGGGTACCTACTGTGGGTTTGATGTGAATGGGTACCTCTATTACTTTTTTATTTTAGTAAAAAACATAGATCAAAAAGTGAAAGTGTAAAATTGCGACTTATGTAGTAGTTTTCTGTAACATATTAATTATGATCTCTCAGAGCCGTTGAGGTGATTATGAAAAGCGTTTGTTTACTTCTCTTTGACTATATATTTTGATGAAATATTATAACTTAAGTTGTTATTGTATTGTTGTTGTATTATTATCATAAACTTATATCTTTTTTACCGCGTTTTTGTACATAATAGCGATAAGACAGCCAAAATTATACTTTCCTATTTCTAAGTCAATTTGGTGTACAATAAAAAATATCTATCTAACGTTGAGACGCCAGACTTGGCTTAAAATTTGGTGACATTTAACGAAATTCCATTAAAATGTAATTATTCGTATCATTCATCTTGTAACCTTGTAAGTATAAAGATTAAATATGTACTACAATAATTATAAAGAGATTACTTGTTCAAACTTCATCAAGTTCATATTAAATCAAGAAAGTACTCAGCAAAGAAAGAGCCTTTATTATATTCTGAAGCACTTTGATCTATATTTAACCCTGTATTACAAGGTAATGGAAAGATAAGAGAAGTCGTTCAACCCATTATTTTCGTAGGAAACGAGTTTACTAATTGAAAATATACATAATTATATAGCACTTCTCTGTCTAGGGATCTTGACATACAAGTTTCCTAGTAAAAGTGTTATGGAAAGCATATTAGGCCGTTGGTTTAAATCCTAAACTTCGTTGTGAATATAAGAGTGCAAAAACAAAAAGTGCCTAGCTTGTCCATAATCGCCACACGGGCAGGCGGGTTGGCGTTCGCAGGGCGCAGCTTCTCGCTTCAGTAACACTGCTGCCCGCCATCAGCCTGTCATGTGGTATTTACTACTTTTGGACATGACAACATATTATATTAATTTAAACAGGATTAAACCTTTGGACATGACAACATATATTAATTTAAACAGGATTAAAGGTGTCCCGGTCTTAATTTTACAATTTATTATATTTTTTCCGTAAATGGCCAATTAATTTATCACTAAACAAAATAAGTACTAAATACTTTTATTGTATTATTTAAGTGCGTAAATATAAGTTTTGTGTATTTTTACGTAATTACAAAATGATAGTGAGCCTAAAAGTTTGACAGCGGGTGACAGTTTTTGAATTTCGTATGTACTATGTATTTCAATCATTGTTTTCTCTCTAATTAAGGTAAAATACAATCTTCTTTATGTACATTTATTATATCGGACAATCCGCTAGTTTGCCTGCCACCAATGACAATAAGAAAACATCATGAAACATGGGATCTCTTGATTGCTATTGGGTTGACGTCCTCTTTGGTTTAAGCCAAAACCTTCTATACCACAAACGACCTATAAATGGCCAACTCTCCAGTAAGATGTTATCAAGCGAGCCAGTTTAAACTGACAGCTGTGGCGGATGAAAGGGTACTACCATTCAACGTACCCCGAGGTGAGGAATGCTCACGATGGGTATCGTCAAAGTGGGTCACTCACACATTCTATAAATAACTTCCCGCTATGTGACAAGAGCTTTGTAATTCTCAGATAGGTTTCAAAGGGTTAAAATAGGGTAATTCTGAAGTTAGAAGAAGGTAATAATTGGTACATCAATACATTTATACTTTATACTAATATTATGGCACAAGTGTATTTATACACTTAAAAGGAGATTCCAAACTCTGCTTTGTAAACCTAACTTTGATAATGCAATAAAGATTTTTCATTATAAAGAGGAAAGATTCGTCTTCTTATGTGCGTTATGTTTGTAATGAATGAAATGTATGTATGTAATGATAATGACCATGATAAGCTTCATCATCATCAGTCTGCAAACGCAAAATACATGCTTTTGATACCTTGTATCTTTGCTATTGTTTGTTTGAATGAAAAAAGGAAAAATACGTGTCTAATATTTTTGAATAAGCTAAAAGACGGACTAATTACAATTTTTAGCCATAATAGCCTATTTTCCGGCCCATTTGATAAATACATGAACAAAAAAAAATTAAAATCAACTTGCGCACAAGCAAAGAACAGTCCGTGACAATGAATAAAACAAAACACTATCACAATCAAGCGTCGCCGTCTTTCCGCGAAGCTCCGGAACGCTCCGCCCCCCCCCTCCTCGCGACAATTTGGACTCGAATCAAAAACTACAATACTGCATTCGCCGGAACGGAACTAGCCCGGCTTCAAATCAGCGTGTGATTGTTTCTGCGTATCCGGGGTTCGGACTCCGTCCGGTGCACTTTAGATTTTCGATTTACGCGTCCGGAGCGGTACGGAGTGATTTCTTGCCAACTGAGTTCGAAAATGTGTAGTGGCCAGTGTAGTGGGAGGCAGTGAGGAAAATAACCATGGGGTCACACAGCGTCATCTTGTACCAAACTTAGACTTAGACAAGACTTTCGTCTCTTGTGCAATTACGAATACTCAGATTCTTTGGACACGTTACCCGTAATATCAATTCCATGGAGCGGTTGGTGATTCAGGGCAGAGTCGAAGGTAACAGACCACGGGGTCGATCGCCTACCCGCTGGACAGACACCATCAAGTCCGTCACCGGGACGCCTGTGGTGGAATGTTCTCGCCATGCCACCTGCAGAGACCGGTGGAGACGGATCGCGAAAGCGGCAACCACAGCAGCAGACGACTCCCCATGACCACGACCACTCTGTCAAGAGTGAACGACTGAGAAGAGATGCTTACTATGGGTGCTAGACAAGAATTAATGTAACTACATATTGTTATTGTTAATACATAAAATACTTATTATACGATATTTTATTATATAAAACACCGAAACTATACAAATATAGATTTTTATATACAAAAATGTTTGTAAGTGCGGGAATTGATCGCAGTGAACCCAAAGACCCGAAGCGAAACGAAAGCGGATCGCTAGTATAGAAACTAGAATGGTATAAAAAAAGTTACTTTACTGTGCTCTCCTATACTGCAGTAGGGTTCCTGTTTATTGCGCGAAGTTGGGAAGTGTTGGGATTCGTTGATATTTGTCTTGTTTTGAGTCGGTTTTGTTGTTGTTCTAAATGGGCTGTTGGCTAGTGAATTCGGATACTTTCCCCTTTCTGCAATTTCAAATTACGTCGAAATTTGCTAATAGGTGTTATGTTTGTAGGATACACCATTCATATGAAGAACATTTATTATTTTAAGGTTCATCTGGGTCTGGGGAATTAATATTGTATTTAAGTAGGTGTGATTGTTTTTCTAATTTCAATTAGGACCTACTTACAAGTATTTGAGCTACTTTAGGTTTAGGATGTATGTGATAATTTGCACTTAAATTAAATTCTTTAAGCACACATTTCACGGAAAATTCAAAGAAACCACAAATACATAATTTAGCCCTTGTAGCGATCGAACCCATTAACTTCGGTTCAGAAGGTGGTGTCACTACAAAATGAGTCACTGGGCTTATAAACTAAGTATAATTTTATTCCACTTGGCTGGAATTTATGGCATTTCTTTTTGGAAACAATATAATAAACCCTTGATTATAAAAACTCAAGATTCGCAACAGTATATGGCCGAGACACAGTGCCATCTAATTCCAAACTAATCGAAAGCTTATGCTATAGGTACTAGACACCTGATAAACTTACTTAGGAACCTTTTTAAAAAATAAATACATAAATATTATCCATAGCAAACACTCAGAACTATTCAAAGAGACATGTTCTTCATGCACACAAATGCTTGTACTGTGCGTTCTTTTCTGTCTGCGATCACCATAACACGCAAGGTTTTTTTTTTTATAGTGGCTCGACATAATGGCTTCCCTACTGGCCTGATGGAAAGCGAAAGAGAAGCCCAATTCGCTGTGACAACGGGCAAGTAACTGGTCAGTTACCTGTCAGTTGCCACCGCCATGCCGGCCCAACCCCAACCCCCCACGAGCTCCGGAAACCCTACTCACCGGCAGAAACACGACTCAGAGGTCATTTGACTGCGGTATTCTCTTCTTCTTCTTCTCGCGTCGTGCTCCTCATTATTGAGGGTCGTGATTCCCCCGCTGAATCACCTTGTCCCTGACAATGTTGCGCCATTTGTTGCGGTCCTTTGCCATGTGGAGAGCGTCATGAAACCCGGCGTCCAGCGTAGAGCGGATCTGGTCAGACCATCTTATCGGGCTGCGGCCTCTTGAGCGCTTTCCGTCAACTTTGCCAGTAACCATCAGCTGTTCCAGGTTATGTCCGTCTTTTCTGGCAATGTGACCGAAGAAATAAAGCATTTTGCGGAGGCATATCGTAGATAATCTGGTCTTGATTTTGAGCTCTTCTAAGATTGACACGTTGGTACGGAAAGCAGTCCAGGGAATCCGCAACATCCTTCGCCAGCACCACATCTCAAAGGCGTCGACGCGATCACGGTCGGCCTTCCTGAGAGTCCATGTCTCCGCCCCGTAGCCAAAAATGGAGAATACCAAGGATCGGACCAGTTTTATCTTGGTTCTCCGGCTGATGTTACGATCACTCCACAGTTTGTGTAACCGAGACATTGCACTCTTGGCCATCCCTATGCGCCTTCCGACCTCTTTCTCGCAGGATCCAGTGTTGCTGATATTCGAGCCAAGGTAAACAAAATCGTCGACCGCCTCAAGACCGAGTGCTCCCGTCATCTGCAGCTTCCCTGCTCGATCCACCACCATAAGCTTAGTTTTGGAGTAGTTGATTTGCGGTATTCTATAGGTGATTTAATCAATTTCACTAATCTTTCCAGCCTCGGCTAAACAAACTATTGTACAGCCGTTCAAAACAATCAACAGTTTTGTACAGTCAGTTCCGTACAAATGCAGTATTGTTGCCTCGATCCGAGTCCAATAGCGCTGAAGCGACGCACCTAACGAGAGACATTAGAGGGCATTCGTTTGAACGAACGGATGCAATCAGCCGTTTATTGTTGTGTTTCTTTTAAGCTGATGATGCTTGCAAGGTAGGGACGTAACGAACTTGATCGTGGATATACAAAAATTAACTTTTAAATTTCGCATAATAAAATATGTGTAAGTATTTTACGTGTTTAATATTATGAAATAGATAGTTTTGCAATAGGTTACCCATCTCTGTTGAATCTGGTTTCCTCTACCTGAAGATTGTCTGGAAGAGATCGCTACAAGCCATAAGACCGCCTAAATTGTACTTTGTTTTTGCCATTCTAAAACTCATTTACCCTTGACGTTGATATGACCAGCCTACTGCCACCTCGGTTTATTAATCCAGTAAGGTATGATGATGTCTTAGTAAGTCTTTCGGATCATCGCATTTCGAATTCAAATCCAAATGTGCGTTTCCGATTTATTGTTTTAATTACATACATATATATTCATAGATAGACACTTATGTCTAAGAATATAGATGCTTTACAAAACCAAAGTATGTAGTAGATACATATTTTAACTACAGAGGATATAATATAAAATTTTCGTGTAAAAGCCCAATGCTATATACTCGTAACACTTGAAAATAACTGAAGTCTCCTCAGTTCCAGCAGACTGCGGTTTTTTTTAATCATCCTTTGCTGCACACGTGACTTTTAACGCTTTGTGCAATCCATCGCGTCGGGGTGAGAGAAAAACGCGGCGCCCCAATCAAGAATTTTACACGGATTCGTGACGTCACCCAGTTCAAGTTGAATAAAAAAAACAATAAGCCACTTGAAAATGGAACAGATGGAAGAAATCTCAACAATTTCGCGAGCTAGCTACGGACAGCAAGATAAATTTTGTCTCGAATGCACCGTGGCTGCATTCCTTTTACTTTATTCCCGTTTAGAACGAAAGATTGAAAACTGGCTGGAAAAGAAGGGGCTTGATGTAGGAAATGTATCGTCTATTTTGGACAAATTTAGATAAGGTTCTTTTTTTAGAACGGGAAGACCAAGATCAAGCAACGTAGAGGTAAAGCATAGCGAATCTTCGCTCGAATTGAGCCCGTCTGCGGAAGGACCTCCAACCTATAGGATACCGCAGCCAAATGACCTCCGGGTCATGTTTCTGGCGCCTGCCATGGCGGTGGCAATTGACAGGTAACTGACCAGTTACTTGCCCGTTGTCACAGCGATTTGGGCTTCTCTTTCGCTTTCCCATCAGGCGTAGGGTAGCCATTATGTCGAGTTATTATAAACAAAATTAAAAAAAAGTTATGGCCGAAATTCGGTCAGGAATGTAATTATTAATATGATGCCAGGACTAGACCAGTGATACTAAAAACATCAAAATTGTGAGAACTGCAAGTTCAATTCTTGCTTCAGTCTAACTGATCGTACATTTCAAATGTTCAAACCGATTTCTATCTGAAACTTTTGAGCAAGCAAAGCTGTCATATCCAGAGTTTCTCAAAGCCACTGCGATTCCGTCTGTTGTGACGTCACTAGGCTAGTGACGGATACATTGAACGGCAGCTGGCTTCGGAGTAAGCTTGAAATTGGTTTATGTAACGGTGGTACTAAGGTGATTTGTATCTTACATAGTTTGAATACAAGCGGTCTTATCGATATATACAACAATATCGGTCTTATATATAAAATTTCTCTTTCAGAAAACTTTTGTGGTAGAGGACTCGGAATCAAAATTAAATTAAATATCAGACAACATCACATACATTGCTCCGATCCCAAAGTAAGTAGCTTAAGCACTTGTGTTATGGGTATCAAAACAACGAAGGTACCACAAATAAATACTTAAATACAAATATAAACACCCAGACACGGAACAAACACAAGTGTTCAACACACGAATGTTTGTTCCGTGTGTGGGAATCGAACCCACGACCCTTGGTTCCAAAGGCAGGGGTCACTACCAATTGAGCCACCGAGCCAATCAATAACAATATGTTGGTAACAAATGAATATTTTGATTACTTAAATACAATGTCATTATCATCATCATCAGCCCGTGTCAGTCCACTGCTGGACATAGGCCTCTCCTAATGTTCGCCACCTTAATCGATTTTGGGCCGATATACAGTGTGTCAAGGTTTAAATTTATCGTGAGTAAATCAAAGAACACATTATTGCAGTCCTCAATTTTTCTACACCAATTTGTGTCCCAAATACGCTCGAACAAGAAAGTTCCCTCCGCGTCTACGAACAAAAGATCACTTTCACGTGCAATGTCACGCGATCACGCTTGTTGCCTCGGCAAAAAAAACACCTGATTGATCAATCCGATTGGTCGGGAGGGCCCGAGATAAATGTACCGCCGGTCGAGGCCTGTCTTCGTCTTCGAGGAAGCGTAAAGCGTTCCGTAGGTTCTGAATTGAGATGCCATTTAGAGTAAAGGTGCACAAGAAGATTTTTCCATATTTCACAAATTGGCGATAAAGTAATTTATCACGAAAAGTTGTGTGGATCGGACGACACTAAAACGAGTAATGAGTGATAGATGGCGCGCAATATGTGCGCACAAACCGGAAATTAGACATTTTTTATTTTTTATTATTTTTTTTAAAATATCTAGCTTAGGCTTTATAGGTGTGGTGAGGACAGCGTCACATCGTGTGCTGCTGCATGTAAATATGTAAACATCTTCGGGATAGACACAATGTACAATAGCACACAGCCGCGGTGGACTGTAAAACAACTCTAAACTCTCTAAAAAGCTCTATTGACATTAAAACAATAACAATCAAAAACCATTAGTAACATAAAACAGTTATAAATACAGAACTATGTACCAAAACTATTTACCTACACAGTAAACGTATATAAAAAAGGTCGTTCTGTCCGCAATACAAAGCTTCTTATCTAAAACTGGCTAAAATAACAATATCCAATTCAAGTGTTTAATTTCCTTTCAAGAATACTAAAACACCTGCGACCCCACTTAGGAAATACGCAACCGTACAAGGGTCCACACTGAAGGTCTCCCAAACACATGTCGCCCGTATTAACTGATCAGCCCCTTCTAATTAATTACACTTTTCTTTTGCCCGCGCAGGGGCGCCCTGACCTTAGGGTCGGGGGTGATTTTTCAACAAGTCCGCGCTCGTATTTTTGTTTTTCTTGTTGTTAAGGTCTCGGTAACAAATTACCCTAAAAGTAACTTTTGGGAATACGCCTTTTTGGGCCGTTCTTATATTATCCCTTGACTGGAAGGTGGGAAGGTTACGTTAGTTCGTTTGATTAAACTTTGTTCGTAGATTTTGGGTTTATTCTAATGTCTAGCCGTTTTTTGTCTCTTTTACCGAATTTTTCTTCTTTTCGTGTTAATGGCAATCTAAATGAATTCCACCATTCAAACTGCGTCCCCTAACGTCTACTTTTGCGCGGAATAGAGTTTCATCCCCTATTTTATCCCCTTGGGGGTTGAATTGATCAAAATCCTTTCTTAGCTGATTTTTTATTTTTTTATAGTGGCTCAATATAATGGCTTTCCTACGCCTGATGGAAAGCGAAAGAGAAGCCCAAGTCGCTGTGACAACGGGCAAGTAACTGGTCAGTTACCTGTCAGTTGCCACTGCCATGCCGGCCCAACCCTAACCCCCCCACGAGCTCCGGAAACCTTACTCACCAGCAGAAACACGACCGAGAGGTCATTTGACTGCGGTATTCTATAGGGTGGGGGTCCTTCCCCGGACGGGCGGCTCAATTCGAGCGAAGATTTGCTATGCCCTACCTCTCTTAAATGAGATGCCTACGTCATAACATCTACCTGCATGCCGAATTTCATTCCGATACTTCCAGTGGCTTGGGCTGTGCGTTGATAGATCACTATGTCAGTCAGTCAGTCACCTTTGAATTATATATATTTAGATAGAAGATAACCAAGCGTTTCATAAGAAATCATAAAAAATATACATCCAGTTATACACTGAGTCAGATTAGTAAAAATACTTTCCGCCTACAGACGGCCCATAAAGCGCCGTTTCACTCGTACAGGTAATTCTTTGTCGACATAAAAACTCGTAATAAACAGAAACTAATAAAACCCTTAGAGGACATCAAAAAACTTTTCCCTTTTACGATATTTGATGTAGCCTTTTGACCCGACACCTTGCTAGGTGTTACGTACGTTATGTGCCCTCCCTTCTTATTACTGCACGCGTTATATATTTGCTTTCATCGTAATAGTCCTGTTTAATAACTCTATTTTGATCGCTATCAAGCCGAAATCTGCTATGACGAAGATTATTCTTAGTAATGGTATTCATCTAATGTAATGTAACAATATTAATTAAATAATAAATAAATACTTAACCCAAGACATGCCACGCCCCAGCGTGTGTGGCCCACCACACAGCGCCATCTAGCCCCAAACTACGTCGAAGCTTGTACTATGGGTACTAGACAACTGATAAACTTACTTAGATATTTTTTGTTTTTGGAAAATAAGTACCTACATATTATACATAGAAAACACCCAGACCAATACAAACAGACATGTTCATGCACACAAATGTTTGTAATGTGTGGGGATCGAACCCACGACCCTTGGCTCAGAAGGCAGAGGTCACTACTAAGTGAGCCACCGAGTTAATTATAAACATAGTATGAAAATTTGGCCTTGTGAAAAAGAATCCACAGAATTTCATGTTGTTTTTTCTCGATAGAAGCTAAATCACAAATACGGAGGTAGAGTCTTTCTGAGATGTTGTGTTTTGCCGATTGAATAATACCTAAGTGGTTGTCTCAAAGCTATTGCAGATCAGTTTAAGCGGTACTTAGATTCGTATCGGGTACCGGTTACCGAACAAAAAGTCATACCAAATGCTTATAGGTTAGGTAACTTAACTTTTCTTTCAAATAATAAAAATAATAAATAAATTTTAATAATAATAAGTTAACTTTAATAATAAAAAATACAAAATTCTAACGTAAACTACCAAATTAAGATAAGAATTTGATTACTATGTAACAACTAAAATTAACATTTTAATAAATTTCAGGTGGTTATTTAATGTAGTTGGAGATTGAAGGAAAATGAACTTTGGGCTCAATAGAGGCTACCATTGCCGTACGTGCTGAAAGATATTCGTACAAGAAAATCAAATGAGTTAAGGAAATATTTTATTTATATATTTATACTGCTTCCTCATAAGGAACCAGATAAAATAGTACAGAAATACAATCCTCACCCCCATATTATCAAGGAAACTCCCATTCGCCAAAACTTTCCAAGGAATAACTTTCACGAAAACAAAACATCTGTACTTTCTCAATGGACATTCCGCGTGCGTCCATGTGTGTAACGAGAAAATAGCCCAAATAGCCCAAAAAGTTTAGCTTCCTTTAAAACACTTTCGGCTAATATCGTTATTTTTTGTTTGTCCCCCGCCAACATTTCCAAAAGCATTCTAGCTCTCATTTTAAGCAAAAACCTTCCATTACTGAACCACCTAAACTTATTTGTGGGCCATAACTCGTAAAGCGTATTTCTGGCGACCTATATCACCGCGCTGAATACGAAAATGAACCTACAACTTGAAGTATTAAGGCCGAATGTTACGGAAAAATGTCCTATACGACGCGTGCAAAATAGCTCGGGACATGGCGAAAGAATATGCGTGGCTATTGCTGCCAAAAAGGGTCACATAACAGAGGAATTTGGTCCGTATCACGGAGCGGCAAGAGTCGGATTATCACGTTATCTCGCCGGAGTAGCGAAGGGTGATCCTATAATCTTCGAGTCAGCATCTCTGACGCCCGCAAACTCCTTAAAGTGCTATCTGCCAAGCTTATAGCTAAATGGAACACAACTTTTTCATCCAAAGACGGTCTGTGAGCGTGAAAATTGCTAAGAGAACTAAGGATCAAAACGTTCCGCCGCTGGTTTGAGGGATTTCTCGCAACAATTTTATTTATGAGACGGTAATTTTTTACGCTAAATTAAAATGTATGTGCAATGAAATTGTGGTGAATGTTGAACGGGCAGACGTAAATTACGAATATATTTTCATCAGTTTATTTAATTTTGATAATACGGTTATATAAGTAAGTATTTTTTTTTTATGAAAATGGTTAAACAGAATATTAAATTATTCAAATAGGTATCTAGTTATAAAATAGTATGTAATTTATAAATAAGTTCTAAATAAATGCACAAGGCAATTCACACAAACCTCCTGTGCTCAAACTAAGGTATTACCTTAAACTATGAGTATCAGATAATAACTGAGGACTTCTCCCGGAATAAAACAGGTATGAGACATTTAAGAAAAAACTAAAAACTCATCATATAATAATTTTGGTACCAATTTCTGCTACAACAATGGTTAATTTCAAGGAGTCAACTACGAACATTACATAATAATAGGTATAAGTTTCTGAAACACCACTTTGTACTTATAATTTACAAAGTATTGTATACATAGTAATGTATTCATAGGGGTTTATCGCTGGCTCGAAAAGAAGAAGAAGTATCGAGCTAAACACCTCGGATCCCCGAAGTCCATCAAGCCTGCCTCAAGAAGCTGCTCACTTTTCTGGTTGAACTAAGGTTGTTTTTTTTTTATATTAGCACGTCAAAATGGCTGCCTTCTGCCTGATATAAGGCAGACGATTGCTCAAAATGTCAAAAATATTTTAAGAGATTTTTATACTCGTATGTTCATATTTTTTTAATTGTCAAGTGTTTTATGTTTTATGACCCGAGTCTTTAGTTACCAGAGCCCTTAAAAATACAAATTTCATTCGGCTTTCGCAAATGAGTTTTAATAAAATTGTTCCAGTAACAATTTTGCGTTAGGAAATGTTATTTCTAGTGAATTTACGTTCCGTTTTCCCGAAGCGAAAACGTCAGGAGCAGTTGTCCAAATCTTCGACTATCGCAATCTGAATTCTTAGAAACCTGGAATATGCAGGTAGAGCAACTGCAATCGCGAAACGTCTACACAATGTAACACGAACTGTGGAACGAGTCTACAATTGAAAATTAAAATCGAATGAATTTACCAGCTTCCTACTAACGGAAATAAAATTTATTTTTGGCGTATATATTATTTTACAATCAAAAATAGACCTTAATGATATTGATTTAAGAATCAAAAACATGATTTACTTTAATTAACAGTCTCACAGTCTACTGATGGAAGCCTCTTCAATTGTTCGCCACTTTGTTCAATCTTGGGTTTCTCATACCCTTTTGGACACCATTTTGAGCAAATCGTCACTCCACTTGGTCTGATTAGGGTAGGATACCCTACCCCTTACAGAACGTAGTGTAGGATGTGCTGTTGACAAATTGATCTAATAAATAATTTTTCTTTTAATTTGAACGACAATTATTATCATCAGATGTTTGATCAAGTTATTATTTTACTTTTTTATATTCTTCTTAATTTGCTTTTTGTACTTAAAAAGGTAAGAATGTGTGTGTAAAATATTTAAAAAAAAAAGCATTTTGTTATCCCTTCTATCGGGGGTCCTACCACCTGGGTGATAAAATACTCATAATATAAATCATGTACTGTACTTACATACCTGCCTACTAGCAGTAAAAGCTTATTTCTGTATTCCCACAAGACAGAAGCAAGGTACAGGGAACACAACTTCACTTAACATAAATTACTTATCCTATAAAAAAAATTAAGTTTGGTCTTTCAAGTAGCAGCATTTAAATCTTCACTAAAAAGCTCATAATTTTATTATGTAGAAATTAAATATGTATGCTGTCTTTGGAAATATATAAACTTACTTATATTAAATCTGTAGAGAGGTGAATTCTGTCCATTAAATATATCTTCAAAATAACTATCAGAGGACGATTAGTGATCGATACTGCTGCCAAAAATGCAATCAGTAAAATTTTTGTCTGTTTGTCTGTCTGTCCACCTGTCGGTCTGTCTGTCTGTATGTTCATTGTAGAAACAAAAACTACTAAACTATAATAGTAACTACTAGATACTAGTAACTTTTGAAAATTATTTTCATCCCAAGTGAAACCGAACACGTAAAGATCACTATTATCCAAGAAAAATATCCTTTCAATAATATTTCCTTCTCAATACCTGCGCGACTATTATCTGTTATCGAATAAATAAAACAAAGGATCAATAGGGTATGTAAATGATATCGGATGTGTGAGAGAAACTCATTCAACATACATTACGTTTTGAAGTTAATATAAAGTAACGAGATCCAGGCAAACGTATCCTATCTAAACACGGACCAAATTGGAGCAAGTTTGTTACTTAGAGCGAACTTGAGACGAGGAAGTGGAAAAACAATACCGTTTAGCTGTTTGTGAAATAGGGGCGAATGATGCGGCTTTATATTGGATAATTTTTAACTTGTTAAAGTTTTTGTTCATGCGATATTCGTGGAGCCTTCAATCGTGATGCTTATACCGCCACCAGTCAGTTGCTTTCTATTTTATGAAGTCCTTACTTATGAAAGGAGGCTATTATACGAGTAGAGTAGAAGATTTCCTCAATGACGACATTTCCATTATATAGATTCAACTTTTATTTTGCATTGTATAACATTACACATTATATATATATATATATATATATATATATATATATATATATATATATATATATATATATATATATATATATATATATGAATATTGTAATACTAAAACATGTAACAATTGGCAATTTAAAAAGAATAACTATCGAGTTTCTTGCCGTTTCTTTTTACATTACTTTTATTCACTATTTTAAATTACTTTTTGCTGACTCGACGATTCAAAAGTACTTACATCATACACCATCATCAGCCTATTGCAGTCCACTGCTGGACATAGGCCTCTCCAGTTGTTCGCCACTTAGGGCAAACATCTGGAGGATATACCCATAATCGCCACGCTGGGCAGGCGGGTTGGCGATCGCAGGGCGTAGCTTCTCGTTACGGTGACGCTGCTGCCCATCATCGGTCTGTGGTATTTAGCTACGCCTTCAATTGTGATGGTTATACCGCCACCAGTCGGTTGCCAGCGCCTCGTTTGTTATTCGGCAGGATGCACCACGTGCAGGTGAGGTTGGCTTGGAGCGAAAAGATGATGGGTCGCTCCCTTACATCCCCAAAAAAAAAGTACTTAAAATAAGTACAAAAGTACTAATTTTAAGTCAATGTAAATAAAAGTATTTTCATTTCATTTCATTTATAATGAACCTAAAATAATCCGTACCGACCTTACCGTTCTCCACACAGGTGAAATGTAAGTTTAAAAATAAACTAAAAGAAAACAGCAGGCACAATAGCAGTGGAAATCATCCAGATGGATTTTTATTATCAAAATGAAAACATTTTCCGATACTACAGCTCTCTAGAGAGTTGACCGGTCGCTCCGATGCTATGACTGCTGGAATCGAGACTATTGCTATCGGATAACAAGTGAAATTACTGGAAACTGAACAGTGACCACAATAAAATGGTACTTGGAAGCTTATATGTACTCGGTTATAACAGTTTTTCTGCAAAATTGTTTACTTGTAACTCCCATTTATTTATTTATTTAAGGACAGCCAACAAAACAATCACTCAGTAACATGGTATAAACAATAGTTCCATTATTAGTGCTAAAGTGACGCCTTAATTAGAGGCTGCCACGGCATGCATAAATGGTTGAAATGTGTTGCCGCTGTGGCTGCTGTGTGCCGCTGCCGCTTGGGATCGAGAGATTCTCACTAATGCCACTGCCACAGAGGCAACACTGCCGCTGATACAACAGCGATACCCACTCTGGGCTTAACTATTTTTTAAAGTGGTACGAATAGATCTCATAAAAACACCTGGCTTATCGAATATGTCTATATGTGTGCCTTTAGAGACTTTGTTATACAGTAACTGCATTCTATTTACTGATGACAAGTGACCCAAGTTGCTTTTAAACATTTTAGTGGAAATTCTTTTGTTTTACTCGTAAAATGGTACGAGTTTACGTTACTTAGGTCAAGACGTACGACATATCGTGCTAACGGCCGTCAAAGCGCATTGTCACAGTCAGCAAGCGGACAATACGAGCGCAATAAACTGAACGATCCGTATGTGCGGCTTCCGTCGCAGTTGTGCGGTGATCTGACCCAGATATGGGCTTTATTCACCTTGATTTGGTGCATCAATCGCATTAGATTTCAATAAGTTGTTTCACTTGAGTTTGTTGTAACTTAAAATTTGAGATAACTTAAATTCCTTTTCGTCCCCACGTCTAATTAACTATTAGGTACTTGCCGGCTCTTCTCGGTTAAAGTGACGTCGCGAACCGAATATAGAATTAATTACATTGTAAGTAGATGTAAAGTGGATGTAAAGGAGCGGCCCATCATCTTTTCGCTCCAAGCCAACCTCACCTGCCCGTGGTGCATCCTGCCGAATAACAAACGAGGCACTGGCAGCCGACTGGTGGCGGTATAACCATCACAATTGAAGGCGTAGCTAAATACCACAGACTGCCGCCTGCCCAGCGTGGCGATTATGGGTATATCCTCCAGATGTTTGCCCTAAGTGGCGAACAACTGGAGAGGCCTATGTCCAGCAGTGGACTGCAATAGGCTGATGATGATGATGATGATGAGTCTTAAGTTCAATTTGCAACTTACTCATTTGTAAGTGATCTTATTTTTGTATTTAAGTATTTATTTTTGGTACCTTCGTTGTTCTAATACCCATAACACAAGTGCTTAAGCTACTTACTTTGGATTCGGAGCGATGTATGTGATGTTGTCTGAATATTATACCTGCCTGATGGTTGCCCGGAAGAGATGGCTTACTGGCGATGAGACCGCCTAATTTGTACTACAAGATATCTGTAATATCTTTTTTTTTGGTTTATCAAATTGTTATCTATTTATCTATCTTTTGAAGTCTATAAAAAAAGTATATCAAAATGCTCGAAAAAGCTATGATTTGATTAATCTGGTCTGGTATGATTTGATTGGTATGGTCCTAAGACCGAATGTAACACTTAATTTGTAATCGTCACACTGCTCGGTGCCAATGTAAAATATGTCTAATGAGCAGTATTTAAAGCCCATATTTGAATTTTATTTCTTTTGCCGGGTGAAAACAGGTATAAGTAATGCAGCTGACGATGGACAATCCAACAATCAACGCCAACTTTTAATAAGCCCGCCTTCTATCTCTACGCAGGGATGTTGCGTCTTTGTGCGTTTTTTACCGAATTTATCACGGCGAGTGTTCGGAGGAATTGTTTGACCTGGTACCAGCTGCCATTTTTCATCATCGTACATCTCGCACCAATTCAAGATTCCATCCTTATCATCTTGACAGATGGAAGTCTTCCACAGTGCGTTTTGCGCGCAATTTTCTGCCTCGTGCAGCTGCTCTTTGAAATCAGCTTCCGGCTGCAATTTTCCCGAATGAATACGACCTAGGGACCTTCAAGAAGCGTGCCTACAGATTTCTCAAGGGCCGGCAACGCACCTGTGACTCCCCTGGTGTTGCGGTGTCTATGGGCTGAAGTGATCACTTACCATCAGGTGACCTTCAGGCCCGTTTGCCCCCTATGTCATAAAAAAAAATTACCACGAAAGTAGAAGGAAAGCCATCGCTAAATCCTCAACAAACATATTATTTAAATGCCTCCGTATCCCGATTCATTGGAATCGATTCGGGCTCGAGTGGCATCTTAGATACGTCAATTCCACAGTCCATCTCGAGTTGAGAATTGCTTTCAGATCTAGAGGATTGCGTCGGAAACGAGTATCGAGTCGTTTTTCAACCGATTCTGTTACATACAATATGATGGAGTCGTGTAGGGTATTAAGCTGGGTTTTAGAAATGTAGCGGGAGTGAAAGTATAGTGGAAAATGATGTTTCTTTGAAAGAAGAAGAATTTTATTTGATCCATAACTATAAGTCGTTCCATAGTATTTAATTATTTATCTATATTCTTATAATAAATAAAATAAATAACCCAAGACATGCCACGCTGGGCCACACAGCGCCACCTAGCCCCAAACTAAGCCGAAGCTTGTACTATGGGTACTAGACAACTGATAAACTTACTTAGATATTTTTTTTTTGTAAATAAATAGTACATACATATTATACATAGAAAACACCCAGACCAATACAAACAGACATGTTGAACACAAATGTTTGTACTGTGCGGGAATCGAACCCACGACCCTTGGCTCAGAGGGCAGAGGTCACTACCAAATGAGCCACCGAGCCTGTCTACCAGCCAGTGAGCCTAATAACAATATGATATGTGTTTATGTATGGGATATAAGGGAGCTGCCTATCATCTTTTTGCTCCAAGCCAACCTCACCTACCCATGGTGCATTCTGCCGAATAACAAACGAGACTCCGGCAACTGATTGGTGGCGGTATAACTATCACAATCGAAGGCAGCAGCGTCACCGGAGCGAGAAGTGTAGATCAGAAAAAGGGCTGATGACGATGCACGCTTATTAATCAACATAATTAAATGTGCAGTCTTACCATAAGCTCAGAGGCAGTTGATCGTATTACGAATGTTGACGACAAGACTGTTTACATTACCTGAAACGAAAAATTAAATTAAAATAAATAATTAATAAATATCAGACACCTTCACATACGTACATTGCAATAAAAAAAATCAAGCTCCAAGCAAAAAAGGTCAAAGTGGAACATAAAAGAGATATATAGGGCATAGCGAATCTTCGCTTGAATCGAGCTGACCGTCCAGGAAAGAACCTTCACCCTATAGAATACCGCAGCCAAATGACCGTCGGGTCGTGTTTCTGCCGGTGAGTAGGATTTTCGGAGCTCGAGCGGCTAGTGTTGGGCCGGCATGGCGGTGGTAACTGACAGGTAACTGACCAGTTACTTGCCCGTTGTCACAGCGACTGGGCCTTCTCTGTCGCTTTCCATCAGGCGTAGGGAAGCCATTATGTCGAGCTACTATAAAAAAAAACAAGATAATAAACCGGATACTGCTAAAGCTATTATTGCACGTGAGCAATACACACTCGACCCAAGAACTTTCAGTACAGATATTACACCAATAACATATCCGACTTGCCGGCATTATCAAAGCGTATTGTCAAAAGTGACATTGGGCCGGCTTGGAACAGCACAATAGAGACGCTACTCGAGCTGGAACATGGAACAAGAAACGGACGTTCCATTTGCTACCGTTATATGTTCCGCGTTGCTTTGAAACATTTTCCGATATGACCCAAATATGCTCTGCAGGGACGCAGGAAAGGAAGGATGTTTTTGTAATGCCCGCTGTTGTGTATTAGGTGTATTTTAATAGGCTGCAATTTCAATGTTAACTTGGAAAGTAATTAATATGTTTTTTATATATTTT
This sequence comes from Conogethes punctiferalis, assembly GCA_031163375.1. NCBI lineage: Eukaryota > Metazoa > Arthropoda > Insecta > Lepidoptera > Crambidae > Conogethes > Conogethes punctiferalis. Next base: position 13,882,816 of record CM062093.1, read on the forward strand.
ATTACTATCTGCAGCCTAAAGCTTTAATTATGTTATCATCGGTGATATGTGAAATAATAATATCCTTACAAATTACAGCATAATTATGTGTTAATCTTTTACATGAGCTATTCAAGTTTCATTCAAGTCCTTTTCCTATCTTTCTCTTGAACATGATCGGTGGACGTGAACCGACGGCCGGTTCTCTTGAACCCGGAGTCCTGGTTTGGGAAAGAAAATACCCTAGCACCTACCCTTAGACCAATGAGACGGTCTGTTAAAAGCAAGTCAACTCCAGATGCAACAGTGATTTAAACCTCATTCCTCCATGATAAAGGCCGATTCTTTCAGAAAACCTAACAGACATGCTGGCATGGCGGTGGTAACTGACAAGTAACTGACCAGTTACTTGCCCGTTGTCACAGCGACTTGGGCTTCTCTTTCCGCTTTCCATCAGGCGTAGGGAAGCCACTATATCGAGCTACTATACGCTACGCTACGAAAAAACCACTAATATAGACATCGTAACGTGAACCCCCAATTTGCGTGCCCCCGTCGCTCTAACAACGATTACTTATCGTGGTAAGATTGTCAATAAACCCACCATTCATATGATGGGGTCACATTTAATTTACGCCGCCATAAACTCCTTACTTGCCGCGGCGTCGTAAAGCCCAAACTATCGTAGTATGAGATCCCGCAACGGTTTATAAGCACTCAAGTTTTTAATGAAAACATTTTACATAGTTACTGTAGGTCCGAAAGCTGTTTCGACATTGTTGCGCTATTACGCGACTTAACATAACATGTTTCGTCGTTTAAAGGATACCTACTTCAGTTTCAATCCAACTTTCATAAGGTTCAAACTTAAAGTAGATTTAAAGTTCAAAACATTTTTTAAGGGCCATAACCTCAAAGGTGAGTTCAACTTATTGATTTTGTTAATAGTAAAATTTAACACTGCAAATAATTTCTACTTTATTTTTAACTGTCTTCGAAAAAGGAGGAGGTTCTCAATTCGTCTGTATGTATAATTTTTTTTATGTATGTCGGTGCCAGCCAAACATATAAATAATTGCCGTGTTTGCCGGCCGCGCCCGTCATACAACAACAGTCTACGTTAGGTACTTAGAGGCTGGCAGTGATAATTGTAATATTTAAATAATTATGTATTAAGGATAGAATTACTTACATTATTTAACGATTTTTAGTTTTGATCGTTTGTGTTTTTTTTGAAGTCGGTTTAATATTTTTTTTTAAAATATTTTTTAATATTTTATTGATACATTTGAAAGGGGCTCACTAAGATTTTACTTTTCTGTCTCATACGTCTTCATCTTTTGATTTTTGAGAATTACTAGACCTTATGTGAAATAAATTCCTATACCTACTATGTTCCTATCATGACATTGACCAAAAGTTGTATTTTCATGCGAAAGCAGATAGGTAGGTATGTCATGGGATCTTAGTCTAGAAGGCAAATATTTTTCATGACCCCTGAATAACCGAGGCGCTTTGATAAGTGAAAGAGGGGCGTAAAAAGCATAGAATTTTCGTTTTCAGTTTGCGTTGTATGCAGCGAGCGAATGGATATTTTGTTACTTTTATGTTATTCTTCAGATTTCATATAGAAAAGGATTTACGAAATGAAATCAGAGTCCTAGTTATATGATAAATATGAAGTGTGTATGAAATAACAGATTATAAAGTACTGAATGAATTTGAATGAAATTTTATAGCATTTCAGACTAATTTACAAAAAGCTCTTTTCGACCTTGACTGAACTGGGAATCCGGAACGACTGTGTGACAATTCACGTTAATACGTCATCGTCGTATTTTTTAAATTTAAGTCTACATATAAAACCGGCAAACCACAAAATATGATGGAAGAGAAATAAAATCACACCCGTACCGATACCGATTGAAATATACAAATACCGATTGAAATTGAACAAAAAAGCACAAATCAGTTGGTCCATCTAAATGATGAATCGAACCAGTCGGCGGTACCGTTACCGCCCCATTAAAAGCACTCGTTTTAGCTACCCTCCGCCAGTAATGCACGGAGTAGGGCGCGTTCATACAACACGCGCCGTTCAGCGACCGCACTCCGTCTGACAACATACTGTGAACATTGTATAGCCAGGTTCTTTATCGACGAAGACGTTAGCCTACAAACGTGCACTGCTGGACATTAGGCTTTCCCAAATGGCAACTAACATTTGGGAGGATTGGCCGTAATCATCACGCTTGGCATGGGGACTAGTGACCGAAGTAAGTTTTTTTGTGCCCAGGTATACACTGATGCCAGTTTCCTGATATTCAACTAGTCTTCTTCTACAACACCCTCGGGTTGAAATCGGATGGTCGTATTCTAAATCCGGAACCACAGTGATTTTTTAAGCAAAAAGAATTCAGCTGCAGGAACCACAACCGTTGGGGTAAACGAGTTTGATAGTAGATACCTTCTTAGCAAAGTCAACGTAGGTATTTAGTGTAGGGCGCACTCAGGCCTAGTGGAGAGACGAAGGGAGGACGACAATTGTCATTGGGCCTAAATCCAGCTGTAGTATGCTGGCGGATTATAATAGAAATAGACCGTATATATTTCTAATTTGAAATCCATTTATAAGTCATAAGATGAAAATTACTTAAAATCTTCAAAGTGATTTAGACTGCTGAAAATGGCATCGTCTGAACGCAGCCTTATGCGCGGGCAAACTTCGAGAAATATATGTCGCGGCCGAAACGATGAATCAGCCGTTTTCCGAATCAAACCGGTACATTAATTCTACCGGTAGCGGATAATAGGGGCAGTTGGTTTATGTGTGCTTAACCCTATGCTTGACTAGTGATGTCATACTCGTAGAAATATCGAGTTTGAGTTGGTACTTTAAGTTTACTTGGTAGTACTCCTAAAGTCCCTAGGGGAGACCTACGTCCAGCTGTGCCTGATAAAGCCTTAATGAATATTCCGGTTCGATTTCCGGTCGGTTTAATTTAGAAAATTAGTTTTTCTAAATTGTCCCAGGTCTAGGATACTTAAGAATCGGGTTAATGTGTGCTATTTTGTTTTTATGGCTGGCTGGCTCGGTGGCTCATTTGGTAGTAGCCTCTACGGTACAAACATTTGTGTTCATTAACATGTCTGTTATTGGTCTGGGTGTTTAACATGTATAATATGTATTTATTTACAAAAAAAAAGTATTTAAGTTAGTTTATCAGTTGTGTAGTACTTATAGTACAAGCTTCGGCTTAGTTTGGGGCTAGATGGCGATGTGTGGTCCAGAGTGGCATGTCTTGGATTATTTATTTATTATTTATATTATATTCTTATTTACCGGATGGTAGAAGGATTTCTAGACTAAAAATAAAGTAATAAATCATTGTAACAAGGCTACAGAAACAGACATTATTCGAAATAACTAATTGTAACGAATAACGACTTAAAAAGTTCAACTTGGCAAAGAAATCTATTGATTTGCACCAATATATCACTGGTAATGATGTTTTTGTCAATACAAAACTTTGCTCGTTTTCAAGGTAGCTTTCGTATGCAAATAATACTTCGGGGAATTCTGTTGTGAAAGTATACAATCACTTTATCTTTAGAAATCACGGTCTGAATAATTTATTTCAGGGTTCTTTTTATAATTATTAGCAGATTATATGTCTGTAAATTAGGGTGTACAGTACAGTGGAGCGTCGATTATCCGAACGTCGATTAACCGAACTAGGTACTAGGCCTACCCGAACCATCTTATACAGATAGCTCTACAGACAATATTTGAGATTATTTTAAATGCACATTACACTTTTCCTTTGATTGTGTGAATCAGTACTGTTCGCTTATCCGAAAATACCGGTTATCCGAACACTAGTATCTCCCAATTAGTTCAGATAATTGACACTCTACGGTATATACTATGTGTAGAGCACTGATATATTTATTTATTTAATCTTTATTGCACAGTTAATAAGTGTACAAAAGGCGGACTTAATGCCACATAGGCATTGTCTACCAGTCAACCATTGGGCTAAGCAGAAAGTAATAATAAGGTAGTGTGCCAAAAAACTTTGAAAAACAAAGACTAATAATGATATGTATAAAAATAAATTAAATACGAATCTATAAATATACATATTTACACAGAAATAGACATAATATAATCTTAACTAATATTATAAACCTGAAGAGTTTGTTTGTTTGTTTGAACGCGCTAATCTCAGGAACTACTGGTCCGAATTGAAAAATTCTTTTTGTGTTGAATAGACCATTTATCGAGGAAGGCTTTAGGCTATATAACATCACGCTGCAACTATTAGGAGCGCAGAAATAATGGAAAATGTAAAAAAAAACGGGGAAAAATAACTATTTCACGCGGACGAAGTCGCGAGCACAGCTAGTCTTACATACAATATTGTATAGAATAAACTAATAAATATACTTGCATAGGCACTTTCTTCTTGTAAAAAAAAAACAAAAGTGCCGGACAACTGGAGAGGCCTGTGACCAGCAGTGGACTGCGGTAGGACTTGATAACAAAAGTAATTTCGAAGTTTACCCTCCTTATTATAAACGGATGTTAGAGCACACGTTTAACGGGCTTAGCGCAGAGCGTTAGTAATAGCGTCCGCTCGGGCGGAGGATTAGCGGCACGGCGATTGATGGCCGCTGAGCCTCTCCGCTAATTGCCGCTCATCTGATTGCGGACTTCCGTATATTATCCGCGTAGCTTTCAATACGCTATTGAAAGGCGATATCATGTCTGTTTGTATTACATCCATCTTTACAAACAACCCGGGACAGCTTGCAGGATGACCTTACGGTACTTCTTTGATTTTTAGGGTTCCGTAGCCAAAATGGCAAAAACGGGACCCTTATAGATTCGTCATGTCTGTCTGTCTGTCTGTCTGTCTGTCTGTCCGTCCGTATGTCACAGCCAGTTTATTCCGAAACTATAAGAGCTACATTATTGAAATTTGGTACGTAGATGTATTCTGTAAACCGCATTAAGATGTGAAAATAAAATCAGAAAAAAATCCAAAATTTTTGGGGTTCCCCATACATAGAACTGAAACTTAAAAATTTTTTTTTCATCAAACCAATACGTGTGGAGTATCTATGGATAGGTAATTGAAAATGATGTTGAGGTTTCTAACAACATTTTTTTCTAAACTGAATAGTTTGCGCGAGAGACTCTTCCAAAGTGGTAAAATGTGTGTCCCCCCCCCCCCCCCCCGTAACTTCTAAAATATGGGCATGATAAAACTGAAAAAAATATATGATGTGTATTACTATAAAAACTACTAACGAAATTTGGTTTGAATGAAATCTAGACAGTAGTTTTTTTTTAAACGTCATAAATCAAATTACCTAATTTTTTCATTCAATCGGTGGTACGGAACCCTACGTGCGCGAGTCCGACTCGCACTTGGCCGGTTTTTTAAAGTTGACAGACACAAGGAGGTTTCCGTCGAAGTGAATAGTGCTCTTTCCCAAGTTCTGCTTTGGTTTGATACGAATAATCTTTTGTTAAATTCTAATAAAACCAAATGCGTTAAATTCACAATGCCAAATGTGAGGCAAAGTAATACTAATATAGTTATAAATAATGAACAAATTGAATGTGTCAACTCGACCACTTTTCTGGGTGTAACGTTAGATTATAAATTACAGTGGGCTCCTCATATAACCGCCTTGGCTGGAAGACTCAGTTCGGCTGCATATGCTGTTAAAAAAATTAGGAACCTAACAGACATTGAAACAGCAAGACTTGTTTATTTTAGTTATTCGGCAGGATGCACCACGGGCAATAAAAAAATAAAAATATGTATATGCCCCACGCACCCGAGCCCCGCAGAAGCGGAACTCAAGACCCAGAGACGGACCACGGGCAGGTGAGGTTGGCTTGGAGCGAAAAGATGATGGGTCGCTCCCTTACATCCCTGGGAACCTGGGACCACCAGGTAACCCAGGTTTCCTGACATTCCTTTCATCATCTTCTACAACATCCACGGGATGTGATGGGATGGTCCGATTCTAAGTTCAAATACTTCTCGGACCGACTAAGAAACGACTCTGATGTACCTACTAGGTGTAAAATCCATTCCTATTTAACTTTGGATATGAAACGAGCTGTTATTTTAGCAGATACCTATTTCATTTAATTCCCACCTATCGGTTCAACATGCGGTTAGAGTCAGATCAAAGCGCACCGCGAAACCATCCTCTAAAATTTAACATAGCGGTCACATGCTGATCGCATACATAATTCATGGTATATTGTAATCACAATCATGATTAGTCAACCTAACGCTGAATCTCACGGAGCGATTTTCACCCGCGACCGCTCGCGATAGTAGAGCTGCGATTCTACTCGTATTTCAAAACTCTCGAGACCGGTTTTTTCGTGGTTACACAGACGCCGTGGTTGCGATCATCACCCGCAAATATTACGTAGGATTTCTGCTCTCGCCTGCCCTCGTCCACTGGGCTTGCCTGCCAACCGACCGCAGAGCGCACAAGACTGCGTGCGACCGCATGCGTAGTTCTAGTCACAAACAACCGCGCCCATTGCAGGTATAAAACGCGTCATAAGATGTGATTTATGTTATGACAGACTTCAAAAAAACTCCTTTTTAACCGACTTCGAATCTTTTTTTTGTTTTGTTGTATGTTTGTCATATCTTCGAGAATTGTGAACTGATTTGAAAAATTCTTTTTTTGTTTGAAAGGGTGTACGTTTTCTAGTTGCTGTCATTGTCACCATATTCAAGTCAGTTTTTTCTAAAAAAATGCTGTTTGAAATATAGGTAATTATATTTGCATTCTACAGAAACTGCAGGCCCGAAACGCGGCGGGCGCGGGAGAAAATCGCTCCATGAGTACTTAGCCCTATTTGTAGGTACAGACTAAATAATTTACCGACCATTGTTTTGCAACCACGTCGCGTTCCGCAAAACGATAATAACGCAAGCGTTGCGACGAAACACCAATACACACGTTCGAAATGAACCTCGCTGATAAATCAGAGCTTCCGATAGTAACTGAGCGTCTGTGCGAAGAGCCGCAACTCATAAATATTGTAAAATTCCTGTTGCCATTTGACAGGTACAAAATGTTTCAGATAAATCGGCACGCTTCCGATCCGTGATGGAAATGGATATATTTTTTGGCCGAGTTTAGGAGTTTTGTTTATCAATCACACAGCTGCCTGTTATTGCCAACAAAAACAATGCGATTCCACGTATTGTATTAATCGAATGTGAAATTGAGTACGTAGGTATAATTTTGTTCACATTTGCAATCGCCTGCCCAGCGTGGTAATTATGGGTATATCCTCCAGATGTTTGCCCTAAGTGGCGAACAAAGCACATACCCTGCTTTGTATATAAAAGTATTTAAGCAAATTGAATAGTTGTCTAATACCCAGAGTACAAGCTTGGGCTTAGTTGGGACTATATGGCATCTCTTGGCCTATTTACTAGTATATTTATTATTTTTATATTGTATTTAGCATCAGGCGACGTAAAGCCACTACGCTAGGCTTCTACAAAAATAAAAATAAAAAGTCACCACTTTAGTATTGGAATCTTAAACATTCATAAACAAATTCCGTTCAGAAGCACTAAACCGTACTAAACACAGTCCGTGCACGTGGTTTTCAACAAAATTCAATCTGTGCCAAATTGAGATCATGAATACAAAGCTGGGGACTAAAATGGAGTCACAGAAACTAATTTCGACGACAGGACCACGTAAATACACTGAATACGAGTGGTCGGGAGGAAAGTTTCGGGACCGGGGAGAGTATTATCCGCAATAATGATAGGAATAATATTTTTATGTACTTATAATAAAAAGTAATGCGTCGAATCTCGGTAAGGAGCTTGCTCCGGCTTGCGTGTCCAGATTTAATTGCTGTTTCGGGAATGGAGATGGCGGTTCTTGTTTTCGATTATTGGGGGTTTTGTATCTGTAGTCGTTTTTGTCATAAGTGTAAGCACGTAATAAGCACTCACAACGGGACATTTCAAGAGAAAGTATTGAACGTAGAAAAAAGAAACGTTTATTACAATAATATGTAACTTTAACGGTTCAGTTCTAGCCCAAAACTACATTTAACACAGCCAGCCAGCTATGGCTCGGTGGCTCAATTGGTAATGACCCCTGCCTTCTGAGCCATGGGACGTGGGTTCGATTCCCACCCGGGACAATCATTCGTGTGATGAACACTTGTCTTTGTTTCTTGTGTGTGTGTTTATATTTGTATTTAAGTAGCTATTTATTTGTGGTACCTTCGTTGTATTGATACCCATAACACAAGTGCTTAAGCTACTTACTGTGGGTTCGGAGCAATGTATGTGATATTGTCTGATATTTATTTATTTTATTCATAGCTATATCCAGCAATGAACTGCGACAAGCTGATGATACATATCACACCGATAGTGTGCTCGTTTGCGCTTGTTAAAATTATCTCATGTGCTATTTAAGAAGGCTAAATGTTGAGTTTGTTACGGCACTACTTCTCAGCAGGCTACACTTTGAAATGCTGGTCGGAAAAGTTTATAGGTGCAAAAGTAAACTTAAAGTAAACTTATAGTGAACTAAGCTAAATAAACTATTTCTTTTTCTCTAGCCTATTCCTTGGGTACCTATTTACTTGATTTTTTTTTAAATAAATAAATAAATAAATAACCCAAGACATGCCACGCTGGGCCACACAGCGCCACCTAGCCCCAAACTAAGCCGAAGCTTGTACTATGGGTACTAGACAACTGATAAACTTACTTAGATACATTTTTTTTTGTACATAAATACATATTATACATAGAAAACACCCAGACTAATACAAACAGACATGTTCATGAACACAAATGTTTGTACTGTGCGGGAATCGAACCCACGACCCTTGGCTCAGAGGGCAGAGGTCACTACCAAATGAGCCACCGAGCCTGTCAAAATATGACAGATTCATTGATTACTCTTATATCGTATGAGCTACATCACCTTACCTTTTCTTTCTTACTATTCCCTACTCAAAGGTTGTCTGGGAGAATTCGCTCATAGCCGATATCGATCTATCGATCGGTGTCAGCCTAAATTGTACAAAAATTGTACTTTTTGTTTAGATCTAATTTTTTTTATGTGCATCATCATCATCAGCCCACATCAGTCCACTGCTAGACATAGGTCTTTCCCAATGCTTGCCATTTCGATCAGTCTCGGGCCTCTCGCATCCAGCACTTGCCAGCAGTCTCGCGCAAATCGTCCCTCCACCTGGCCTGAGGGCGTCCTACACTACGTTGCCGAAACGCGGTCTCCACTCCAGAACTCCTTTACCCCAACTGTTATCGGTTCTGCGGCTGCTGTGGCCAGCCCACTGCCACCTCAGCTTGCTGATCCGGTGAGCTATGTGGTTAAGTAAAAAAAAATCTTTCCATCTGGAATAGTAGATATAGCCGTCTCTACATTTAATGTACAATGGGTATATGTCGTAAACACCTAACGACATAACCAGCGCCCATATACACCATACCCCATATAAAGAAATACCTATAAATTTCACCATAAAAAATTCCAAGCCCACGCCGTATGTACCCATCAGCACAGACACTCGTCGAGTTTTTATTTAAGCAATATCATAAACCCGCTACGGGCGGATTATAAGTTTATCGCCTAAACAATGAATGGCCGCCCTCGTCCATCGTAAACAATAACGGGCCACACATATTTCACCCTCTCTTAATGCCCGACTTGAGTTGTCGCGTATACGCTTTTAAGGTAAGGCTGTGTGTGACTGGGGCTGTTTTGGGTAATATAGTGTTGTTGATTCTTTGGCCTAGTTTATGGTGGATTAATTCATTTTCTTTATGACATAGAGGGCAAATGAGCCTTATTTTCTAGAGGGGAATGAATTAGGCAACGTCATGCCGCCTCCTGGGGGAGGCGGCGTGGTATCTGGATCTAAACCTCCCTGTGTCACCAATGGGCAGCAATTGCAGGGACACCGGTAGCGCCGAAGCATACGGCCGCATGCCTGCCTGCCCTGGCCAGCCGTAAATGACAAGCGGCCGTCATTCCTGGTCTGTGGAGGACAGATACCCATGGGGAAAATAAGCTTGGATCATCTGAAGTCTCTTCAGCCTATAGATGCCTAACATAAGAGTTACTGATGTATTGCCGACCCTTGAGAAATTTGTAGTCGCATCCATTTGTAAATGTCGCAGTTGGAAGTTGATTCCAAAGAACCGTTGCATATGACAGAAAATTGCGCGCAAAATATTCCGTAGTAGACTTCACTTCAATTGTCAACATGATAAGGATGGAATCTTTAATTGGTTCGAGATGTAATGATGAAAAATAGCAGCTGGTATTAGATTAAATTATTCTTCCGAACCTTCGCCATAATCCAAACTCAACAGCCCTGTATAAAGTAGCCCTTCAAAATGAATTGCTTTCGGAATACGTGTGGGTAGGTACTTAAAGCTTAAAATAAACTTCTTAATATTTATTTGTGATGAGCATCAAAATAATCTGAAAAATGAGAAGAAACGAAATCATCCTATTATGGGCACGTGTTTGATTTGCAAATAATCCAAAATTAGAACAAAATTCTTGAAATACTGCCTCATTATTCCACAACACGAATTGGCTATGAATTCGTATAGAACACTGATGCATGAAATTGTAGCTATAATTGACAAAAATACATACATACGAGTGGCTTGGAGCGAAATTATTGGTATCTCCCATAAGTCCCAAGATAGATAGATACTCGTTATTCCACGCCTTGAAATTGTGTTTAAAACTAGATTTAATAGACTTCTATTGTACAATGTAGGCAAATCACTGTGACAAAGGACAAAAACAGTTTGTAATTCCTCACTTGGGAACTTTCAGATGATCTATAACCAGACACATGTTTAAAGAAGTGCAAAGAAGTCAAGTAAAAAATAAATATACAAACTCGAAATATAATGAACATGATTATTAAACCTGTTGTTATTAAAAAAATGGTAATCCAATAAAAAAAAAACTCAAATTCACGTACCCTGACATGGTTAACAAGTTACAAAGGCAATTCATGAAAGCCCTTCTATAAATATATCAAATACTAAGCTCCAATTTTTACATAACTCAAGCATCAAGAAAGCCGATTGAATATAGAGAACCATATATTCAAAAATTGGCCAAGAGCGAGTCGGACTCGCGCACGAAGGGATCCGTACCAATATCGGGTAAAAATAGGCAAAAAATTGCGTCTTTTGAATGGGAGGAGGATTATCTATTATTAACTAAAAAATAAACTTAGTTTTTGTGAACATTTCAAGTGTCTGTTCCCATTATTGATACTGAGCAAAAAGGGCAAAGAAATCGCGTATGTTGTATGGGAGCTCCTCTTAAATAGTCACAATATTTTTAATATTTGTTGTTATAGCGGCAACAGAAATCATTTGTGAAAATTTCAACTGGCTATTTATATCGCGGTTCAGACAGCCTGGTAACAGACAGACGGACGGACGGACAGCGAAGTCTTAGTAATAGGGTCCCATTTTTAACCTTTAAGTACGGAACCCTAAAAACTGTAAGATCAAAAGGGATGATATAATGCTTGAATTAATGCACGATAAAAAATGAATAACACTCCCATAACTTAAACAAAATTGCTGAGATAAGAATAAAATACGACCAAAATACACGGCCAGTATAATCTGGTCATAATGAGAATATCATATTTGAAATCGACAATGGATCCGGAAAGCTGGTGGTGGACTGGGAAGTGTATCTTGATAGTCGGTGGTACAAAGCACTCAGGTGCCAAGATACACCTCGAGCGGTCATAATACTATAGTAATAATAAATAACCCAAGAAATGGCCCACCACACTGAGTCGTCATCTGCAAACATCCAGTGCCGGACCAGGCGTCATGGAAATTGTCATTTTAAGAGATTTATAGAAATAATACCTTAAGCACCTGCTTCAGTCTGGCGACTTAAGCAGGCGCTTAAGGTATTAAATAATACAAATTTTGTAGTAATTTCATGATAAAAAAATCCAAGTAACAACTTTTAATCTGACCCGGGATTTAAACCTTACCTTTTAGTTTAGACCTTTAGCCGGCACTAGGTATCACTATACCAAAGAGGCATTTGTGCGTTTATTCCACACAACGCTGTTCTATCTTCGATAAATTCTATGTTGGTAGTGCGAAGCCGAGTCACGCGCGAAACGGACTGTCCTCCTAATGAGCCGCTTCAGAGGATCGGAGGGATAATAGAGGATTGATTGCCCCGATTGACTTAGCTGCGGGATATGCGGAAATTTGAGGGAAAACATGACATGCATAGATTTGCGAATAAAATGAACTGTTGTGTTGTGTTGCGTCCTAATAATGTTGACGGGATTTAGGGAGTGAATTATGTTTACCGTGTAAGGTTTAGCGTCGATCAGTCTTCGCCTTTTGTAAACAAGATTCGGGAAAGGTATTCGGTATTCTTTATTTTCATAGCGAGATTGAATTGAAAAGTTTTGAAAAGATTTAGATAATTCATGATTTTTAATGCCGTTTTACTACTTGCATATAATGTCGCGGCCACATATTGCAGATAATTGCACCAACTTAACGTTTTGCGCCCAATGCACCAATGTGTGTATCAGCACTTTGACACAATGAAGACTTTGAGCGCGTATATTGAGCATTGTACAGTGATTGGACGCAAAGTTGAGTCCAATGTGTACCCATAGTACCTTCGGCTTAGTTTTGGACTAGATAACGCTTTGTGTCCCAGCGTGGCATGTTTCGAGTTATTAATCGTAACGTACAAATAAAAGATGAACTGACCTCATAGTACAATCTTGGATTTAGAATGCGAACATAATATCTTGGTTTATTTATCCTACAAATAATTGATGAACACTATTTAACAATCTTCGACTCTGCTATTTTTTTGTTCACACAGTCAATCTTCGCCCTAGCAGAATCGTTTTTCAACAACAATACAATCAAACGATATACCTACTCTTATAGCAAGTACTTGTTTTTATCAACAATTCCGAGCTCAATTTTCTTTTTGCTTGTCTTTTTCTCCCTAGAGACAATTTATATTCCATTTACTCGTTGCGACTGGACGTGATTCCCTCAGGAATATATCATGTTACAGATTAAAGCTGTTCTGTTTACGAGTACTAAGACGTTTTAGTCGGGTTAATGCTTTTAAAGGAAATATTTGTGTTCTTTGGTGCTTCCATGTTTGGTTTTATAATAAGATTTTTATGGATTTTATTGTGATGAATTAGCTTGTACTTTAGACATAGAAACGTGAAGCTATTTTAACATCCTAACAAAACAAATTAATTATCATGAATGTTTGTGTTTAAAATATTAAAACCTTTTGCCCCGCCCTTAAAAAAATAAGAACCGAGACCGACGTTGCTTAAGGTTAAAAGGTCGAGCCTATTCAGTAACTATTATCATCATTAGCCTCTGGTAGTCCACTGCTGGACATTGGACTCACCCAGTGTTCGCCACTTGCCAGCTATCTGACGAAAATCGTCGCCCCACCTGGCCTGAGGGCGTCTTAAACCACGTTTTCCGCGAAGCGGTATACACTCTAGAAATCGCTTGTTAACGGTTATCGGTTCTGTGGCTGATATGGCCACCTCACTGCAGTTCAGCTTACTAACCCGTTGAACTATGTCAATCGCCTTTGTTTCTTAAATAACAGCAACCGAATCTCAGCGATAACATCATACCTGTATTTATGTACGACAGACTTGCAAAGACAGGGATTCTGCTAAATTCGAAGTGAAACAATGCTTGCCGCGGTGACCGACATTAATTATTTTCAGCTCCTCGGCGTAAGGCGAGTTAAGCCGGTGGTTTTGGGTGATTGCACACGAACCAAGAGTCATTTAATACGTCGTATTGTTGGCCGGAATGGTGTGAAAATCTGTGAAGATTGTTGTTGAAGACAGAGACAAGGAAACGTTTGTTTTGGCTTTCTAAGAAAGTGAAGACGCATCTTATGGACATCAGAATTCCGACAAGTGACTGGCCGTTGTTAGAGCAACTTGGGCTTCTCTATTGCTTTACATCAGGCGTTAGAAAGCCATTATGCTGTGCTACTACAAAAACCGGGATATAAGGGAGCGGCCCATCATCTTTTCGCTCCAAGCCAACCTTACCTGCCCGTGGTGCATCCTGACGAATAACAAACGAGGCGCTGGCGACTGGCTGGTGTCAGTCGCAGCGATAGCAGATAAGTAGCCAAATATTTCACTAAGACAAGTGTCAGCATTTTCACATATTTTAATTATTAATTATAGTGAATAATATTCTTACGATTTAAAAGTATTGTATAATGTACTTAAACAACACCGAAACACGCGCGCAAACTCCTTGCGCGCGGTTTCCCGCCCTTAATACTGTATTCATTTTGTATTTCTATAATTGTAGATAAATAATATCAATAAATCATTCTTGGGGCATAATATATTTATTTAAGATTTATGGCGTTATAAAATTTATTTATAAGCACAAGTTATTTATTTGTACAAAACGGAAACGCGTGCGCAGAATATGTGTTTACACCATGCACACGGTTTCCCGCGCTTAATACTGTATGCATTTTATATTTCTTTAATTGTGGATAAATAATTATAATAAATAATTCTAGGGGTTATTATATATTTTTAAGATTTATGATGTTATAAAATTTAATTATGAGCGCAAGCTAATTTCTTTGTACAAAACGGAAATACGTGCGCCAAAATATGTTTCCGCTGCGCACGTCTTTCCCGCCTAAACAAATGGTATAAAAGACAAAGCCTTACTGTCGAGCACTCACTTCTCTGCAAATCGTCGACAGTTCATGTAAGTGCTCTATTTGGTCTTTTCTTATATACTTAGCCACATTTGTAATTTGTATATGTGAATATATGTAATATGTGTAATGTGTAATATATATATGTTGTAAAACATATGTTATGTTGTGACTTCTGAATATGAATATATGTGTAGTATGGTAGGTATGCGGCGTCTGTATGTATGCGTTATATATTGAATATATATAACGCGTACCTAATATAAATATATATATGATATAATATATATATAATATAATAATATAATAATAATAATATAATATATATGGATATGTAATGATATATAAGCGTAATAAGCGTAGTCGTAATTATGTAGATATAAATATAAATTTACAACATGCATACACATAAATATTGTTTACGTTTGTATTGATAATAATTTGGCGGTACCAATACACAAATAAAACAAGGTACCTAAAATATAATGAAATTATATAACTAAACCCTTCACTGAGTTTCTTGCCGGTTCTTCTCAGGAAGGTTAATTTTTCCGAACCGGTGGTCCAATTTCGTTATTTGATACCAAATATATTTTAAATTATTCACCAGCATCTACTGTTTTACTTGAAATATCCCACATCTCTGCCCTAAGGATTCTTGTTATATCTATATACGTGTGTATACACACGTTTGCATGAGGCTACTCCAAGACCATGCTGACACAAGTTTGGCATAGCGAATCTTCGCTCGAATTGAGCTGCCTGTCCGGGGAAGGACCTCCACCCTATAGAATACCGCAGCCAAATGACCTCCGGGTCGTGTTTCTGCCGATTAGTAGGATCTCCGGATCAAGTGGGGGATTAGGGTTAGACCGGCATGGCGGTGGCAACTGACAGGCAACTGACCACTTACTTGCCCGTTGTCACAGCGACTTGGGCTTCTCTTTCGCTTTCTTGATCACATAACAAGACGGAAGGCACTCGCGGTTGTGCCCCTAAAGGCGTAAATTTAGAAGAAATTCTTAGTCAGAGTCGACTAAGGAACTTCTGGAACTACAACTCCCATGGGAATAGATGGGCCGGTGTTTTGTGTACTTCGCTAAAGCGACGGCTTAAAACAAGACACACGATACATACAAAAGACCACAAGCAGCCCAACGAAAGAAACGCTTTGTCGTTAACAATAAGAAGGCTAGAAACAAAGTAGTTCTTGAGTCACGTCAGCCACAAACAACGTCTGTGACAGCAGGAGCTAAAGATAACGGCCGGCCCAGTGGTTAAGCCGAATTTAATGGCCATGTTTTATTACTGCCGTAAATACGAACGAGTGCGTGTAGAGGCTACAGCGGACATGTTTACTTTGGGAAAGGAAGACGATTTTATATGGTGCATTGTAAAATATTCTGCTTATCCAATTTTCAATGAACATTTTATGGTTGGGCGGAGGAAAGGGTCTGTGTGTAAATATCAGACGACAGTTGATAAACATGGTAAAGGTATGTACTTGTCTGTTGTTAACTTGCTCAGTGGCTCAATTGGTCAAACCTCTGCCTTCTGAGCCAAGGGTCGTGGGTTCGATCCGCACATTACAAATATTTGTGGGCATAAACATGTCTGTTTGCATTGGTCTGGGCGTTTCCTATGTACATGTATTTATTTACAAGAAAAATGTATCTAAGTAAGTTTATCAGTCGTCTAGTATCCATAGTACAAGCTTCGGCTTAGTTTGGGGCTAGATGGCGCTGTGTGGCCCAGCGTGGCATGTCTGTATCATGACAAATGTTTGTACTATGCGGGATTGAAACCACGAACCTTGGTTCAGAAGTCCAGAGGTCACTACCAAACAGATACGCACATGTCCTAAGACCCTCAGGATTGAAAAGCTAATCTTTATCAAGCCACCGTTGATTCATCATCCAGATAAATCTCCAAAACCCAATCAACCACTCGTCATTCCCCCAAAGGCAAATTAATCTAACCCGAAAGTCTATCTATTACTATTCTTTTAGTGCCCACTTATTCCCTCTGATAGAAAGAAACCCTTCTGAATCAACTTCTGGAAGTATCTAATTAAGCTAAGCATCATTCGAGTTTGAGCCTTGTTCCGTCCGAATAAGAAATGAAACTCAATGGATTACGTTTACGAGAACATAAAACTAGGGACATGGTTTAGATATGTAACATTTTTGGGCATCTCATGAAAATAAATTAAGACACTAATTCAAAGTAGGGTAAGGGTTATTTTGTGTTCACTGAATTCTCTTGACGGAAGATCCGATGTATATGATGGGTATTGGGTACTTTACGGATTGATGTCCAGAAACTGGTCCGCAAGGCGAGTGATGGTATAAAGGATAGTTTGATGTCATTCACGATACATTCCGAGAATCTGTAAAGGTCATGGAGCAAGCCAAATGTGATTGGAAGGAAAATTTCTCAAGAACTTGTCAAAGTCTTTCTAAGTATATCTAACAGGAGGGCTGGACCATTGGCCACATTTATTTGTAGTCTTTGATCTTGAAAATTGTATGAAAAGTAGAGATCCGCCTGCGACTTCACACACGTGTTTTATTTTATCCCGTTACCATGCAGTGTTGTAACTTTTTCCAAAGATTCACTTTAGCACTTTTTATTTTATGCACATGCCTGCGGAATTGTCAAAGAGTCAGCTTCTGATTCGAAACAAAGCTCATTATAAAGCAACCGTATGGGATGGATCATCTTTTCGTTCCGGGCTACCCTGGTGTTCCTGCCATAACAAACGATGCTCTAGCGGCCCACTGGTGGCGGTATAACCATAACAATTAAAGTCGTAGTTAAATATGTACCACAAGTGGATGCCGGACAGCAGCTTCATCGGAGCGAGAAGTTACGCTTTAAGATCGCCGTGGGTACCCAGCGTCGTGACTATGGGTAAAGCCTGCAGATGTTTGACCAAAGTGGCGAACAGCAGGAGAGGCCTGTGTCCAGCAATGGACTGCGATAGAATTTTTCGCACAATCTCGAACTTGTAGTAAATGTAAGTGGGGACAACAATGAGCAAGTTGTCAAAGTGAAGAGAGCACCCAGGTGGGCGCTATCAAATTAGTCAGTGCCCTCGTTTCATATCTCCGTAGCCACTCAGACCGTGCTTATTACTAGATGTTGGCTAAGAAGATGCTACTTCTGCTAAGCATCTCTTTAACTAGCGGTAAATGTGTATCTAGACCATCGTCTTCATCATTATCATCACCAACTTATAAACGTTCACTGCTGGACATGAGATCTTCATCAGATCAGGTGGGTTATTGACCGCAGTATGTCTTATTTGCACCAGCTGCTGCCTGTTTACTGATATTCCCTTAGTCGTCTTCTATGACACCCGCGGGATGGGATGGCTATTCTAAATCGGGAAACCACACGGGCAGACCTTAGATTTCAATTGGGATGGATTTGCGATCTTTTTGATATGTGAATTTTGAATCTTGCAGTAATTGCAAGTAGCAACAACAATGAGCAAGTTGTCAAAGTGGTGAGAGCCCCCAGGTGGGCGCTATCAAATTAGTCGGTGCACTCGTGTCATATCGCCGTAGCCACTCAGGCCGCGTTCATTAGACGGCGCTCATTTGAAGAACATCGCGTGACCTACATGCGGGGTCGGCCGGTGCAAGTTGTGGGAACATGCGGAAATACGAGTATATATTCCATCTTGGATAGTAGGTGATATTGTCAAAAAACGTAAGTTGATCACAAATATATCCTTTAATCCGACGTAAGGGAGCGACCCATCATCTTTACACTTCAAGCCAATCTCACCTGCACGTGGTGCATCCTGCCGAAGAACAAACGACGCGCTGGGAAGCGACTGGTGGCGGTATAACCATCACGATTGAATGCGTAGCTAAATACCACAGGCCGATGACGGGCAGCAGCCTTCCCGGAAGGAGAAGCTACGCCCTACAATCGCCAATGCGCCTGCCCAGCGATTATGGGTATATCCTCCAGATGTTTGCCCTAAGTGGCGAACAACTGGAGAGGCCTATGTCCAGCAGTGGACTGTAATAGGATGATGATGATGATGATGAAATCCTTTAGTTAACTTAATAAATAGTGTCTGGCTCGATAGTTCATTTGGTGACTCCTGCCTTCTAAACCAAGAGTCGTGGGTTCGATACCCCACACGGAACACGCATTCGTGTGATTCCAGTGAGAGAGAAGAAAGCATTCTACTTTCATGGTGCGAAAAGCTAACAATATGTCGTTCAATATAAAATATTGAACGACAACGAAGAGTTACTACTCTTATAACTTGGACTGTATTCTAGAGAGCGCGTTGTGGCAGCGTTGCCTTTTAGTCCGACAGCGGAGTTTTTAGTAGGCCCTGTTGTAAGTATGCCTCGCCGTCCGACCGTCGGAAACTTGCGTTCCGACAAACACAATATGGATGAAGATTTCAATTTGGACGTTCGAACAATGTTGACGTGAATCTCGAAGGAGGAAGTTTGTTCGCTAGGAACTCTGAAAGGTAGGCTAGGTATACGGTTGGGTATATGAAAATGTTAATGCGTTTTTATCAACCTGTAAGTAAATATCGGACAACACATATTATATTTCTTCAAAGTATAAAGCTTAACCTCTTTTTATGGGTATTAGAGCCACATAGGTACTTACTACAAATCTTTTGTAATGTGTAAGGTTTAAAAATTATTACAAAAGATTTAATTTATAGCATTCCTAGCCACCCTCACCTGCCCGTGGTACATCCTGCTGCGTAGCAGCGTCACTGGAGCGAGAAGCTACGTCTTGCGATCGCCGACCCACCTGCCCAGCGTGGCGATTATTTATTTATTTAATTTTTATAGCACAGTAAAGTAGTGTACAAAAGGCGGACTTAATGCCACATAGGCATTCTCTACCAGTCAACCATTGGGCTAAGCAGAAACTAGCAATTATGGGTTATACCCTCCAGGTGTTTGCCCAAAGTGGCGAACAACTGGAGACGCCTATGTACTGCAGTGAACTGCAATTACGAGTAATAGGCTGTAGGTGAACACAGAATGGAATTATGTTACACAGAATACGAGCCTATGGAAACAAAAACGTACATAGCTACAAAGTAAAATTATAAAGCCCCCTAACAAAGTCTGTTAATTTATCCTCCACCATACATACAAGATATGAAAATATTCCAAAAGTATCTGGAGCAATAATCGGAAGCCAATATGTCTGCGTCGCCCACTGGCCGGCGGCCAGGCCACGTGCCTCGGCTCTCAGCGCTATGTATCACGCCTGGAACAGACGCTAGACGTGGTGAACTAAAAGACACATGCACGTAGGTACGGTTAGTTTCAATTGTGATACATTCCTTTGATGTTCCTATTTTTTTTAACCTTTAACTACCGACGTGGGGCCTGTGAGGCCGAGGCGGCTAGAGATTTTGTTAGATTAACCCCTTCCTCTAGCAGGAAAGCCCCGTACTCTTCAGTACCTGCGAATTTAGTTGCGTCAACGCCGATGAGTGTGGTAGTAATGCCGGCAAACACGATTTCAGTAAGCTATTTAGATTTAAAACTCCAACGAGGCCTCATAGGCCCAACGTCGGTAGTTACGTGACTTTTTTGTTTACGCTAAGGTCAACAAAAAGTGATTTTTTACAGGAACCTGATTGATAAGTTAAAATATAAATGTACCGGAAATGTCGGGTGGTAAACACCGTTTAGCTACAAACAATTTTTATTTATTTATTTAAACTTTATTGCACAAAATGGTACAAAAGGCGAACTTAATGCTAGGAGCATTCTCTACCAGTTAACCTTTAGGTCATGCAGAGAGCAGATTTATGTGCGGTGAGTGTTCAAAGAGAAACACAATGGAAAATATAAAAATAAACTAATATAATAAATAAATACATTATACATAAAAAAAAATATATACTACATAAATATTATAATGTACCATAAATATTAAATAAATAAATATATACATATATACACAAGTATATTAACATAAATATAATTATACAAATATGTACTTGAAACAACATATACAATATATACTTGGCAAGCAATTAAATGGAATTTTAGAGATTCAACAATCCAAGAGACTACGATGTCATAGAAATATTTTGGATTCGAATCATGAAACTTTGATTGGAAGCTTAATTGTAAGAAAAAAACAAGAAAAATATGTGCATGTTGTCCACCTAAACTAAATAGAAAATCCTCATATTAGTAATCATGTAAAAAACATGTTTGTTTACAATTAGCTTAAATTATCATGCTCTAATTTTATGTAACTTGGTACTTGGATATTTTTTTTATTTGAAACATTCCAAATGCAGTTTATAATTTTTATAGTTATTTCAACCCTAAGATTTAAGAAAAGGTAACTTTTTTAGTTTTTGAAAAGTGAAATAATTTAAAATAATTTTTTTTTCGTCTGGCATTCATTTTTAGTCAAACATAATGCATGGAAATTAAGGCATAAAAGTAATAACTTCAATAAATTTGATTATTATTTTTATCTTTTTATCATATCGTAACATACCAAATTTACAATAGAAACCATAGTTTGAAAAATAATGACACACGTTTACCACAATATTTAATGTTATATTAGCGGCCTCTCAGGCCCTACGTCGGTACTAGTGTGACGAAAAACTGACGTCGGTAGTTGAAGGTTAATGTTAGATGTGACTCGGGATGTAAGGGAGCGGCCTATCATCTTTTCGCTCCAAGCCAACCTCACCTGCCCGTGGTGCATCCTGCCGAATAACAAACGAGGCGCTGGCAACCGACTGGTGGCGGTATAACCATCACAATTGAAAGCGTAGCTAAATACTAAAGGCCGGTGATAGGCAGCAGCGTCACCGGAGCAAGAAGCTGCGCCTTGCGATCGCCAACCCGCCTGCCCAGCGTGGCGATTATGGGTATATCCTCCAGATGTTTGCTCTAAGTGGCGAACAACTGGAGAGGCCTATATCCAGCAGTGGACTGTAATAAGCTGATGATGATGATGATGATGATGATGAGATGTGACTCCATTTTGTTTGATTGAAATAATCCAATTGACTGGCTCGATGGCTCGATTGGTAGTGACATCTGCCTTCTGAGCCAAGGGTCGTGGGTGGGAAAGCGAAAGAGAAGCCCAAGTCGCTGTGACAACGGGCAAGTAACTGGTCAGTTACCTGTCACTTGTCACGCATGAGCTCCGGAAACCCTACTCACCGGCAGCAACACGATTTGAAGGTCATTTGGCTGCGGTATTCTATAGGGTGGGCCTTCCCCGGACGGGCGGCTCAATTCGAGCGAGTGATGGGTACTGAACCCTAAAAATGCGATTCAACACTAGCATAGCGCACCTTCTTAGTTACAGAAGTGAGATTAGTTCCCCGGTTCAATACCACTAGCGTTACGACATAGTAGCAGACGCATTTGTAAGTCGCGCACGTTGTAGCAATATATTTGTGCCACGTGGCCGAAGCACTGAAGGATCTGTCGCTCCAACGGCCAAGATGGATTTGCAGTAGAAATGTTGGAACATCTATTTGGACTGACTGCTAACTGTTTCGGCAGATTTAGTAGTATATTTATGAATAGGTGAGAGAGTAGAAGAAATTAATAAAAAGAGCAGCAAGTAAATAATGTACCTACTATTGTAACAAACTGCCCTCAGGCCAGGTGGAGTGACGATTTGCGCAGGACGGCTGGCAAGTGCTTGATGCGAGCCCAAAATCGATCAAGATGGCGAGAATATTAGGAGAGGCTTAAAAGTCCAGCAGTGGACTGACACGGGCTAATGATGATGATTGTATAAAAAAAACTCATTTTTTTAAAATAAAAGTGCGTTCAGGATGTTTTCACTCCACCTGATGGTAAGCGGTCGTGAGGTCCAAATGTTAGGTCTACAGGCATAATAGGACAAACCCACCGCGTCCGTAGCACGCACTGTTTAGAATAGACAACCTCATCTCATCCCGTTGATGACATAGAAGACTTCTATAGAAATATGAGGAAACGGATAGCAGCGTTTACCTATGTACACACATAAAAACCCTAGGTTTTTAATTTGTATGTATTGGTTGGCAGGTGGTACCTGCGATCACTGAGTAGACCAATGCAGCAGTTAATGGATGAAAAATTTCGAAAAGACTAGAAAATTTTAGCTTAGCTAATTAAAGCTTAACTATTTAGTAAGCCACTCGGGACAAACATTCGTGTGATGAACATTTGTGTTTGTTCCGTGTCTGGGTGTTTATATTTGTATTTAAGTAGAATATAATTTGTGGTATCTTCGTTGTTCTGATACCCATAACACAATAAGTGCTTCAGCTACTTATTTTGGGATCGGAGCAATGTATGTGATGTTGTCTGATATTTATTTATTTAATTTGCCTCTATGTTTATGTTTCCAGGGCCCAAAACAATCACTAAAAGTCGTCCTAATCGAGTAGCTATTACGTTGTCAGTCTAAAATTTACCGAGAAACAGCATGAACACAGGATACGGATAGTGATCAATTTCCATAATATATCGGAAAACTAGATAAGAGATTGAAACTGTTCCTGATTCCACTCCGGTCGTGTCGATCGGTGGTTCTATGGGATTATGAGAGTGAACGAGCAGGTCTTGTTATTGTGTTTGTTCTCATGTAAACTTTAAGATCTCTATCGTGCTCGACAGACTTCAAACCACGTTTGCTTATTGGTAAAACAGTTGTTATGAAAATATGAGGTTTATTTTCATAACTCAAACACTTGAATCTTGATGATGATGATGAGATCATAATACAGCTTTTGAGAAAATTAAATGTGTTTATTTATTTATTTAAACTTTATTGCACAATAGAAATAGTGTACAAAAGGCGGACTTAATGCCACATAGGCATTTTCTACCAGTCAACCATTGGGCTAAGCAGAAATAGATAAATAATAAATAACCCAAGACATGCCACGCTGCCGAATAGATAATAATTTTATCCAATTTTGCACAAACAACTACGTAGGTAGTGTGCTGCAAAGTTGGATAAAATTAAACAGCAAAAAATACTTAAATAAATACATACATATTATAAAGTAAATATAATACAATATAGCTCATATACATGTGTACACGTAATATATTATGTTCTAACAATCTAATAGACATAAGTCCCAATATTTTAAAAATTGTAGTGATACCTATATATTTTTTACAGTTTTGTTCATCATCTATGTATAATATATCTACTCGTACAAACAGCAAAGTTAACACACTAAATAACTGTTGAATAGTCAAAGTTAACCCTTCTCCGAGCTACAATTACCATTTTCAATCACACATTGAATGGCAATAAAAGCGTTATCTCCCATCAAAGCCGTAAAGATTTACAACGTAAAGGTTAAATCCCTTTTTAATTGCCCATTTTAATTAGTTTCTGAAGATAAAGCCGAAGTAATATCAAATGAGCTTAAACGAAAACATAAAAGTGGTACGAGATTATTAACTGGATAAAATTAAGGAAACTTTCTTTAATGAGAAAAGTACGGGTAGGTGATAAAAAATATGTATGATGCTGAACGCTCCCAAGTTTTTAGATTACAATTCACAGGTTAAGTTGAACTTGTGGAGTGAAAATTAAGAAAATTTGTTATTTTCTTGCTGTGCGCTTATTAGTATCTCCACTTCACCCGGCGATAATATTAAAAAGGAACCCGCGTGCACTGTTTTTTTGGGTTCCGTAGCTAGCTTTCCGGGGGAAAAACGGACCCTTTATAGTATCATTCAGTTTTGTCTGTCACTAACCCTACTCACCGGCAGAAACACGACCCCCAGGTCATTTGGCTGCGGTATTCTATAGGGTATAGGTAGGTCCTTCCCCCGACGGGCGACTCAATTCTAACGAAGATTCTCTATCTCCCTACCTCTCTTTATTGATATTGTGATAATATTTTTAATAGTTGTAAACTTGCTAACCTAACCCTCACTGTGCAAGTCCGACTCGCACTTGACCGGTTTTTTTCCCGGTTTATCTCAAGTCTGCTTGAGTTCGCTAAAACTAGCCTGTGTTAAATCACCATCGTCGGTGCCTCATTTTCTTAGCTGTTCGTCTATATTGCAAGGGGGTACGAAAATTCTTTTTTATATTCCCAGTGAGGCGAATTTAAAGCCGGAGTAGATTTTTGCGTTCTTTAGCAAAGTATACTACTATTATTCCCTGACAACACCGACCACCTGATTTAAACTAAATTCCTCTAAAGTACTCTTTGTTCACAATAGGCCTTCCGTAATGACAGTTGTCATTTGGGACGGTAGGCATTTGGCAGGGAGGCACAGTAGTTTCTATTTGTACCCAGGTTTTTTTTATAGTAGCTCGACATAATGGCTTCCCTACGCCTGATGGAAAGCGAAAGAGAAGCCCAAGTCGCTGTGACAACTGGCAAGTAACTGGTTAGTTAGCTGTCAGTTGCCACTGTCATGTCGGCCCAACCCTAACCCCCCACGAGCTCCGCAGACCCTACTCACCAGCAGAAACACGACCCGGAGGTTATTTGGCTGCTACCTCTGTTAAACTTAAACTTAAGGTAAACGCTACTGCCCGTTTCCTAATATTACCTTAGAGGCTTAGACGCTCTCGGGACAAAGAACACGAACAGAATGTTGCATTCAGTTTACACAAACACCTCAACAATTACACAATGCACATACTTAATATACCAAACAATTCAAGATTGTCTGCTTACCCAATGGAGCTTGAAGACTCAGGCTCGGTTAAGTTGAGTTATGGCTCGGTTCTGGCGAGTCCGCGCGCTGCTGACGCGGGAGCAAATACAATGAGTTACGCGCCGCCCGATCGAGCTATCCGTTACGGCTTGTAATAGCTGCTCGGTCTATTGCAAAGGAAAATGGGACTGATTGAAGAATCACCCAATGAATGTTATTCAGTCGAATATTGTGAATGAATATGCCAAGAGAGAGATTCGTGTCACTTAAAGGTTTGAGTAGGTGAGAAATATGAATTTCTGGAAAATGTATCAGTTATTTGCCAGGTATGAACATATAATTACCAGAGAAAGTCTTGATGACGCCATAGTATTGGTATAGGGCGCAGGACAAGGGAAATAAAAAGCATGTTAGTTTTAGATGAGAGAATTTGTATTGATGTAAACCAAGTTATTGACAAATCAATGACAGATAGATTAAAAGAATAAACGATTTAGGAAGAAGGTAGAACTGGATTTTTGTAATATTCCAACAGCCCCCCTCAAAAATTCAATCGTTCACACACGTATGATTATACAATTTAAAAGTATTTATAATATAATTTAAAAATAATCATTTTTAATATAATCATTCTAAAAGCTACATACTATATATTTTTTTTTTTTTTTTTTTTTTTTTTTTTTTTTTTTTTTTTTTTTTAAATGTCTGCTTGTTTCTTCATCTCCTGTGGGATTTATGTTGTTGCATGATACTATTGTTTTATTTATTATTTTATAATCTTTTTATTGTATAGTTATTAATTGTAGGTATATGTCGTATTATTTTATCTATAAAATAAAAATTGGATGTTCGAAAAATATTGCACCCATAACTTTCGAACGACTGTACCAAACTGGATAATTATTGGTTTTACTATTATGTATTGTTAATAAACATAGTCACACTACGTATGCCGGGTCAGGGCGATACTAAGCCTTATATTATGTACATTTCTATTTCATATTTATAATTTATCTACCTAGTTTACGTAGTTGTTATTTACTTTATACAAATTGTGGTTTTCCTTAGGGTATATTGAAAATACATAAATATTTTGGCTCTTTTGGCTCAAAAACGTATTTCGTACGTATTTTTCTTAAAATTAAATACCTATACATTTTAGGGACAACAATCAACTCAAGGGAAATTATGTGTCCCCATTTTCCTATAGGCATGCTGTGTTCTCTTTGCACAGACACACCGCACACAAAACTGCATAGCTAGGTTGGCTGGTAGCTTCTGGCATTAAGTTTGCCATTTTGTGAATAAACTTACAACCTTTCCTTCAGTCGGTTGTTGGTTTATTTATTTATTTACTTGCTTGTTGCATGGTTATACATAGATGTAATTCAGATAGTACATTGTACACATACACATGACACCTCGTAGGGGCACCGCAAGATGATATTGTAAGCGGTCCAAACTTTTTAAACCATTATAATTGAATACATAGCATTATAATAAAATTGGGAATAAATTTGTCATAATTTTTCGTATATACATGTCTTGTCTGATGATTCGTTAATTACGTCACTTTGTTTATTTGTCTATCAACTCCACCGAATTATCTGGCTTGTTGATTTTTATTATATTTCAGTATTTCATTATCGCTTATCAGCTCCACAGATTTGTCTGGTTTGCTGATTTCTTTGGGAGTTCCCTGTCGCCTATCAACGCCACCGTTTCATTCGGCTTGCTGATTTTGGCGAGTCTGGCGGGTCCCTGCATCTATCAACTCTACCGACTTGTAATAGTTCAGTTTGTTGATTTTGGTGGAAATTTCATCACCGCGATGTATTGTCCTAGATTCATCAAAATTTGACTTGTTAGATGACACATCTCTAGCCACAATCAATTGGCTAGTTTGGTGCTTAAATAATTAAATAACTTAAATTGATTGATTGACTTTTGGTATTTCTAGTTTTATTCTGAGCACTTTTATTAACCAGCGCTTATATCTATCTCGCTTACCTATTATTCATTTATCAGATTATGCTGTATGTATGTTAATATCTTCACCCCTAAACTATTTGTCAATTTCGCACTTGACCTCATTTTGTTAGGGTATATATATTAAAGAGCACTGTTAATTGATAAATTTATGCCTTTGCTTGTACAATAATCTTTGAACACATTTGATAGATACTTAGTGCGATTTTCACAATATATTAACTTCCAATGGAAAGGAATATTTTAACACTTCAGATTTCGAGTGCAGAAAATAGTATATAGAGAGTATAATCGTAAATAAAGTTTACAAAAATAATTCTTATTGCTGTGCGGGTTATAAATATAACTTTCCTACTTATACAAATATAACTTTTGTAAAATTTTATAGGTATGACTTTTATAAATATAACTTTATAGTAGAAGCTACCACCATGCCTGCTTATTGCATCAGATTTGGTAATAAAGGATTTCATTCTAGCTCAGTAATAACATAAATTTTACCTCGTTACCATTTTCGTATAGATGCTTCATATTAGCGATGCTTCATATTTAGCGATACAAGTATTTTATCGACTTGTTGTGAATAAATGATGATATTCAGCTTCGAGTTAACAACAAAGATCCTCAGCTCCCGAATCTAAAAGAAGAGTTATTTCATTAGTAGTGTCATTACATTCGGATAATTTAAGTAGGTACATTGTTTAAAACATAAAAAGAAAACAAAACTGCCCTCGTTTTTGTTTCGAAGCTCATGCGCTACAAAGAGTGCGCTACTGCTGAATGGCAGAGCCGCCATGTGTTCTGCGATTTCTTGTATCAACAACAATCTCAATTGACAATCTCATTTGAAAAAGGTGTCGCCGTCCAAAATAAAAAAAACGTAATACATTCCAGACAACATTTGTGTTGAATTCCATGGTAGTTTATTGCTTTCGTTCTGAATGATTGTTCAATTTCTTCTTTGTAAAAATAGAAACATCCTCGTACGTCGAATTTCATCATAGGTATCTTCTTATTATGGTTAAGATTACATCTTGTGAATATTTCTTTGGCAATATGGAGTACAGTGATCCTCGTCTAAGGCAGTAATTACTCCGTCGTAGGTAGTTGTTAGAGTAAGAAAATAAGTGGGAAATCTTGTCCTTTTCGTTAATTTTAGCGCCCGTGGATATCAATTTTCTAATTAGGGTATCAAAATTTGTGAATTCAATAATTGTTTACGTAATGCCAATTGCGTATCCAAGCTCCGTCTTTCATAAATTTTATTGTCAAAAATGGCTTCTGCAATGTCACTGTCTTGAGCGAAATTCAAAAATACGTCTCACAAAATTTCAATTATGGTACCTTTAGCTACGGGATTTTTCTTTGTCCATGCAGCGTTGCGTTCGTCGGGTACAACGGATGATACTTAAAATGACTTCATGCGAAATTGCTATGTCTTGGGACGTTCGTCATTTGAACGTTGAAAATTAAATCACCCACTAATTTTTCACTTTGTGATATCCAAAAAATTTTATTATCGTTACGAGCTATTTACTTACAATGTCTGGGCCCATAACCTATTGGTATAGGGCGCAGGACAAGGGAAATAAAAAGCATGTTAGTTTTAGATGAGAGAATTTGTATTGATGTAAACCAAGTTATTGACAAATCAATGACAGATAGATTAAAAGAATAAACGATTTAGGAAGAAGGTAGAACTGGATTTTTGTAATATTCCAACACATAGAAATGAGCGAATTCTTATTATTAGAAGGCAAAACACACTACAAGTAAAAGCATTGCGCATCATATGTTCAGGAGAATTAAATACGGGATTCAACAACACTGTTATTGTTTTACTTAATAATGGGCCACAGCATCTTATCTGATGATTAATGCCGCATTTATTTAAGTTTGATGGGGCGTGCTTACTTATACAATAATAATGCAATATGATGACTCTATGTAGACTGTAGAATTTCAAGATTTTCTGCTCACTCAATGGAGCTTGAAAGACTCAGGCTCGGTTAAGTTGAGTTATTGCTCGGTTCTGGCGATTCCGGGAAGCAATTACAATGAGTTACGCGCCTACCCGATCGAGCTATCTGTTACGTCGGTTTGCTGCAATGGTATCGAATGTATGGTTAATTTATGCTAGATAATTGGAAGATTAGGGTTAGGGCAGCCTTTGGTAGCTTTCATCATCATCATCAACCTGTTAGCGGCCACTGCTAGACAAGTAGTAGGCGGCGATAACCGCATAACATCAGACGGTCAGCAGGCTTGTTTGCTAGGTACCTTAGTGGTAAAAAAAATTCATCTCAGGATTCTTGCTGTTTTTATTCGTTCATGCAATATTTACCGTCATCTTTTCTTGTTTCAGTGTAAACAATAATTACCTGTAACAAAATGTGAAGTTTTAAAAACAAAAATATTAGAAAAAAATATTTATTGTTATTACAAAAGCAGTTGTTTATTGTTTATTGTTATTGCAGCGGGTCCACACCACCTACCTACCGTCCCGTCTCTTCCCGCCCGCTACCCCGGGTATCCCGGGAGCGAGCTCTCTACACCTATTATCTATATAAGTATATATTTACACGGTTAGGAGGGCTAGGGCTCTAGGGACTTAGCGTCTTAGGCGTAAAGGGACTCTAGGATCACTAGGGAGTTAGGTTCCCTTCCTAACCTCATATATTTCTGGCTGGCGGCAGGAGCGGTGGTTGTAAGGCACCGCGTCCGCCTTACAACCACCGCTCCTGCCCGGACATTTTGACCTTTGGCGGGTCGGGAGGAAACGCTCCTGCCCGTACAATGTTAAATACTTCTTTTCCTAAAGGAACTAGGTAAAGTCAGTAAACAGTTGCAGTGCTTTTTGTTTGCATTGTACAATATTATTTTATCAAATAAAATTTGATATTCTATTTTTTACATAAATTATATCGCCCACTCTGCTGAAAAGTCGCAAACAAACATACAGCCCACCTGATGTTAAGCAGTTACCGCAGCCTATAGACGCCTTGCAACACCAGGGGTATCACACGCGCGTTACCGACCCTGTACTAGTAGGACTAATTGAGAAACAACGAATACAATACGAATCCTACTCGAAATTTCCGGAATCAGACAGACATCCGAACAAACGTTTATCAACATAGTTAAATTTTATTTTCATTTCATTTGGTTATCTGACAGCCATCTCCAGAGGGCGGTCGATCGCGATAAACTCGACTGAGGCATCGTTTATTAAATTTAATTTTGTCTTGACGGTGAAGTAATAAAATTTGAGCTGGATTCTGATTGCTGGTGATTTTGTCGAAAGTTATTCTTGAGAATGGTGGCTAATAAAAGTCGGTACTAATTTTCGAATAATGGAATCGTATTACAGAGTTAAAACCGTCGAAGATTTGCCGAAAGTATGAGAAATTTTGTTTCAAATCGTACTTACTTATAGAAAAAGTGGTCTGTCTCTTGATTTGAAGCGAACACGACATCGTCGGGTAGAAATTTGTACTTTTTTCTGTCAAGCAAAACTCTCCTCGATAAGAATAAAGGTAGACGATGGCGGCAGGCCATATGGTAGAAATCATTCAAAAAGATCTGTAGGAGGATCCTAAATCAACGAGTTAGGCTGACATGGCGGTGGCAACTGGCCAGTCACTTGCCCGTTATCACAGCGACTTGGCCTTCTTTTTAGCTTTACATCAGGCGTCGGGAAACCATTGTGTCGTGCTGCTATGAAAAAAAAAACAGAAAATCTATCCAAATGAGTTATACGAGACCCGGTCGAGACTGTTCAGGTATACTAATGCCAAATAAATTATTCATCATCACCATCAGCCTAACCCAGTCCACTGCTGGGCATTAGGCATCTTACTTTGGACAAACATCCTTAAGCTCCACTTTAGCCATAATCACTACGCTGGGCAGGCGGGTTGGCGGTCGAAGGGCGTAGGTTCTCACTCCACTGCTGCCCGTCATAAGCCTGTAATATTGACCTATGCCTTCAATTGTGATGGTTATACCGCCACCAGACGTTAGCAGAAGCTTGTTTGTTACTTGGCGGATGCACCACGGGTAGGGGAGGATGACTTGAAGGGAAATGACGATGGGTCGCTCCCTTACATCCGGATGGGATTTTTTTTTTTATAGTGGCTCGACATAATGGCTTCCCTACACCTGATGGAAAGCGAAAGAGAAGCCCAAGTCGCTGTGACAACGGGCAAGTAACTGGTCAGTTACCTGTCAGTTGCCACCGCCATGCCGGCCCAACCCTAACCCCCCACGAGCTCCGGAAACCCTACTCACCGGCAGAAACACGACCCAGAGGTCATTTGACTGCGGTATTCTATAGGGTGGAGGTCCTTCCCCGGACGGGCGGCTCAATTCGAGCGAAGATTCGTTATGCCCTACCTCTCTTAAATGGATTTTCTGATGTACCTTTTCAAATACATTGATGGATCCCATCAATGTATTTGAAAAGGTACATCAGAAAATCTAAATCACACAGTTAAACTATACGAGACCCGGTCGAGACAGTTCTGGTACACTAAAGGCGAACATAAACCACTCATGCGCAGTAAAACGGCACTCAATCTAATCGTAAATGACGCTTGAGGGTCTCCGCTTCACCGCTGATATTTTACTTGTAGAGCAATAAAGGTTCTTTAAACTATCCAGTTTACTAGGAAACTGATAGCATGTCCCGTGTTTTATTATAGCTATTTGAATTCCTATTGATTTGATTTTGAATGTCCTTTTGTTTTATTATTTGTGGACTATGATTAAAGAAGTTAGAGTCAATTTGCAATATGCATATTATTTTTTTTTATATAGTGGCTCGACATAATGGCTTCCCTACGCCTGATGGAAAGCGAAAGAGAAGACCAAGTCGCTGTGACAACGGGCAAGTAACTGGTCAGTTACCTGTCAGTTGCCACCGCCATGCCGGCCCAACCCTAACCCCCCACGAGCTCCGGAAACCCTACTCACCGGCAGAAATACGACCCAGAGGTCATTTGACTGCGGTATTCTATAGGGTGGAGGTCTTTCCCCGGACGGGCGGCTCAATTCGAGCGAAGATTCGCTGTGCCCTACCTCTCTATGGAAGCATTACGGGTTTAGAACACTTTGCTTAAAAACAATACACCGAAACTGTAATACCAAACAATATTATTCATCATCATCATCATTTGACTGATTCGATGGCTCATTAGGTAGTGACCTCTGCCTACTGAGCCAAGGATCGTGGGTTCGATTCCCGCACAGTACAAACATTTGTGTTCATGAACATATCTGTTTGTATTGGCCTGGGTGTTTTCTATGTAAAATATGTATTTATTTATTTACAAAAAAAAATGTATGTAAGTATGTTTATCAGTTGTCTAGTACCCATAGTACAAGCTTCGGCTTAGTTTGGGGCTAGGTGGCGGTGTGTGGCCCAGCGTGGCATGTCTTGGGTTATTTATATTTATTTATTTATATTTATATTGCATGGATTTCATTGTCTGTTTAACATCAGGCAGGATGTAGCCATGGTGACGAGATTATAATACATAAAAAGTCTAAAAATAGATTCGCAACACCGCAAATAAAGTCCGCGAAACTGCAAATAATGAAAATCACGGACGTAGCCGCAGGCAATCGCGTTTGTAAAATAAAAGTTTTTTTATTTATAGGTATGTATATTAAATTGATAAAATCCACATATAGATAGATTAAAAACCTCAAAGAGACCCACAAAGAGCCAACTGAAACACGTGAAAAATTTTTTTTTTACGAAATTTACCTTTTTCACTGTAACCGAATAAAAAATCGAACTTTAAAACAAAGGCCACAAAGTGTAAATCGCTTTAACAATTCCAGCCGACCAGCATCCGGGTAGTTTTTTTTTTGCGCGAATCAGCCTTGTTTACGATTTATGCCGCGGCGCGATTTTGATTTTGAACTTTGCATTTTTCGTTTTGCATTATTCAACAAGTGTACTCTGTGAGCTGGTTTAATGCAAATAGATGGAATACAGGGTGTTTGCAATGACGGGTTGAATCTTTCGTTTGTAAATGGACCAGTTTTGCTGTTAAACATTTTCGACCGGGAGTTTGAACAATACTTGTCCGGTATAAATCGTGTGTGAAACATTTGTGTTTTCAGTTTTTTTTTTATAGTAGCATATCATAATGGCCTACCGTTGCCTGATGGAAAACGATAGAGCAACCCAAATTGATTCGGCAACGGATAAACAACCAAATCTATCACTTATCAGTTGCCTTCTCCATGCCAGCTTCGAAGATTTGGTAACACTGATTGATGATGTTCTTTATCTGTCATAGCACGGTTAAAGCATAGTCCGTTCATTCGTTCATTTTGTCTTTTACTCAGCGCACACTGTCTGCTATACCCTCAATACTAGTTTCTTAAGAAATCTACCGCACGTATAAAGCATTCAATTCGTTCATTCATTTTGTCTTTCACTCAGCGTACCCTGCCTGTCATACCTACCACACATATAGCTTCTTGAAAATCTACCGCACGGATAGAGCATTCACTTTCTTCATTCATTTCGTCTTTCACTCAGCACACTGTCTGCCATGCAGGTTAAGTATACCTTCTTAAAAATCCGCGTTCAAGCAACAAAACCGCCATTTTGAAACCCTAAAATGCCGTTAAATTATAACCGCCACGCGTATTTTCTAACACGCCCGCTCGTATTAACAATTCACCTCGACGAACGAGCAATATTTACGAGCCCTGAATGCCTCTCAGATTAAGTGCCATCATAATAGCTTACGCTTCCTATGCGGAGCACTTCACGGAAAAAGCATAATACATCTAAGACATTTTTTGTGCGACACGCGAGTTTCGCCCTTATCAGTAAGGTTATAAGGATGGCGACAAAAGGGGAGTGTAACAGGGTGATCGATACGTTGTTTAGTTACCAAGTGTGGATCGTAAGACATAATCGGTTAAGATAACGATGGGCGTTTTAATATGACGGTTATGTAAAAATTATGATTATGTCATCTCTTGACGGCAGCCATTTTGTATAATAAATTCAATCAAAGGAGGTTACAATGCATACTACATTTATTTATAATATTATGAATTCCAATTCTACTCGGATAAGATCAAGACTATTTTTTATAGGTTGAACTGGCTACCAAAATTAAGATATAAGTTGACAGAGACATAGAGATCTAGTAATTATGCACTTTGAATGCATGCCTTACACAAAGGATCGTGCACTGTGCCTTAGAAAGGTATACGTACTTTATTAAGGCCCAATTTTCATTATAGAAAAATATCCCTTTCTTGTTATCTAAATTAACGAAGAACTGTTTTTTATAAGTAAATGGGTAGCGCTTGACCTCAACTCCCCTGATGTTAGGCGACGTTATAGTCTACGGTAGAACGCGTTCACCTCACAAAAACATTTCACTTTCGCGTTGAAAATCTGAAGATTATATCTTTCTAGGAACACGGACTCCGGTAAAGAGTTTCATAGCTTAGCCGTTCGCACTATGAATGTAGAGGAAAGTAAATATATTACATAACATTACCTGTTATACCAAAAAATACCAAGTCGCATTTTTTAAAACTATACTACCTGTCCCATATAATCTGTTAAGAAGTATCTTTATCGTATCATATAGTACTTTGAAATATCATCAGGTACAAATAAAAGTGATTCTACTATCAGATAAGTGCTTTCCATCTAGAAGAACCGGCAAGAAACTCGACAGTTACTCTTTTTATGGCCGATATTATTACTATGTTTTCTATTACAACGTTCATCATTTTAAAGTTATACAATGCAAAGATTAACTGGTAGAGAATGCTCCTAGCATTAAGTTCGCCTTTTGTACCATTTTGTGCAATAAAGTTTTAAATAAATAAATAAATAAATGCAAAGGTAGAAATTGGGTTTATACAATACAAAGAAGATCTGAACGATCTAAAAAAACATCCATTTGATAGTCATAGTAAATTCTAATATAGTAACCAATTTAGTATGCGTACAGACACCTATTTCCTGGTCCGAAATAAATTTCTAACACCAAAAATTCAGGTATAAAAAATACAGTAAAAAAAAATCGAAGCCATAACAAACGGACCGTAACAAAATTGCACGGTCCCGCGGCCCATACCGCCGCGGAATCCTAAAAAGCTCCCATTACCGCTCGAACAAATTACGTTATGTCGTGTCGGAACAAAAAGGTGGATATACACCGTGTAGTTAATTCCAAGTAGCGTGTTTTCTCTCACATAAAGACTGAATTTAATCAAGCTACCCCCTCGAAACGCCGTTACGGCGCTCGGCGATAGTCGAATTTGAAATTGGAACTCCGATTGCGTTTGTGTGTGTGACGTCATATTGTTTTTTTTTAGCCCGCGCCGACAGCGAAAACGTTTCAGCCGCGTTTTTGTATGGAGCATTTTCGTGGATTGCACGGGTCGGGAACAGTTTACTCTGGTATTTTGCTGCGTGCCCTGTTTCGCTTGTAGCTGCGTCGTGTTTGGACAAGGGAATTTCAAGTTTTGATTGGGAAATGAATTAATTTTACAAGTACGAATAGTCGTGGTGTCTACTGATAAGCTATTAGGGGTACTGTCAGCATCTGTATATGCCATCTAAATACTTCTGAGCTTTAGACGCAAGATGCTCTACTTAAGGCGCAAAGTATCTTATTTTACGAGAACCTTTATTTTAGGTGAAATACTTACTATAATAATAGAAATAGTGACCCGTGAATATACTACATAGTATCGCGTTGTGCAGGTGAAAAAATAATACGCCAAACATTTCGTACCAATCACCTGATGACAAGGGCGTCTCTCAAAACAGCCACTAACGAGACTACTTAGACTACTCAATTTTCTAATGGTAACAAACTTGTTAAAAGACAATATTAAAGGTCTTCTATACAAGATTCTAAAACCATTACAACTGACTTATAGCACAAAGTATCCGACCGTTTCCAGTATACGGGCCGCACGGTTTATTTGCTCAGTGACATAGCAACGTGCGACTGCTCGCGTGTAATAAGCGCGGCGCGTCAAAGTGTACACGCGCCTTTATAGTGTTAATCAGTGTACGTACCACTATATTGAATTGTTGTGTTTTTAATATTCAGCATAGTTATCATCATAAACATCATCATCAGCCTATCGCAGTCCACTGCTGAATATAGGCCTCTCCAGTTGTTCGTCACTTTGGACAAACACCCGAAAGATCCAACCATAATCACCACACTTGACAATGACGTTGGTGAACTGGCGGAGTGGTTCCTGACAAAGGTCTCTAGCAACAAGATCATAATCATCATCAGCCTGCAACGGACGTTTGGTAGACATAGACGTCCTCCAATTACAATTTGATAATTGTCACAATGCTATAGTTACCTATGTTTATTATAATTAGAAATTATACCGAGCTACGATAAAAAAAATTCGGTACTAATCCAATGTGTTCGAAAACGAAATTTTTTTTTACTGCGATAGCGACTACAATTTAGTATAAAACCTAATCAAAACTTTCATCAGCCAGTACCTGCATCACATTATCTAAAACACGTCTCCTTAATACCGTCTTAAAACTAAACTCAAACTTTCCCTATTCCATTTTCCCTTCTGAAGCAGTAGCTATTTTTAACAAAGACAAGGTCTTTGCCTTGGGACGTTCTCAATAAAGTCAGCGAGACGCGCGGTCGTCAGACATGATACGGGGTGTGATGGTTCATTTGCCCGTTGACTTGTGAAGAAACGCGGCGCGACCGTACGAGCGCGTTCGAGTGTGTAGACGCCTTAAGACTTTCAATGTTGGTAATTGCTTAATGATTAAAGAAAAGTTGCTGTTAATCCCAGTTACAATGTATAGATATATAGATATCGGTGGGTGTCGTAGAATACGACTAAGGGAATATCAGTAAACGGGCAGCAGCGTTTACGTGGGTACAAATAAAACCTACTGCGAGCACCAACCCGCCTGCCAAGGGTAGTAAGGCTAAATAACCTCAAATGACAATTCGGGGAGGCCAATGTCCAGCAGTGGACGATTGCAAGCTGAAAATGATTATGATGAGATAGATATTAAGTACACCCAGAATTTTATCGAATTCCTAAATTGTCCAACCGACCCGAAGACGAAACCTTGTGGGGTAAATTCAGCGTAAACGGAACAATTGGTTGTTTAATAAATTAAAACACAAAACAGCATTTAATAACAATTTTTAACTATGTATGTGAAAAATATCTGGAAAGCTTTAAATAATAATTTAAGCTTTTAGCAAAGACTGTACCTATCTATAATGGAAAATTCGAATAATGTTCATTTCAATGGGAGTAATCCAAACATCAGATACTAATTAGTCTCACTTTACATATTCATAACAAAACCTTTTGACTTAACACACATAAGTTATCGTTTCTAATTTAATGATCTCACGTCCACTTGATAAAAAAAATCCCAAGAGAATACGAGCTCAATAAACAACTTCGAATCGTTTTCGAACACCACCCGATGCCTCTAAAGATTTCAATAAAAATCCAACCAAATGAAAAGAATACCCGAACTTGTCAAACTGATAGATTAGTTTCAGATGAAATTTACTTTCTGCACAGACATTTGTCGAACCAAAATTGGATTCTCAACGGAGTGTTTTAATGCTCTCTCAGTTTTACGTATAGTACAGTATTTCTCAATGTGGTCGAATCTGCCCCCTTATGGGCGTTGAAGGCCCAGAGGCTATATAGATATGCCCTCTGTACTGTATTTAAGGTTTAGAAACAAAAAAATGGTGATGTATTTCTGAGTAATAACCTTCCGCTTCTGATCTTGCCCGATGATGATGACAAGCCCACCTTGGCTAAGCAAGGGGTGTTGTAAGGAATGTCTTGCCCCTCTAGAACACAATTTTACAGTATTATGTAAGGTTGCGTTTCAATTGATATTCTTGCTAAAGAAGGTTAGTTTATAATGAATGTTTAAGCTTTAGATACGACAATTACAGTCCAATATAATTAAATTACACAATTTGAAAGTTTAGTGGGCCAAGGAGAAGGAGGGCTCTTTCTACTTAGTTACCAAATGGACATCAAAGAACTTGTTTCTGTACTAGTCTAGTGACTGTACTTCAAGTTAGGAATGATGAGTGACCTTACGCAAAGGAAAGAAAGGACAGAGAAGAATAGAAAAATGTCAAAGTGGTCTTCAAGTCTCTAAACTATCTGGGGGCGCTGAAACATATTTTTTTGAGAAAAAGATAAAAGAAGTTTGAGAACCTCTGGCCTATATTATATCAAATGGCCCACCGGGACGTCATGTGTCAATAGTTGTTTCTTTGAATGAGGGTTTGGCATAATATTGACGTTCACTCAGAAGTTCAAGTGTACTAAGTGCTTTTTATTATCAATTTTTCTAGGTGTCAATTTTACTCACGATATCTTATCGAATTTGAAATAGAAAGTATTGGCTCTATAAATGCCAATTTTACGTAATTTATAGAGCCAATAATTTCGACAATCCTACTTGTAGAAAAAATCTTTAGATTATTCCACTGTGTTTCTCTTTGAACACTCACCGCACATAAATCTGCTCTCTGAATGACCTAAAGGTTAACTGGTAGAGAATGCTCCTAGCATTAAGTTCGCCTTTTGTACCATTTTGTGCAATAAAGTTTAAATTAATACATTATCTTTATGATTATTGTTATCCTCACGATGTTTTAAGAAGCGATGTAAGGTACTTATAAAATATTATAATTTTATGATGGGGCATAAAGAGATAAAAAATCTTAAAATTTACTCTTAATCTTAATCTATTATCTTGTTGATCTGTATTTCAATAAGTCTCACATTATGTTCATGTAGTTATATCTAAATACATGGTTGATCCAACTGATTACATCTATTGTAAAATTTGACCCGACAAAAAACATCGCAAGTAAAAAAAAACCCGTATCGCAACAAAACTGTCAGACACTTTACGGTTCCCTTACACATCATAACACATTATTATTCAAACCGGAAAAAGGCTGAAAATAGCACAAGCAAAACGCATAAAGAATTCAACAGCCTATAACAAGGGCCTACCCTTATCAGCATTCCGACAAGCAAACTCGACCGATGAGTAAGAAACATTGATTAGTTGTTCTTGCCCAGAGGAATTCTGTGCTAAGTGGGACTATAGTCAGGAAAATGGGGGAATGACCTACTTTGATTAATACCTTGTGATTTAGAGGCGTTAAGTCTCCATTGGGAATAGGAGTTCGACTCGGGGCCTGACCCTTTGATGTTGTGCTGTCATTAACTGACCTGATTTGTTGTAAACAATTATGTACCTGTTTGTTTGATGACCTGAATGGAGCGATGGTTAAGAGTTAGAAGGCGCAGAGGTTGCAAGTTTGATTACCAGTCTGGTCAATTTAGAACTTTCCTATATTGTTTTGGATCTGAGTGTTCTGGAAGCGCACACATCATGTGGTACTTAAAAGTAGGGTCTTATCTGAGAAATGTCAGAATGTCGGGACTTTAAACAACAACCTCTAAACATTATCAGTGTGCCTAGCACGAACACTTTCGAAAAAGTATGCGTAACGTAACCGTAAACAGTGTGCCTAGCACGAACATTTTCGAAAAAGTATCTGGGCGATAATTTTCACTACGTAAACGTAGTACCTCTTACGCACGATAGGGGCGCTGTACCAAGTTTCATACAAATGTTTACGGTAACGTTACGCATACTTTTTCGAAAATGTTCGTGCTAGGCACACAGTAGTAACTTCGAGAGAGGTAGAGCATAGCAAATTTTCGCTCGAATTGAGTTGACCGTCCGGGGAAAGACCTCCACCCTATAGAATACCGCACCCAAATGACCTCCGGGTCGTGTTTCTGCCAGTGAGTTGGGTATCCGGAGCTCGTGGGGGGCTAGGGTTGGGCCAGCGCTGGCAACTGACATGTACCTGACCAGTTACTTGTCACAGTGACTTGGGTTTCTCTTACACTTTCCATCAGGCGTAGGGAAGCCACTATGTTGAGCTACTATAAAAAATCGATCGACGATCCAAGATGCCAAATACCTTTCACACGAACGGCAATTGTTAAGTTCCTAAGACCGTGCAATTTCACTAACTGCCGCGCCATTTTATTATGCTTAAACGCTTTTTGAGTTGTCCAAATACTTTTACTAGACGCTCTGCAATAAAAACTTTTCGCAAGTCGCTTGGGAACGGATGAAAAGTACCTGAACTTTCTGTTGTGCCGTAAACTATTTATAGTTGTAGAACAGTTGTTGCGATAAATGAAATACACATTTCCTTTCTATTGATAAAAATAGTTTTTTTATCGTAGCTCGACATAATGGCTTCCTTACGCTTAATGGAAAGCGAAAGAGAAGCCCAAGTCGATGTGACAACGGCAAGTAACTGGGCAGTTACCTGTCAGTTGCCACCGCCATGCCCGCCCAACCCTAACCCCCAACGAGCTCCGAAAACCCTACTCACCGGCAGAAACACGACCCAGAGGTCATTTGGCTGCGGTATTCTATAGGATGGAGGTCCTACTCCGGACGGGCGGCTCAATTCGAGCGAAAATTCGCTATGCCCTACCTTTCTTAAATTAGGGTATAAGGTTAGAGAACTATAATATTAGGGCAGTTTATTTTGTTTCTTGTGTACAGAATGCATTCTGGTGCATGGATTGAAAGTCGTCGGTTTGAATCCCATGGAAATTAATCAGGTGCTTAACCTGGGCTAACTTAGGCTTTTAAGGTGACAGACTCACTAAATGCTGTCTAATTGCCGTATACTTTTTAGAATTCAGATTTTTTTGTATGTGTGATTTCCGGATTCAGAATATAACCACCTCAGCTCATCCCGTGGGTGTCAGTGAAGACGACTTAGGGAATATCAGGAAACGGGCAACATTGTTTGGTATCGTTTTTTATTTGTACCCAAGTACCAAACGATGTTGATATCTTTATGTGACTAAACCACTATCTATACTCGTGCCCGTAACATCGTTCCCAAACATTTTTATGATACAACAAAAAACCCCACAACTTAAATTGAATCTTTTCCACAGATTGTTTCTGTTGCCCAAAATAAAAATAAAAAAACAAATTGAATCGTCAATAAGTGTTTCGTCATCGCTGTCATCCCAACTGCGAAAGGGACTATCGCTCTTTCAAAGTTTTACCGAATCTAAAACTTGTCTGATCTATTTTGTCCGCCCAAAGTTCGGTTGACAGATAGTGAGTACTAAGTTTACTCGTAAATCCGACTTGCTCCTCTAAAAGTGTCAGTAAACTTGAGGAAGAATAAGTTTTATACGTTTGCTAGGGCACGAAGGGATCCCTCCACGGTTGGTTAGCCAACGGAGATAATGTTCTCTTTTTCAGTCAAACGTCTTAATACATTTTTCCCTTTGTGAAGGTGGTTCTTTGATCCGTAGATACTTCACAAATAAGGGTAACGGTAGGAGTAATATTGTAATTGCGTATACGTTCCGTTCCTAATCCCTTCTGAAGTGGATTGGGTGATTTTATTTTATATTTTGACGATGTCTTTGGTTCATCGTGTAAGGTTTTATCTAGATCGAACCTAGATAGGTTCGATTGCTAATTGATTCAAATAATAATCATTTAAGCCTAAATAAATTAATGTTTCGTTGGCGCAATGGTGAGTATAATACTTCACATAATACTTTTCTACTTATTTTCACTTAAAACTTTCATTATCATGTGTGAGTAAGTACCCAACATAGTTTTTACGTACTTACATTTTCATTAGGTTTGTAATAGAAGATGAATATTTCAGTTCAGGAGACCTTTACCGAAAACCTGCCTAATCACTACATTGTATTCTTCGCAAGATGGACATTAATCTACATAAAAGCCGTCTACAAAAGCTTTGTATTGACAAATTACGCTTCTATTGTTACATGAAATAGGAAATAAAGTGATGTTAACATTCCATTTTACAATGAAGAAAGGGGATAACATTGAAGAAAGGGGAACTCTGACAAATGATTTTATATTACTCAGTTGATTATATTATAGCGAACCTCCATATTCAGCATTGGACTGAGAGAGGATTATGATGATAAGTATTATAAGTAACTTGAGTGTTGAATACAATCCGGGATGCAACGGCTCACAATCTATGGCTTAACAACTTATTTCATCATCATCATCATCATCCTATTGCACTTCACTGCTATACATAGGCCTCTCCAGCAGTTCGCCACTTTGGTCAAACATCTAGAAGCTTTACCCATCCTACCCTAAACTAGTTGGCGATCGCAGGCCGTAGCTTCTCGCTCCAATGACGCTGCTTCCCGTCATCGGCCTGTAGTTTTAACCTACGCCTTTAATTGTGATGGTTATACCTCGTTTGTTATTCAGCAGGATGCACCACGGGCAGGTGAGGGTGGCTTGGAGCGAAAAGATGATGGGTCGCTTCCTTACATCTCATTGAATTCAGAATTAGCCTTCTAGATCACCACGCTTCTTTTCTCACGCACCACAGCTCCGAACTTTTGCCCCACTTAAAATTTTCACTTAACATTTTTCCGCCGAACTCATAAAAACTACATGTCAACTCTCGTTCCCGGCCTATTGATATTCGCAGCGAGAGTGAAGGTTTAGCAAACTTCAAAGAAGCACCTGCCACATTTCACTTAGTTGGAAAATCGGCCCAAGTTGGAAGTATTCGGGAACTTTTGGCTGATTCACGGGACACGGGACAGGGGGGGACGCGACTTGGTATGCCAGGAATTGTTTCCGTACACACGGTGATACTTTTGTGACTAATAGAATTTAGGGTGTCTGTCAGATGTTGGGATGCTTTAGGGCTAAGTAGATTCACTGAAACTAGCGGTGTGACCTCGTGCTCAGCGTGGCGATTAAGGCTAAAGCCTCCAAATGTTTACCCAAAATGGCGAACAACTATTTATTTTATTTATTTATTTATTTAGGAAATCAACGGCGATACATTATATATTATTTCACTATCAGATATTCTTAAAAATAGGTATGGCTAATTATAGATTTCCCTGTATTAACAAAAAATATGAAATGCTCTAAACAAACCTAATTAAACCTATCATTACAACAACATCAGTGAAAAATTAGTATGCTGGTGTGCGTGTGTATGTATGTGATTGTGTATATGTGTGTGTGTGTGTGTGAGTGCGTGTGTGTGTGTGTGTGTGTGTGTGTATGTGTGTGTGTGTTCGTGTGCGTGTGTGTGTTGATGTGTGCGTGTGTGTGTTGATGTGTCTGAGTAAGTTTCCGAATATATATGCTTGCGTGACTAAATGTAAAAGTTAATATGTGTGAAATATATAAAATATCAAAGAAATATATAATTCAGTAAGATTTAGTTGATCGTGTTTCTATTACGGAGAGCTCAGTACCTTTATTGCTTGAGACCTGAATGAGACTCTGCTGTTGGTGAACATGTCTATTTCACTGAACAGTTCGTTATAAGATCTAAGCATCCTCGGTAAGGGTGCATTGCGCGCGTAATTGGTGTTGGAGCTCGGCACCCAGAAGAGTGCCGGCGGCCGTCGGCGGGGGCGGCGAGCAGGGACCAGATACGACACCTCAGCCACCAACTCAGGGCAGTCAATTTTATTGCGTATGATATCAAATAGAAAGTAGATATCTATCAACTTACGTCTGTCATCCAGAGCTAAAAGACCGTATCGTTTACAGTTATCCTTGTAAGTAGGTAAGGTTGGTTTTCTGAGTATGTAATTTAAGTGCTTTAAAAATAGTTTTTGAATACGTTCTAACTGATTTATATATTTTGTGTATTGTGGAGACCAGATCGGACTAGCATATTCCAGTACACTTCGGACATAAGCGTAATAAATAATTTTGAAAGTATGTTCATTAGAGAAGTTTTTACATGATCGAATGATAAAGCCTAAGTTACGGAAAGCTGTCATTGCTATTTTATCGATGTGTTCAGAAAACAACATTTTTTTATCAAAATAAACCCCCAAGTCTCTGACTATAGGTGTTCTGCGTATAGGAGTACCGTTGAAGTTATACATAAATGTGATAGGATTTGGTTTACGCGTGAAACTTATACATTCGCACTTTCCAATGTTAACAGTGATATTATTTTTTTTGTAATAGTGGAATAGAGCATCTAGATCAGCCTGAATTAATTCACAATCGTTAATGTTTTGAATTTTGTAAAATATCTTTTTATCGTCAGCGTACATTAGGTGTTTTGCTGATGTGAAGCAGCTTACAATGTCGA
The DNA here is from genome assembly GCA_031163375.1 of Conogethes punctiferalis. Lineage (NCBI taxonomy): Eukaryota > Metazoa > Arthropoda > Insecta > Lepidoptera > Crambidae > Conogethes > Conogethes punctiferalis. Next base: position 13,927,547 of record CM062093.1, read on the forward strand.
AAACATAGGCATTGTAAAATAGGGGTCCTAAATGGGATCCTTGGGGTATACCTGTAGGTATAGAAATAAAGTCCGACCTGTAACCACCCATAATAACCGCTTGTGACCTGTTGCTAAGATAAGCCTCAATCCATCTGAGTAAATCACCGTGAATGCCTAACTTTTGCAACTTGTTCAGAAGGATCACATGGTCTACCCGATCGAACGCCTTTTCAAAATCGGTGTAGACCACGTCAACCTGGCCACCTCCATCCATTTGAGATAGAAGATAGGTAGAGAAACAAGTTAAATTCGTAACTGTTGAACGCTGTCTGAGAAAACCATGTTGTGATGACGGAAGTGCCCTGCTTATTATTGGATAGATATTATCAAAAATAATCTTTTCAAAGATTTTGCTAATTGTATTTAATATTGATATGCCTCTGTAGTTCTCAACGTTAGTTTTGGTACCTTTTTTATGAATAGGGATAATATAAGCTTTTTTCCAGATATTAGGCATTACGCCTTCGTGAATTGACTTATTAAATATTATAGCCAATGGGCCGCACAAAGTCTCGGCACAATTACGCCAAAAAATCGGTGGTATGCCGTCACAACCCGCTCCTTTAGATACATCCAGGGAATGTAGCTTTTTTTTTATGTCTCCGGAAGAAATCTGTATACTAGATATATTATTGGATGTAATCGTTGTGTCAGGCTCAACCAACCCCGCCGATGGTGTACCAAAAACGCTCTCAAAAAAATGGTTGAAAGCGTTACATATGTCATTGCCCTCTGAGACCCTGTTACCTTTATAAGTCATTTCTTTTGGATAGTTTGATTCTCCTCGAAGAGATTTAACAAAGCGCCAAAAATTTTTTGGTTTAAGTCGAATAGCTTTTTCAGACTCAATAATAAAGTTATTGTAGCAAGATTGGTGTACAGAATGCTGCCTTTTACGCAGTAGAGAGAATTCAGCATAGTCCAGCAAGTTCCCGTACCTCTTCCATTTTTTATGTGCTTTGTTTTTTTCTTTAATAATCTTAATTAATGCCGAGCTATACCAACTAGGGTAATGACGACTGCTTCGTGACGCTGTTAATGGAATATATTTATGTATATTTTCGTTTATAATATTGTATAGAATTTCACAGGAATCCTCTGTTGTACGTTGATCGAACCTGGCATGCCAGTCTTCATTGTTGAAAGCATCGTTGATTTTGTCATAATCACCTTGTTTAAATCGATATTTTGGTACAGATTTCTCTACTAGAGGGGTGATAGAAATATCGTGTACCTCCAACAAAAGAGCTGGATGAGCGCGGTCTATATTTACCAAGGGAGAATCGCAGTTATTTATGTGTAAGGGGAGATTAGAGAACGCTAAATCGAGAGTATTGTCGGCATAATTTTTGATCGTATTATATTGTTTAAGCCCTACAAAAGCAAGGGCCTCAACTAGTCGCGTTCCGGCGTTCTGTACCTCAGTGGAGCCAGCGTTAACATAAAAAGGTCCGTCATTACTCCACGATATACATGGCAGATTGAAATCACCGACTAGAAGATAGTTATGCTGTGAATCATTATCGCCCAATAAACACTCAATGGTTTGAATCACATTGTTTATATCAGCTATGATGCGCTCCGGATTTGGTGGTACGTATATCGCACTTATATGTAAATCCCTAGTAGCCGCGAGGGCCCGTGCCGGTATCGTAATCGTCACCATCTCAGTTGGCGGGTGTGGGCTCGCGCTAAAGCAGAGCGAAGCACATAATTCATTACGAACTAGGATCATTACGCCGCCGCCTGATTTTTTGCCGCTTGCCTTTAGGTCCCGGTCACAACGAAATACGTCATAGCGACAATCACAAAATTCCCTATCAAAAATCCCACTATGCAACCATGTTTCAGTAATAATTATTACATCATACTCATTACATAGTATTTTTTGCCGAATTTGTACACATTTCGTTCGTAAACCGCGTACATTTTGATAAAATATAGAAATACTATTACTACGATTCGTCCCGTGTTCATCCATTTTTATAATTATTTACGAGTAGTATGTTTATAAAGGTATGACTAAGACTTTCTATGTAAAATATTAATGCAAAACGGTATTTACTATATGTATTACGGAACGAATGTTTGGAATAACCGTTGTATTTTATATTAAAAATACATATTAATTTGGGTTCATATGGGAAGATAGCATGAATTATTCGACAATGGCTTCCATAACATAACAGGAACTTTGCTGCAAGCGCTGCCGTCGCGCACCTTCTCGTTTTATGATATTTTTGCGAGCGGTGGGGCACGGCCAGGCAAATGAACACGCACAACAATACATAGCCGCGTACGCACTCGACAACGCGAACAGGCGATTCCAAGACGGCACAGCGCTCGGACGTATGCCCCCGCCAACTGCATTGATAGTTCGTAAAGGCATGTAAAATTAAATTAATTAGGGTGCAGATACATCCCGTGCCAGAGTTATTTGTGTTTGTGTGGTGTGATGTTAAGATTATAATTATAATGAAAAGCTCATAGCTAAAGTGCAAATCCAAAACACAGTGAGCGGTATATCTCCTTTGCGATAGGATACCATAAGCACGGTATATAAAATTATATGTAGTCGTGTATATCAGAGGCAATACCGGTTCGAATAATTTTTGTTTGTGGAGTGTAAGGCGCACAATTATCTTATGAACTAGGGCTCGGGGAATGTTGTTACCATATTTAGAATCATAGATTTTTAGTAGGTACCGTCCTTTCCTGATAAAATGTCCGTGAATTATCTGTGAATTATAAAATATAGCAATAAGTAGCAAAAATAATATTAGTAATAATAAAGGTGTGAGTATTTTTTGTTTGAGTGATGATGAGTTGTTGGTATGTCTGAATGTGATGTGTTTTGTGTATTTATTTTTAGTGGTATGCATTGGGTACTGATGATTATGGTGAGAGTGTAAAGATGATTTTAGATGAAGCAATAACAAATACCTAGTGTTTGTATTAGTGTAAGGTGTAGTGACAGCATAGCAATACATATTAGTGAGTAAAGACAGCTCAATAATGTACGAGATGATACATTTTCTTATGCAATGGTCTATATGAAAATTTAATGACTTAGCTAGTAGGAAATGAAGTGACACATGAGGTAATCTAACGAAACTTATTTAGGTCTTCTTCATTTGATATTAAAATCGCCGGAGAAGTTTCATTCTTGCGCATGAATATGCTACAGTTCTTGATCCATACAAATTTTATCATTCTTTTAGCGGCAGATTCCCTGCATTTTTTATACAGGGTCTTGTTCTGGGGTGTCAAATGTTCGTTCACATAGATTGGTTTAGGGTCTCCAGTCATTTTTAAATCCTTGGTGTTAATTCCGTGACGCTTTCGCAACCCGGCGATGATGTTATCCTTATGTAAACGATTTCTGAGCTTCACCACGACAGAGCGTGGACGACCCTGCACGGGTTGCCTGGGCTGAACTCTGTTGATGTGTATAATATCCTCATTAGTGATGGGGACATCCGCGCAAGCGGCGACACTCATAAACATCCTAGGCAAGTCTTCATCCTTCCTTTCTGGTAGGCCCGTGATCTCGAGATTTAACATCCTCTCTCGTTGTTGTTGACGATTAATATCATTTTCAATCATTTTTAACGCTTCTTTTGTATTCTTCAGGTCATTGAGAAGGTCGCCATGCGTACATTCCTGTTCATATTTGTCTACCCTCTGACTCAAAGTATCCACACGGCTCGCAGTGAAGTCGAGGGACGTTCGTAGATCAGTGACCAAAGCGGTCGTTTCCTGTTGTTTCGTATACATTGCCGCAACGGATTTTTTGAGATCTGCGTTTTCTTGACGTAAGGAGTTTAATTCAGCTTTGACTTCGGTCGTTACGGCAGACAATTTATCCAGCTCAAACTTAATAACATCCTTGATACTTTTATTTATTTCATCAATAGTTGTTTGCATGCGTGACATTACGGAATCAAATTTATTCGTCGTAACTACATCTTCTTGATCCGGTTGTTTCCGTTTACGTATGTTGATGTTATGTATCTGTAGATCCCTATCGTCTCTTAGAGAAGACAAGTCAGGCTGAGATGAAGTCCTAATCGGTGAGCGGGCCGTCATTGTATATGTAGTCGTGGCGATATCGTCGTTGAGCGGGGGCTGAGCCTGGTACAGGGGTTTCGACTCCTTAGTTGAGATGTATAGTCACCTGTCCTTATTACTCACGTGCCAGCCCGTGTGCGCCTTCACCTCGCAGTGCACAGGATTTTGGAAATATTCTTCACTTTCGTTGTTTAAATAGGGATGATTGTTGCTTAGACTATTGTGGGTTGAAAATTTGTGAGCACAGTGACACGTCCACCTCAAAGGCAAGTGAGCGGCAGAATGTACTAGAAACTAGAAACGTGTATGTCCAGAAGTGGACTGCTATTGGCTGATGATGATGATGATGACGGTACGGCTTGCTAGATGAGGGTTCAAAACAAAGCATTGAAAGAAAGAAAGAAAGAAAGAAAAAAAAATATTAACCCGCAAATTGACACACAGACAGATCACATTAAACAAAGCACAATAAATACAAAAAAAAAGAAGTTGACAGCACAGATTATAGGAAAAGATATATAAAATATGTCTGGAATAAATAGGTACATAAAGTTTAAATGCGCAGGCCAATAGGCTCCGCCTCAGCATAATGCTACCAAGGCGCGGTATAGGTGTGCGCCGCGCCCGCGGCAGCGCTGGTATTCTAGCGGAGCGATTGTGTAGGTGACGTCGAGCAAAATAGATTTATTACTATAATACGTATAATATAAATATATACATTTAAGTTACATGGAACATTGAAGGTTTTATTGTTGGTGTACCTGTGTTTTGAAATGTAATTTTTGTGGCTCAGTGGCCCTTTGTAGTGACTGCTGAAGCAAGGGCAATGGGTTCGATTGCCACCCACCCTAAGGTGGAGATACCGCTGAGGTGGAGTGGAGCAGAGTGGAGACAAGGCTTTAAATCCATATCCATCGTATTATCACTCAACCTCAACCTAAGGGTATGTTTTCTCAGAAAGCGAAGCTGCGCGGAGTTAAGCTGAGGCAAACTAACATTTACTAACCATTTTAGCTCGAGTTAGCTGTCAATTTGAATTTGAATTAGCCGCTTATTGAAGGAGTCAGCAAGCAAAATGCTCTGAATCTCTATAAATATAATATTTAATGATTTGTAGGAGTAAATCCCCTTATAGTGAGATGTTTCACTTAAATGCGATAAACAGATAATTACGTAGAAGATTTAAAAATATGTACCTAAAAAATTATTCTTAAAGGATAATTTCATTAATAAAGGCTTTCACGAGATTTTCAATTAAAATACATTTTCGTGTATAATCGTTAATTGTTAAATTGTTTACGAAAGGGTTTTGATCCAAAAATGTATTTATATTATTTACGTAGGCTGTAAAAACAAAATTTTCCTACGAAATGTTCGTTATTTTCTCTTCTTAATTGGCCAATCGTTAATCCGCAAAAAGCCAAATAGGATTTAAAAATTAAAGAGTAAATCCTTTAGCCGTAAAACATTTTTAATGCAAAGAAAATTAAGTGTTCAATTTTAATTGAGCATTAATTAACGAGCCAGCAGGAACTACTGAACCGGCAAATCAGAACGAAGCTTTGGCCACAAAGTATTGTGTTGTGAATCCGAATAATTTTTAATTTGTACATACTAGTAATTGTTTAATACTAACAATAATATTTTTTTAAGAAGTAGGATTTATTACTTTTACTTATATTATAAGAAATCCTTCATTTGATCTCTTTCATTAACGCTCGAAACTTATTCCACCACCAGCACCATTCCGATTCACGAACGCATCCTAATCTGTCCCCCTCAGGAGCGACCCAACCCCCCCTCAGAGAGGAACAACTTTGAATTACTCCTCACTGAAAGACGAGTAATGAATCGAGTCCGCAAGAGATATTTGTTCCGAACTCGGCACGAAATTTTCTAGTAAAAGGCGAAAGTTGTTCAGCAAAATGATTCCTACAACGGGAGCTGAAGTCTTTTGTTTTAGCGAATGGTATTTGTGATTGGTGCGGGGCGGTGATAAAGCGTTCGGTTTTTGTGATCCAGTAAGATTTTGCTTTAATAATAGCCTTCTGTCCGAGAATGGCTGGGTAGAAGTTTTAACGGTACGGTGTTTTTGGACAACTGTCGCCTAATCTGCACGCTGTAGTTCGTTTACAGCTGGATAACGAATAGTAATCACCGCCTCATCTCTTTCTGTGTGTGTTTTAAGAGTCGCCTAATAGATTTATTTAGATTTTTCCTCTCAGCCACATACAATGCGTGCCACAAAAGATGAGACTTGAGAGACCACGTGATTCGACCACCACTACCTACTTTCATAAGATAGACTCTATACCAATCCGAATATTACCGTATAGGTACTTCTTGAATTTAAGTAAAAATTAAGGATAACATTTTGAACGACGGTACCTGCGCGGACGCCCCACTACTTACTGACGCTCGGCAAGTCTCATCTTTAGAGGCACGCATTGTACCAACGTTCTCTACCGAAAGGAACCAAGTGATCGATTTGGTTACTTTGTCCCTTGCCGCAATGATTTAGGCTTATTTCACTAAGTCTTCTTTTTAATAAATTATAGAGCGTTCAGGGTGACCTCACTTCACCTAATAGTAAGCTATCGTGAGGTCCTAATGTTAGGCGCTCGCCCTCACCCTAAAAGCCTACTGAGATGCCGTTTCACGCCCCGCCCAAAGAACCCAGGATTGTAAGAAGTAAACACATGAGCGGGAAGGGCATTCCATGACGTAATGAGTCTTCTTAAAGGTTGGCCCTATTTCAAACAAAGGAGTATTATTGTGAAGTGGTCAGGTACGCAGGATATATTAACGTGCACAAGTGGACGCGCAAAACACAGGTGCACATACTTATCCCTACCCTTCTAAACCCAGTGGAATGGGGACCGCTACGACCGGAGGAGGGCCTGGACAGTTCTAGTAAGTTCTAACAGTAAGACAGTTCTAACAGTACATGTAAATAGAAGTACACAGGGATTTCGGTACTAGTGATAGGGAGTATTATTATTACTTAGCTAAATAGTATAAACATCTTAATATAGACAGCACACGTATTGAGACATAGATACACGGGGTCGCGGGTCGGCTTAATCCAAATGCTATCTTAACAGTGTAAGCGCGTAATTTCCTAAGCCTGGTTAAGCTACCGCTAATACCGTGCTAACATTTGCTTGACTTCGTACTACGTCATTGGAGGGTGGATTACGGGATTCGAACTTACATGACTGATATTGAGGAAGACGGTAAGATGTGAGCCACAAAGATAAACTTGGATAGAGTTCCGATCGCTGCTAACGGCCGTATTCACAAACGTTACTATGCGTCACGGGAACGCACAGGTACCCAAAAACCTATAGGATTTTGGCCACCGCGCTTCGCATAGAAAATAAAAGAGGAACTACCTTCTTAGTTCTCTTCGTAGAGTTCTTGCCGTTTCTTCTCGATAGAAATCTACTTGCCAAAAACGGCGGTAGCTTCTTTTACATTACTTTTATTCAAATTTTTACATTACTTATTACATATTCACATATTGACAGGCTCGGTGGCTCATTTGTGTTCATAAACATGTCTGTTTGTATTGGTCTGGTTGTTTTCTATGTATAATAATTATGTATTTATTTACAAAAAAAAAATTATCTAAGTAAGTTTATAAGTTGTCTAGTACCAATAGTACAAGCTTCGGCTTAATTTGGGGCTAGGTGGCGCTGTGTGGCCCAGCGTGGCATGTATTTTTTTACTCGGGCGTCCGAATTTTGAACGAATTTTAATAGTTTTTAAGAAGTTAGTAAGAGAGGTAGAGCATAGCGAATCTTCGCTCGAATTAAGTCGCCAGTCCGAGGACGGACCTCCACCCTCTAGAATACCGCAGCCAAATGACCTCCGGGTCGTGTTTCTGCCGGTGAGTAAAGTTTCTCAGAGCTCGTGGGGGGCTAGGGTTGGGCCGGCATGGCAGTGGCAACTGACAGTTAACTGGCCAGTTACTTGCCCGTTGTCACAGCGACTTGGGCTTCTCTTTCGCTTTCCATCAGGCGTAGGAAAGCCATTATGTCAAGCTACTATCAAAAAAGAAAGAACGAGTGAAAAGTGGATCTATGATTCTTTGAAAATCAGACGTGACCGTCGGTCTCTTTTGATAGCATTCTGTGATGAATGCTTATATTTAAATATTTACAACACTGCTTACTTTATTCATAATTAGGAAAAAAGGCCCTTACACGCCATTGTATAAAAAAAAAACGCCAAAAAAAAATCCTCCGCCGACCGGCGTAAATAAAAATAAACGTATGCCCGGCCAATGAAAAAAGTTTGTTCACCCGCCTAAGCGCAGTTTTCCCCAAACACCCATACTTCCCTATCAACTTTAATGGGGCCTTCATAAAACGCCCCAGTTCATGAACCTTAAACTTTAATAACAACAAATAGGATATCGCCCTAATACCCTTCGAAAAGTGAAGCAATGGCTCTGATCCGAGACCTCTGTGCCTTACCTGCGTGAGGCGACTAAGGGTTTGTACACAAAATTGCGATGAATAGGGAAAATAAATACCTAAATATTACAAGTAATGCCACACTGACCACATAGCTACCTATCTAGTCCCAAACTAAGCCGAAGCTTGTACTAGTGTACTAGACAACTGATGAACTAAATGTATACCATCTTTCATGATGTCAAAGCCACGTAGCTTCATTATATAAGAGAGGTAGGGCATAGCCAATCTTCTTTCGAATTGAGCCGCCCGTCCGGGGAAGGAGCTCCACCCTTTAGAATACCGCAGCCAAATGACCTCAGGGTCGTGTTTCTGCCGGTGAGTAGGGTTTCCGGAGCTCGTGGGGGGTTAGAGTTGGGCCGGCATGGCAGTGGCAACGGACAGGTAACTGACCAGTTACTTGCCCGTTGTCACAGTGACTTGGGCTTCTCTTTCGCTTTCCATCAGGTGTAGAGAAGCCATTATGTCGAGCTTATCGCAGTCCACTGCTGGACTGCCTCTCCAGGTGTTTCCCACTTTGGGCAAACACCTGAAGTTTATACCCATAATCACCACGCTGGACAGGCGGGTTGGCGATCGCACAGTGTAGCTACTCCCATCGCTCATCTCTAACGGAAAAAACACCCTAAAAGTATATCATCATCATCATCATCAACAGCCTATTACAGTCCACTGCTGGACATAGGCCTCTTCAGTCGTTCGCCACAGGGCGAACATCTGGTGGGTATACCCATAATCGCCACGCTGGGCAGGCGGGTTGGCGATCGCAGAGCGTAGCTTCTCGCTCCGGTGACGCTGCTGCCCGTCATCGGTCTGTGGTATTTTAGCTACGCCTTCAATTGTGATGATTATACCGCCACCAGTCGGTTGCCAGCGCCTCATTTGCTATTCGGCAGGATGCACCACGGGCAGGTGAGGTTGGCTTGGAGCGAAATGATGATAGGCCGCTCCCTTACATCCAACTAACAGTATATAGCCGAGTAGATATAATATGTACTTGTAAAGTGTACGTCAGTGGCGTATAGAAAGTTTGAGAAGGGTAAGACGTGAAATAGTGTAGTCAAGATTTTTACATATTGGGTGAATTTATTTTCTCCATGGTTTGTATAGGGCGCGGGGGTCCTTATGTTTAATAATTAGCTACTGGTTTTATTGCAATACACCTTGCTTGTATAGGACAATCATAATTGGAAAAACAGTGTATGTCAGAGGATTAGTTCGCCAAACAGAGAGAAGAATTTTAAGAGAGGTAGGGCATAGCAAATCTTTGCTCGAATTGAGCTGCCCGTCCGAGGAAGGACCTCCACCCTATAGAATACCGCAGCCAAATCCAGATCGTGTTTCTGCCGGTCAGTAGGGTTTCCGGAGCCCGTGGGGTTAGGGTTGGGCCGGCATGGCAGTGGCAACTGACAGGCTTAACTAAGCCGAAGCTTGTACTATGGGTACTAGACAACTGATAAACATACTTAGATACATTTTTTTTTGTAAATAAATACATATTATACATAGAAAACACACAGACCAATACAAACAGACATATTCATGCACACAAATATTTGTAATGTGTGGGGATCGAACCCACGACCCTTGGCTCAGAAGGCAGAGGTCACTACCAATTGAGCCACCGGCCCAGTCAATTAACCGTGATGTGGACCGCTTACATTTTTTTAGACTCCATCGTCTGTTTTACATTAGGCAGGATGCAGTAATTTTGACGTCCTAATAAAATAATTAAAATAATTAATTTAACATTTCTGTGAGATAAACTATTTATTGTGACTGGCTCGGTGGCTCAATTGGTAGTGACCTCTGCCTTCTGAGCCAAGGGTCGTGGGTTCGATCCCCACACACTACAAACATTTGTGTGCATGAACATGTCTGTTTGTATAATATGTATTTATTTACAAAAAAATATATATCTGAGTAAGTTTATCAGTTGTCTAGTATCCATAGTACAAGCTTCGGCTTAGTTTGGGGCTAGATAACGCTTTGTGGCCCAGCGTGTCATGTCTTGTCTTGGGTTATTTGTTAGAACAAAATAGATACAAACTCGTAGCATAGTGCTTTCACATCCCCCGCTTACTGAAGATATCTAGTTCTACAAAAGTACCGATAGCTCCCAGCAACCGGTTACCGCTAATCCGTGAAACCCGACAGTTACTTCATACTTAGTTCAAACTGAACGAAGATACCTTTCGACTGGAGCTTTCAATGCACTTTGTGAAACTTCTGGAAGTTTTCATGAGAATTACTGTCATACAATGCAAGATAAGTTTTAAGTAGTTCCTTTGAATTTCTAAACTCAAAGACTTGAAGTCTTGTAGGAATTTGCAGTCATATGTTACCTTTGAGGGTTTTGATCTGATAAGGTTGATAATGTTACTATCACGACTATTTAATTGATGTATATTTTATATTTGACTATATTGACTGGCTCGATGGCTCATTTGGTAGTGACCTCTGCCTTCTGAACCAAGGGTCGTGGGTTCGTTCCCCGCACAGTACAAATATTTGTGTGAGTGTACATGTTTATTTACAAAAAAAGTATCTAAGTAAGTTTATCAGTTGTCTAGTACCATTGTACAAGCTTTGACTTAGTTTGGGACTAGAGGGCGCTGTGCGGCCCAGCGTGCCATGTCTTGAGTCATTTATATAAATAAGTACGTAACAAAACGAGTGAGATTGTATACGATAATCTATTGATATAAGAGGGTAAAATAGTGCAGAACTCTTACTAACTTAAGTTAAATAAAACCTTTTACTGTCATAATCATTAACCCGAACGGCCAACACTAACTAGAAAGTGGGTCATTCATTCCAATTTCAATATTTGAAAAAAAAAACCTTTTTAAAAATATCCCCTTCTCCAGGGCAAAGGTAGCACAGATTATTAAGCGTGCTATCGGATTTTTCAACTAAAAACTTCTGCAATCCAGAATCGCCGCGTTTGAAAACCGAACCTCTCGTTATAAGCAAATACTGAGCGAAAGAGGATCATGAAATTCAAATAACCGCCGTAGATTTCCATTGATCAATTGCCATTAGTTTAAAAACGTTCCAGTGTGAGATATTGAGTGAATGGTTCTGTATTACGAGCGTAGGGCTGAGATTTTCCGTAGGTAGCTTAAAGAGATTGTACACAAAACTGCGATGAGACATCGCATCGCAAGAGTTTACAAGCTGCAATGCGACGCATAGCAAGAACTTGCAAATTGAATCACATTGCGATTTTTTGCGATATTACCAGAAAAGTGAAGGGACACGCCTTTGTTTATTGTCATTTTCTGCGTTGCAAATTCGCATCGCATCACGATTTTGGGTGCCAGCCCTAATATCAGACGAAAACATCACATACATTGTTCCGATCCCAAAGTATGTAGCTTAAGCACGTGTGTTAAGGGTATCAGAACAACGAAGATACCACAAATAAATACTTAAATACAAATATAAACACCCAGACACGGAATTAACACAAGTGTTCATCGTACGAATGTTTGTTCCGGGTGGGAATCGAACCCACAACTCTTGGCTCAGAAGGCAGGGGTCACTACCAAATGAGCCATCGAGTAACATTAGCTAAGCAGGTTTCTAACATCTGCAATACCACTTGAACAACAAGAATAGCTTAAAAACATAAAAATACAACCGGCCATGTCGAATTTACAATTAAATTGTCATTGAACTAAGGGATTCTAAAAAAATAGTCATTCTAGACACTGTAGATCTGTTACTAGAGCACGTTTCACTATCTGGACTGGAAGATTTTCCTGCGTTTTTCTTTATTTTGCCTTTGCTTTTTTCCTCTCCTGGGGACAGCTTTAGACAAATTACGACCTCAATATTACGGGTCAAACAAATTATTTTGAATAGTTACCCACATTAATAAAAATGTGTTCAAGAAATAAACTAAATTATGACACGTTTAATATGATAAAGATAAAATAATTCATGGAACATTTAAAAAGAATCCAAAACATTGATTTAAAAAACAAAAAATGGTATAGCCGAGGCACTTAAAAATGGTTAAATCTTTGTTGCAGACCAAACAGTTGACTCTAATAAAAAAAATAACACGAGCATATTGTTATACAAACATACGCATACTATATTTAATACGAGTACCTATTCATTTAATAAAAATAAACAGTTAGTTTCATGTTTCCCTGTTAATATTTTTTTACAATTTACAATTTAATAACGAATAAGTACATCAATAACAAGTAGTGTTGATATTATTTGTATGCTGAATATTATGGAGCAATAATATTTATTTAAATAATAACTATTTACTACTTAAAGCTTGATTCTACAACGTTTAAACGTTCAATTCGGTAAGATTCAGCCTGCAAAAAAACGTGCTATGTGAGCCACGCCTAATTGTAGAGAAAAACCGAACTCCGTACAGCAAACGTACAAAATAGCTGCCTTTCAGTTAAAATCGCCATGTTGACCCGTCGGGTCCTTCGTTTTATTTCCTCGCTTTAGTTAATTAAAATCGTACTTTAAAATCCCCAATGGAAGTTGAAAATAGATCTTTCTACGACCGAAAACAAACAGCACATTTACGGTACCTACTCAGCTACATGATTTAAAGGGGGATCAAACTCTCATACATTTAAAAGTACTGTTAAAGTCGGATTAGACGCCGTCTCGAACCGGAACGGGTACTCGTTCTGTGCATACGAATCGGAATTCGCGTTTCTCTTAATTACTTATACGCGTCTGGGTGATTTAGCGAAACATTGTTTTTGGGGAGTTTCAGGGAATTTTCTATGAGAGTCTTTAACTACGGCATTTAAATACTGTAAAGGCTGTTATATAGAAAATCTAGAAAAAATATTCGCTATGCCCTAACGAGTTCTGGAGTGGAGACCGCGTCTCGGCAAACGTAGTGTAGGACGCCCTCAGGCAAGGTGGAGTGACGATTTGCGCAGGACGGCTGGCAAGTGCTGGATGCGAGAGGCCCGGGACCGATCGAAGTGGCGAGCATTGGGATAGGCCTATGTCCAGCAGTGGACTGATGTGGGCTGATGATATGATAATGATGATGATGATGTTGATGCCCTAAGAGAGGTAAGGCACCTCAATCCTATAGAATACCGCAGTCAAATAACCTCCGGGTCGTGTTTCTGCCGGTGAGTAGAGTTTCCGGAGCTCATTAGGGTTAGCCCGGCATGGCGGTGGAAACTGACAGGTAACTGACCAGTGACTTGCCCGTTGTCCAGTGACTTGGGCTTCTCTTTCGCTTTCCATCAAGTGTAGGGAACTAATTATGTCGAGCTACTATAAAAAAACTGATGGTTGGACCACCCCCAGTAATCCTGTGGGTGTACGATCATACGTATAAAATACGACTAATAAGATTAAGAAATGGGCAGCAGCGTTTATCTAACGTGGTCACTAAGGTAAATCCCCCCCAAATGACAATTTATCATTGGGCGAGGCTTATGACCAGGAGTGGACGATTCCTGCTTTTTTTCTTATAAGAAGAGCTTTCAGTATGACCTCACTCCACCTGATGGTAAGCGGTCGTGAGATCCAAAAGTTAGGTCGACAGGCACAATGGAACAAACCCATTTCGCTTGTCGCCCTCACCCTGAAGGCCCACTGACATGCCGTTTCACGCCCCGCCTAAAGAACCCAGGATTGTAGGAGGAAGAAAACACATGAGCTGGAAGGGCATTCCATGACTTAATGGCACGGGGCAAGAACGAGGAACTGAACCTCTTGGTGCGCGCAACCATCGTCTGCTGGTCATAGGCCTTCCCAGTGTCATATTGGCGGGTTGGTACCACAGTAAGTTTCATTTCTATCTTGATAAACGCCCGTTTCCTGATATTCCCTTAGTCGACTTCTTCGACACCCACGAGATGGGTGGTCCTATTTAAAGTACTGAAACACGGACAGAAGGCGACGGTGCTATTCCAAGCTTATAAAAAAACATGCACTGTTAAATCTAACGCTTTAAAACAACCACCAACTGTCTCGAGCTCGACAGACAGACAATTTTCAAACGCTCAAACTGATGGCGCAGTAATGAACGTATCATTACACTAAGTCGGATGCTTTCTAAATCCACTTCGCGTGAACATTTTTGAGCTGGCAATATTTCTATTTTCTTATATATTTCTGTTATTATTATACTTCTCTTATTATATTATCTTATAAAGGTTCGTTCAAGTGTTTTTGATTGAGAGGCATATGGCGTAATGGTGGTGTATGGCGTTAAGCATAAAGTGCGGACGATCTGAAGGTCGATACCGGGTATGGTCATTTTAGATAGCTTACTTAGGCAATTAACTATTTTTGCTTTAATTTCTGATAATAACAATAAATATTGATTTATTTTGTCTCGTTTTAACCCAGTAAGTAAAAGTATTACTTGTATTTGGGTAATCTCCCTCACATCTCATATAGAAATATGAGATACTATGAAAACTGTTACATTTATAATTAAGTAAAATACCAATTGTTTATAAGATTTTTAAATTTACATATCATTTGAAAATAATAAATCATTTAAACTTAAAATAAATTAATTTACGATAAATAAGTGAATTAAAACCTACACAATGTATAAATATGCATTTTTGAAAAATAAAGCATTCATTTCAGAATTCTACACTTGGAGTATTAAAATTCTTTAAAAACGCGAAAGTACATTGAAACCCCATCTATCTCTACTTCGCAACTGTATTCCATTTAACTATAAATGACTTTTGGTCTCAATAAAACGATATATCGCTTAGCAAGCATCCCTTCCAGTTCAAGTCAATATCCGTCTCTTTCTAACCCGTACTCAACCAGCACAATGCATCTCATTCATTATCCGTAAAGACGTAATTCACAAAATTATACGGCCAATCTTCACCCATGACCCGCAAATCCTGAACAGCTTTATTCCCATCCAATAAGGTGTAAAATCGCATACACGCGATCCTTTACACCATCACCGTCTATTTCCCACAGATGTAGCACATAAAAACTTCACCCAACCATAAAGTGCAAGAAAAAAACGTGGCTAAGTCAAAAATTCAGGCTATCCACGAGACAACCGTAAAAGCGAACGGCCGAGTACTGTTTTACGAGGCCTCAGAAACATAATGTACGCACTTCTTAATGTTACGTAACTCTCTAAGTTCAACGCTTTCCTTCCGTTGAAAATGTTAATAATTTAAGGTGACTCGTTTCGAGTAATAGCGAATGGTGGGCTTTTCACCTTTTAGAGTTCCGTCAAATCGCGAATATTTGTTGCGAATGTTTTTATACCTTGAGGGTAGAATATTCGGATGCAAGGGAGCGGCCTATCATCTTTTCCCTCCAAGCCATCCTCACCTGCCCGTGGTGCATCCGAACTACAAACGAGGCGCTGGCAACCGACTGGTGGTGGTATAACCATCACAATTGAAGGCGTAGCTAAATAACACGGGCGAATGACGGGCAGAAGCGTCACCGAAGCGAGGAGCTAAACTCTGCGATCACCAACCCGCCTGTGGGCAGGCTGTCATCATCATCAGCCTATTGCAGTCCACTGCTGGACATAGGCCTCTCCAGGTGTTCGCCACTTAGGGCAAACATCTGGAGGATATACCCATAATCGCCACGCTGGGCAGGCGGGTTGGCGATCGCAGGGCGCAGCTTCTCGCTCCGGTGACGCTGCTGCCCGTCATCGGTCTATGATATTTAGCTACGCCTTCTATCGTGATGGTTATACCGCCACCAGTCGGTTGCCACCGCCTCGTTTGTTGTTCAGCAGGATGTACCACGGGCAGGTGAGGATGGCTTGGAGCGAAAAGGTGACAGGTCGCTTCCTTACATCCCATTGCACAAAGGAGGTACAAATGGCGGACTGAATGCCGTGTGGCACTCCCTACCATCAACCATTGGGCGTGCCAGAAAACTATAATATGGCGCGGTAATAGGTATTCTAACAACTGCTATAATTACAACTAAGCCTTTTGTACAATGCTTTATACAATAAATATATACTCTAGAACGATGCGAAACACAATAATAATATAACAAAAAGTGATCTCGCCACTCCGGAACAAGGGCGCAACATTTTCGTCATCACCATGACAGAGATCGACTGCCCTCCCCCGCACCCCTCCGTCCATAATTCATTCTTTATATGTGGATAGGGCTGTGTCATCACAAATCATTATATTAGTTTTCACTTATATTCCTATAATAACTAGCTGTGCCGGCGACGTCGCACGCGTGGATATCGGGTTTTAAAAATAACGGACTTCTATAAAATGGTGCTTAAATTTTAAGTTAGACCTTTAGCAATACATTGGTGAAAACCGCATTATATTCCATGCAGTAGTTTTTGCGTGATGCGCGTGATAAAAAATTCTCCCGTTTTCCCAATATTTCCCTTCACTGCTCTGCTCCTATTGATTGTAGCATGATGCAAAGTATACTATAACCTGCCCAGGAGCATGAAGAAAAATCGCACCAAGTTTGGTTAAAATCCGTCCAGTAGATTTTTTTTCTATAACGAACAGACAGACAGACAAAAATTTTACTGATTGCATTTTTGGCATCAGTATCAATCACCCCCTGATAGTTATTTTGAAAATATATTTCATGTACAGAATTGACCTCCCTACAGATTTATTACAAGTATAGATATAGAATAAGATATAGATAGATACATATCAGACAATAACATCGTTTATCTACAAAGTAAGTCCAATGAGGGTGTTTCAAAATGAAACAATCGATAGATGGCGTTAGGTAGCCCTGCGGTCCAGCTATCATGTGATCGTTCAGTTGCTATGTAAATGTCAGTGCCATGTCAAATTGAACCCTTTTACGTTACATTGGTTGTGAGAATACTAATAATTGACTGGCTCTTTAGACCCTGAGAAAGGACATAGGCTACTTTTTACTGCGAAAAAAGGGATGAACAAACACTTCTGTGACACACCTACATAAACGCGGGCGAAGCCGCGGGCACAGCTAGTATCTAATAAATATACATGCATAGCTATGCTATGGGCAGCTACCAAGACTAATTCAAACAAACATGTTCATGCACACAAATATTATTTGTCCTGTACAATTACAACGATCGAACCCGCGACCTGTTTGACAGACAGCGTTCTCCACCACTGAACATAATCGTTAAAACATTTGTATGTTTCTAAAAGCTGGTCCTCGTCAGTTGAAATAGCTATGATAAACTTCTACGATTGGCTATGAGAAATGATCTTGGTAGCCCTACATCTACGACATACGGTTATAGCGCCCCTCCAAGACAAAAACACAATCATTATTCATGTCCAACTATTCCCCCCTTACACCTATTTCCACATACTTATTACAGAGAATCAGATTCGGGAAACTTTTCAGTAATCGCTGTTATATCTCGCTTTGTTACTCTTATGAATATATGTTCGCTGTTCTATGGTAATTTTGTTGTCTGGATAGATATATTATGTTATTCTCTATTTTTCGCAGTCTTTTAACCTTATATAGCGGGCGGCTAAACTATGGAACTCTTTGCTTTGTTCCCTGAGAGATATACCCGATCCTCAAAAAACATAGAAAAACGCCATGTAATATCGGCGAACCGAAAAAGTCAGAACCAAAAATATCTTCATTTATATAGACTTGAGACAAGCACATATAAAATAATAAAACAATAGATTATAATGAATTACACTACCATCAAATTCGAAATGTTGCTTCTATCGAGAAGAGCCAGCAAGAAACTCTTTAGTTACTCTTATTAGTAGCAAACTTCTCACTCGTTCATATTTCATTAAAATTATTTATCACGAAGTATAATTAAGAAGTTTTACAATGCAAAAAGTGTTCACTGGGAAGCGGCAGTCCGTTAAAGTAGCTACGTAACACACATTCACTTCCATCAAGCGAGGCAAAGCTATCAAATGCTATAGAGATGTATGTATGTATAGATAACAACGCAACTTTCGTACGCCGAGTCGCCAAAACAAACGAACATCGCCCGTTTTGACAGCAATACCGCGCTCCTCAGATACCGTCCCGCGCACAATTGCGCTGATCTATCGTGTGACAGTGACAAAGCGGCCGGTTTTTTTCCTCCGATTCAATTACTGGAGCGGAAAATAGTCGCTCAATAGGACACTCGTAGCTCATAACTCGAATATGGGTCATATTATTATTTTTTTTTATTTATACCATTCTCCGGCGGAATAAAGATCTGGATTGACAGACTAGATTGAATGAAATGTTATCAAAGAACTTGCTTTGCCTTGAACATATATGAGACATATAATTGGTTTTGCCTATGATTTTTAAGTCTGGACAAAGAATACCTAAAGAAGTTATATTAATAAAAATTACATCACTTCATAGTATAAAACAAAGTAGCTTCTTTCCTGTCTATCGAAAGCACACTAAACAGTAGACTTAAAACTAAACACGAATATAATAAAGTACAATTTAAGTGATCTTATCGTTTTAAACGATATTTTCCAGACCACCTTTAATCAAAGGATAATTAAATTAAGGGGTAAGGTGTAAACTGAAACGTACGCCTGCAATAAGTTCCACTTTTTAATAGTGCAACAGAGACAAGAACTCCTGAACTTTTGGGTTCTTGATGAAATACACACAGTAAAACGATGACATCCCAGTATTATAAAACTTATCATTCATTCCCCCTAAGCCTCTGTCGCTGTCAAAAGCTTACTTCATCCACATAGTCCGGTAATTCACCGGGCATTAAGGCATCCAGCTTAAACGGGTCCGGATACGTCAATTAAACTGAAGCGCACGTATGCAGGTGTGCTGATGAAGTATCTGGACGGGGATTGCGCTCGTGTCCGCAATGTCGTAATCCTACTGACAGTCTGACGTAACCTTGTGGAGTGGAAAATTGTATCAAAAACCGCTTGAGATGCAAATAGATTTAGCGCGAAACGCTTCTTACGTTAGAAAGTTAGAACTTATCTAGTGTGTGTACTAAAACATGCCTCAATCTTGCACTGTAAATAATGACAATGAATAAATGACCCAAGACATGCCAAGCATGGGTCACATAGCGTCATCTAGTCCCAAATTAAGCCGAAGCTTGTACTATGGGTAACAGACAACTGATAAACGTAAATAAAAATATTATTATAAGTTCCATACCAGTACCAAGAGAGATTTTAGAGAGGAAAAGCATAGCAAATCTTCGCTTGAATGGAGCCGCCCGTCCGGGAAAGGACCTCTACCATATAGAATACTGCAGCCAAATGACCTCCGAATCGTGTTTCTGACGGTGAGTAGGATTTCCGGAGCTCAAGGGGTGATCGCTGCATCGACAGCTGGGAATAAGGGTTGGGCCGGCATAGCGGTGGCAACTGACAGGTGACTAACCGGATACTTGCCCACTGTTGCTGCGACTTGGATCCTCTTCACATTCCATCAGGAGTATGGAAGCCATTATGTCGTGCTACTTTAAAAAAAGATTGACCACGCTTTATGGTTAACACATTAACCATTGTGACATAAGGGCCGCCCACTCTTGTGTATAAATTCAGAACCGTTGGTTCAGGCAACGCGCACAAATAAATAGATTCTAGCCGTTCACATCCAATACTGAATGTAACATATTTCTAGTGTTGAGAGTTATGTAGGTACGTGTATCGTAATAAAAAAATAAATTATTAGAATCTTCTTTTTAAATAAATAAATATAATATCAGACAACATCACATACATTGCTCTGATCCCAAAGTAAGTAGCTTAAGCACTTGTGTTATGGGTATCCGAACAACGAAGGTACCACAAATACATACTTAAATACAAATTATAAGCACCCAGACACGGAACAAACACAAGTATTCATCACACGAATGAAATGAAATGAAATGTTTATTTCCAGTAATAGAGTACAATAGAGTACAATCGTTCCATGTACAAAAACATACGGTCTTAATTAAAATAAAAACTAAATTAACTACTACAGGAACCTTTAAAAGTTATCAGCGGTCGCTGCACTAGACTCGAGGTCTGTGTCGCAGGAACCATTACATTTGATATTATTTGAATTTACAGGTTAGGTTTTGTGTCAATGAGGGAGGGGGTGGAAAAGCTAGAATGTTTCATTGGTATGTTGATGTGCGAAAGAGTATATATATATGTATATATATATATGTTTATCCCGAACCCACGACCATCGGTTCAGAAGGCAGGGGTACTACCAATTGAGCCACCGAGCCAGTCGTACTATATCTTCTATCTTCTTTATAATATTTTTTCATTTGTTCTTTTTGTGTCAAACCATAAAATAAACTGAATGAACATTCCCGAACAATCTTCTAGCTAGTCTATTATATAAAAACAACCTTTACTTTTAAAGGGTACATCAAAATTAATATAGAACAATCCAGAAGGGGAGAAAATCTTTATTTTAAGTTACTTTTAACTCGGCAAGTAAGCGAAACTTTTTACTTTAGCCAAGTCATAAATTACTCAACGGCTTACCTTAACTTTCCAATTTGCTGTTTGATAATCCCATTTGTTACTCAATTTATCCATTTTACTCGTCCGTTTGTTTTAAAAGGTTGTTGGTTTGACACCTACGTTAAATTCAATTCTGTTTTACTCAATTAGGCATTCCCGAATCTTCACAGGAATCCTAATTTTGTCCTATCAAGCTATACAGAACCTAGGACATTGCTTGATGTAATTTAAAAAGGACAACATCTCTTTACTTCTATAACTACAGCCCTAGATATTTCATAACTCGGCATGACAGGCTCGGTGGCTCGTTTGGTAGTGACCTCTGCCCTCTGAGCCAAGGGCCGTGGGTTCGATTCCCGCACAGTACAAACATTTCTGTTCATGAGCATGTCTGTTTGTATTGGTCTGGGTGTTTTCTATGTATAATATGTATTTATTTCTAAGAAAAGAAAATGTATCTAAGTAAGTTTATCAGTTGTCTAGTACCCATAGTACAAGCTTCGGCTTAGTTTAGGGCTAGGTGGCGCTGTGTGGTCCAGCGTGGCATGTCTTGGGTTTTTTAAAAAAAAACTGTCCCATTGTTTATCTTTTTTAAGTTTTTCATTGTCCTACTGGTTACAGACAGATGAAAGAGTTGTGATGTTGTGTGATATGAGTTGTTTTGTTGTGTAAATTCAACAAACTTAATCTTCTATAACAAGGACAAGCAAGATTTACCAATTTCTCAAAACAATCATCTACCTACAGGATATATCTGATAATATAATCCATTGTTAAACATATTATAAAGTTGAATCAAAATTATATTACATTATCATCTAATCTTATTCTATCTAGACGAATGCCAAAGAGGCTCTTGTATGTTACAAATAGCAAGAATAGGCAAGAATTTTGCCACAAAGATCTCTCACATGAAAGTTCAGACTTTCCGACCAGGGACCACCAAATTCATTTCAAGCGGAACATCCAATTTCACAATTCACCTCACCTCTATATCACTCAACTATCGAACTGGATGCAGAGCATAAATCATCGTGCCGAAAACGCATTATCGTCCACTCATACCGGCGCTAACTAAACTGCTGAAGAGAACTCGGTAGCAACTTCGCGACTCCTGACTCGGCGACTGCCGATGGCTCGCTACTTTCAAAGGAGAAGTGATTCCAAGTTTTCGACTACGTCACAATTTAGTCTTGGAGTTACTTCGCCGATCGGCCGCTTCAATGTAAGTGTAATTCAATGAGGTAACTCAACTTGAAATTTGAGAATGGTGATTTCATTGAATTGATTCGGTGATATTGAAGGGTGATTTCACAGTGGGAATGTGTACTGGCATGTTTTGTTTTTGAAGATGAGGCTTTAACCCTAGAAAGATAAACTTATTTTTTTGTACAGAAAAGATAAACAGGCGCCTCAGAGGCGCAAAATGTTAAGTACTAATTTACCATATTTAAATAGAAATACTTTTTTTATGTATGAATTAAATGTTACATTATTATTAATTTCGTGAGTTATTATTAGTTTCGTTTCTATTAGTTTCGTGTTTTTTCGTTGCAATAGAGATTAGGTTAGATTCTCACACGACCCATGAGTCATAATAAATACACAGGAAACCCATAACATAAGTATATGTGGCTAGTGATACTGTTCACGTTTGCACAATAATATTTCCCTCTGGTCCCCTATAAAACCTGAGTGGTTTGAAAAAAAAATCGTCGAATAAAAATATTATATTTACATATATTTTTATTCGACGATTTATTTATTTATATTTTAGACGAAAAATAAACAATCTCTACATTAAGAAAACTATTTCAGTTCCAAAAGCGAACTAACTATTCGTAGCGATCAGTGTATTACTTTATCATACTGCGGCGTAGCGTAGCATAGTGATAGCGTCGTAGCTCGTAGCAAAGAGCTCGTGTATGCTACGGCGTAGCAAAAATGTAGTGGTTTAATAAAATTTGTACTCAGTTAAACGCTGCTACCCGTTCCCTGATATTTCTTTAGTCGTCTGCTACGACCCCCACGGTAGAAGATGTTATGCTATTTTTATTCTAAATCCGGATACCACACGGACATAGCCCAGACTTAGACTTGTCAACAATTTTTTAACTAAGATGCTATGTTGAGCTGTTGAAAAAATGCTGCACACAATACGATCGATGGCTGGCGATCTTCGACTGTACGTTTTATGAGGAACTTCTTGCCTCGCGCCTCGGTTTTGTGGAACCAACTTCCTGCGGCAGTCTTTCCGAACAGCTACGACTTGGGAACCTTCAAGAAACGAGCGTATTCATATTTAAAAGGCCGACAGCGACCCTAAACTCGGTTAGAGCTGCGGGTGTCCATGGGCGGTGTCGACTGCTTACCATCAGGCATCACCCTGGCTCGTCTGCCGCCTCTCGCATATAAAAAAAACTACACAACGCACTACAGAGGTCATCTTAATGATGATGACTACACCTACATAACCACAGTACGAGTACGTTCCCGTCTCAAGAGACGCCCAACGCGACGCGTGCACAAAAAACTTCACTAACTCCAGCGTCAGTCTTCGACTCGCACACAAAGGGCTTTGTTGCTGCTACTACTCAACTGGGCCGCGTATTACACCGTAGCGAACGTTCTAAGAGCCTTTTAATGAACAGTTTGTTCGCCATCAACATCATTCACCTATCACAGTCAACTGCTCGACATAGGCCTCTCCAGTTGTTCGCTCGCTTTACCCAAAATCACCACGCTGGGCTGACGGGTTGGCGATCGTAGGGCATAGCTTCGCGCTCTAGCGAAAAGATCATACGTCGCTGCCATACATCCCAATAATTACGACTACACCTACGTAACCACAGTACGAGTACTTTCCCATCGTGTCAAGAGATGCCCAACGCGACGCGTGCACAAAAACCTTCCAAGAGTGGTAGGGCATAGCGATTCTTCGCTCAAATTGAGCTGCCCGTCCGGGGAAGGACCTCCACCCTATAGAATACCGCAGCCAAATGACCTCCGGGTCGTCTTTCTGCCGGTGTGTAGGGTTTCCGGAGCTCGTGGGGGGCTAGGGTTGGGCCGGCATGGCAGTGGCAACTGACAGGTAACTGACCAGTTACTTGCCAGTTGTCACAGCGACTTGAGCTTTCCTTTCGCTTTCCGTCAGGCGTAGGAAGCCATTATGTCGAGCCACTATAAAAAAAAACCTTCACTAACTCAGAGTCAGTCTTCGACTTCCTTACAAAGGGCTTGGTTGCTGCTACTACTCAACTGGGCCGCTTATTACACTGTAGCGAACGTTCTTAGAACTAAGATCGCCTGATCCCGAAACGCGACTGAAGTCTCTTCTTTATGACAGAGGGTCACCTGATGGTAAGTGATCACTTCAGCCCATAGACACCGCAACACCAGGGGAGTCTCAGGTATGTTGCCAGCCTTTGAGAAATCTGTAGGCTGGCTTTTTGAAGGTCTCTTACGGCCGTATTCACAAACGTTACTATGCGTCGCGGGAACGTACAGGTATCCAAAAACGTATAGGATTTTGGGCACTGTGCGTCCGCGCGTCGCATAGTAACGTTTGTGAATACGGCCGTAAGTCGTATCCATCCGGAAAAATTACAGCCGGAATCTGGTTCCAAAGAACAGCTGCACGAGGCAGAAATTGCACGCAAAACGTTATGTAGAAGGCTTCCAACTATCAAGATCTAAAATCAAGATGAAATTTATTACTTTTATTAAAATAGGAGAGATCTCATCGGTGTACACAAAAGACGGCGCACTCCAGCGCCACTTTATAACGCAGCCGACATGTTTATGAGCAAAGTTCCCGACTCCTTGCAGCCACCCGCACTACATCAACCAATGACAATTTGTTTCAATTGCACAAACAACTTGCTCCGGCCATTGAAATGCGATAAGCCCAGGAGACGTCAACGAACCGAGATAATATCTTCGAGGTACTGCAATTTCATGCTACGAGATTTGCTGGAAATCTTACTGCTCTTAAAATTTGTCAGTACATCGTCCTGTCATTTATATTTACTGTGCACTGAAACAGGATTGGAGTTTTTACATTGTATGTAAGAGATGGGGCATAATATAACAAAGGAGGCTTTGGAAACCGACTGGTGGCGGTATAACCATCACGGTTGGAGGCGTAGCTAAATACCACAGGCGTATGACGAGCAGCATCGGAGCGAGGATGTAAGTCAACACGCCTGCCCAGCGTGGCGATTATGGGCAAGCCTTCAGGTGTTTGC
This sequence comes from Conogethes punctiferalis, assembly GCA_031163375.1. Classification (NCBI taxonomy): domain Eukaryota; kingdom Metazoa; phylum Arthropoda; class Insecta; order Lepidoptera; family Crambidae; genus Conogethes; species Conogethes punctiferalis. The sequence goes on from CM062093.1 coordinate 13,952,834, forward strand.
CCAAAGTGACGAACAACTGGAGAGGTATAGACCTCTGGACATAGGTCCAGCAGTGGACTGTGATAGGCTGATAACGATGAACAATCAAGATGTTTTAGCCATTGAAAAGCGACAATACCAAGGAACGTCAACAAAACGAGATGTAAACATCTTTGAGATACTGCAATTATTTTCTGCTTTGAGATTTGATATCTTACTGCTCTTAAAATGTCTCAGTACGTTGTCCTGTCATTTATATTTACTGTGTACTGAAATTGGATTGCATGGACTTTGCATCTGATCTTCTGAATTTTGTAGAGCTTTAAAATATGAAATTGTTTATGACCAGTAATCCACGCAATTTAGGTTGGAATGACTCTGAATTTTTATGAGAAAATAAATACAATATACATATTAAATCCGATATTGATTACTACAGAAAAAAATCTTCAATTGAAGATTACTTTTGCTGCAAATATCAAAAGTAATCTTTATTTTAAGTAATATTACGATTTCATTTTGGAAAATTAAAATAGTCTTAATAATATTATGCGTTTTTAATTGACCACTAAAAGCACACATTTACAACTAAAATGATCGAACTCTTTAGACACTTAAGTACTTACGTACGGTGTAATTTTAAGTAGGCATTTATCATTTCTGAGTCCATGAGCAAAGAATATAATGTCGTACAAAAGGCTCTGAGAAACTAATTAGCAATAGGAAAATGTTATCTTATTAAAAAGACGCTTTCACCCCACCCCGATATCTTCCCACAACAACTCCCACAACATTCATGCATATTCACCAGTCCACATCAATCGTCATTTGAATATTCATTGGGCATATTCTCAGCGCATCAATACAAAATAGTTTGCGGACCAAAACGCAAACACGGCGGACGACAAAGGCATGCCCACCTACATTCATAACCAAATGAGATGCTCCACAATAACTCCGCTACGCACCAATTTATCGCCTTGCATTGGACGCGGTTGCACAAATGTATGCGCTGATTTGACCTAATTACTAGCGGTAAATTAATTTGGAATTGAAATTGGCAATTTGTTGGATGCAAGTACATTATAATGATAATAATTGTTATTTGGTCCATATGGGTTCTGGATTTAGAATGGAACCAACCCATCTCATCCCGTGGGTGTTCGTGGAATACGACCAAGGGGATATCAGGAAGGAGCTATGGAAAGGGCTATGCTCGGCGTCTCTCTGCGAGATTGGATCCGAAATGAGGTGATCCGTTAGAGAACTAAAGTTACCGACATAACTTACGGGATCAGTAAGCTGAAGTGGCAGTGGCGTGGCCACATCAGCCGCAGAACCGATAACCGTTGGGGTAAACGAGTTCTGAAGTGGAGACCGCGTCTCGGCAAACGTAGTGTAGGACGCCCTCAGGCCAGGTGGAGTGACGGTTTGCGCAGGACGGCTGGCAAGTGCTGGATGCGAGAGGTCCGCGACCGATGGAAGTGGCGAGCATTGGGAGAGGCCTATGTCCAGCAGTGGACTGATGTGGGCTGATGATGATGATGATGAAGCGGAAGTAGGGGAAATATATACAATCGCTACCGATGCGTAGTAACTGGGAAATTTCGCGCCCCTCGTCGAAAACCAACTGCAAGAGTAATGGATTTTTTTCAGATAATGTATGGTAGGTACTTACTTAAACCGGATAACTCGGATAGTGGGCTGTTTAAGTGCCAATTTACTAATCTTATGCACCTGCAAAACATGGTGACTTTCACAAATCATTTAATAGGGCCTATGTCCAGCGGTGGACATCTGCAGCCTGATTATGAAGTAACTTTATCAATTTTCCAATGTATTTGGACAGCCAGCATCCATTTTCTCTGTATCTAGTACCCGCAGTTCGAGTTTCGGCTTAGTTTGAGACTAGATGGCGCTGTGTGGCCTAGCGTGACATGTTATTTTCTTATAGTTGTCTTACTAATGGCATACCTAACCCTTTCACGGCTTATTGTTATTTTTCTCTGTACCAACTTCATTATAAAGTGTCGTTACAGTCATTTACAAAAGTTGTAAGCGTATTTTGTTGTAACAACTTTATGGCAGACAACTCCGCGCCGGAAAATGGAATACCATTTAAACCTCAGCATTAAGAAGTATTACAAGTTTTGAGCTGAGAACGTGTCTACGTAATGGAGTATTCATTTTTCACGGTTTTCGAATATGGAAAATACACATGAAATGTAATAAGTGGAGAGTTATATTGAATGTAGCATGGAAACTACTTTCCTTACTTATAAAACGGCAAAGTATCGACTGAGGAAGAATTTCTCTCAATCCGGGATTTCAACTTGGGATCTTATAGCTTTAGCCTGTATTAGAGCATGATACTGTCAAGAGAGTATACAATCAGAAATAAAATAATATCGATCGATCTATCTATGTAGAGACCGTCTAAATTACAATGACGCACCGCACCACCGCTTTTACGCACACAATCAGATTTTAAATAAGAACACAATACATATACCTAAACATGCATTTATAATTTAATTGGTCGTTTAGTTGCAATCCCCTCCACTCCCCTCTCCACTCACTCTCCCTTCCACTTCCGAACAACACGTGCTGGACAGTGTTGTCATCGGCATACCATCCAGACGATGGTAGCGCGCACCAAGAGGTTTAGTTCCTCGTTCTTGCCCCGTGCCATTAAATCATGGAATGCCCTTCCAGCTCATGTGTTTCCTTCCTCTTACAATCCTGGGTTCTTTAGGCGGGGCGTGAAACATCATCTGTGGGCCTTCAGGCTGAGGGGACAGGCGCAGTGGGTTTGCTCTATTGTGCCTGTCGACCTAACTTTTGGATCTCACGACCGCTTACCATCAGGTGGAGTGAGGTCATCCTGAAGGCCTTTCTTATATAAAAAAATCGCTGGAATAGCGCGATTCTTGGACGAAATAAAATAATAGTTAAGTAGTGGGGCGTGTCATTTTAGTTATGACAATCTCTACCTACCTACTCTCTCTGTAACATGACAATCTATGTAGTAAGAAAATATATGACTACCTTTGAAGCAAAAGATTCCGTACAAAGGCCCGGGCATTGTTAGACAATTTTCTCTCGCTCCGTTTTAAAAGGATTCCATGTCCATTTCGAAAATTCAAATTCCAACCATCCTTTCCACTCGGCCAATCAGTGACACGCTCGGTCACGTGCGCGTAACGCGTCATTCGGCAGTCCAATCAAATCGTCCCATTCGAACGTTGGAATACCAAACTCTGTCTTAAGGAAGTTTTTTTTAAAAAGCAGCCAAGCGCGAATTGTAGTCGCCCATGTAGGGAACCGTAACTGCAAGTAGGTAACATAATATTTATTTTTTTATTTATATGCTTGTGTCGATTAATAAAATTTAAAGGTACATTGCGGTTTACGATTTATGACTTAAAAAAAACTTTTACTAGATCTCGTTCCAAGCAATAACTTTCGTAGGTCGGAATAAAATAGCTGTGACATACGGACGGACAGATAGACGATTAACCTTATCGATGCGTCATGTCCGTATGTCTGTCTGGGTTCCGTTTTTTACTATTTGGCTACGGAACCCTCAGAAGCAGTCTCGCGAGTGTCGTGGTCTGATGAGCGCTTTCAAGCGCTTTGCATAGTATTACCGTTGATTTCAGCGCTTCAACCGCCAAGGGGGTAATTTTTGTGTCCGCTTTGTATACCGGAGTGCCGTATCGCTAAAAAAAGAGTAGCTTTTTTAACTAAAATGGATGGAGAGTAAGTTATAATTTAAAAAGCAAAAAAGGAGACTTAATGTAGATTTTTATCTTGAATTCTGATGCTATTCAATCAGATATAATCTGTTATGTTCTGTGTGGAATTCGAGGAGATAGCTCTTGGTCTTATAAATAAAATGCAATACCGATTTTAACCAAACATATCTTAGAAAGTGGTTGGCTATAACACCTTTTAAACAAAAAAAAACTAAATTTAAATTGAAGTTACGATGCCATAGACAGACAGACACGTCAAACTTATAATACCCCTATTTTTGCGGTGGGGATTATAAAATATATTTTTTATTTATTTATTTATTTAATCTTTATTGCACAATTAAACTGTGTACAAAAGGCGGACTTAATGCCACATAGGCATTCTCTACCAGTCAACCATTGGGCTAAGCAGAAACTAATTTTAAGGTAGTGTGCCACAAAGTTAATTTGAAAACAATAATTATAAATATATAATAATAATAAATATCGAAATAATATAATAATATGATAAAATGAAATATAAATACACATATAAAAACAGAAGGAACAAAACATAATTTACGTATAATATATACGTACATATATGTACTTAGAGAATATATACTCACAAAATATTATAATATACATACTTATAATAAATATATTAGGACGACGACTACAGAAACTATTGCGCTGAATGTTGGAGGTTATAATATTTTTGAACCCTTATCTTGAATGACGCCCTGCTTGGAGCGCTACGGATGCTCTCAGGTAGACCGTTCCAGAGTCTGGCCGCTTGCACGCCAAAGGAGTTGGAGACGAAGCTTGAGTGGTGTAACGGAATGGCTAAGCCACCGTTAAATAATATAAGTTATTTTGTTTACTGTAGGACAACAACAAAATAAAAAAAATATCAGAGCACTTATCTAAAATAAAAAATGGCATACGGAACGAACGCTTTAATCGGCCAGTTTTATTCAAAACACCTTTTTGGGTCACTATTTATCTGAAGCTATAAGGCCATTGACACACGTAACGTTTTGTGTAGTCGAGTTTTATACAAATACCATAATAAAGGCGAAAGGTTGTACTAAAGTCTAAAATATGAAAACAACAACTGCCAGAACACTTACATAGAAAGACATAGGCACTCACTAAGATACTATTTTAGGAAATTAACAATTCTTATGAAAGTTTTTCAATTGTGGCAAAAAAAATATAAAGGACTTTAGGTTTTAAAAATAGCTGTATACAACCCTAAAGATGAGGGTTAATTTTTTTATGAAAAAAAGGGTTGTCTATATTTTTGTATAAATGCGTTAAAAAACTTTTCTACACTAAATAACCCAAAATCGTGTAAACAATATCATTTCATTTGTCAATAATTGTGAAAATTTGTCATTATTATTATTATTATTTATTAAGAAACCAACGGCGTAACAAATTTTTATGTTGATGGAATTACATTCAGTTAGTAAGGCTAATTATAGGTTTCCTTTAAATTACAACTAGTATCTATAACAATTGCAGAGTGGATATAAATAGATACATTAAACAAAGATTAATATGCAACAAATAGTTGGTTAAAACACACCAATCTCAGCTATATGTGTCAACAATAGCTAGCTCCAAGTAGTTTAGGGGTGAGAGCCTTCCGCTCCCCCAACAGTCCGGTGATGATGACAAGGCCGTCCTGGCCATCATCGTAGTCATTTAGAAAAAAAAAAAAAAAAAAAAAAAAAAAAAAAAAAAAAAAAAAAAAAAAGCTCCAAGTAATACACACACTCGTGATATCTATAGATATCAATATCAACACCCAGTTTAAAATTAAAATATTAGAGATATAGTTTAAAATTAAAATATTACTATCAGCTATCAAAGACAAATTATGAATTATGACACCTCACCCCCCGATATTTAACGTGGTAACAACGAGTATGGACACAAGGATTACCAAATGAGCCACTGGGCCGTTTCAATAAAATATGGTTTTTGACTGTTATGTATTTGTAAGCTATAGCTACCTACAGTCCTACATACTAAACATTGACAAAGACGAGATAAGTTTAAGATTTGAAGGTCATACCTGACCCTTCACGCTATTAATTATTTTAATTTTGAATGAGCTTTTTGTGGAATTAAAAATGTCAATGTCGCCAAACTTTTGGTTATATGTGCGTGCGATACGAGTGAGGACAGAGTTGGCAGAATAGTTGGTCGTATGACGAGGGACGTGCAGCAGCGGCGTGTGGCGCGTGCGGCGCAGCGGTGTGCAAAATGCCATGCTGGCCAACAGATCCGGGCAGTCAAGTCTGCCGTTCAGAATGTCGAACAGGATAGACATATCCATCAGATCGCGTCTCTCCTCTAAGGTTAAGAACCCATGTCGGCGACAGTTTTCTAAATAGGACCCTGGGCGGATTCGCAGGCGGTAATTCAGATATTTGATAAATTTAACTTGGACACGTTCTAATCGACTGATGTGTTGTTTATATTGTGGAGACCAGATAGGACTCGCATATTCAACTGTGCTTGTCGGAAAAATAAATAAATTTGAAGCACAAACACTAATAAATACCTATATAGGTTAGTATATGTATGTGCGTCTTTGTCAAAACTCATCCAGAGTTATTTAAGACCCTATATGATATTCCACGTACTCGTAGCTGTAGACGTCCTAATAAATTGGTCTTGCCGTTGATGAGGACAGCAATGCGTTCAAGGAACACTCGGTCAATGGCTGTCAAATTGTATAATAAATTACCCATGAACGCTAATATGACGATTAATAGTTTTAAATATAAACTAAGAATTTGGCTAACTCAACATTGTTTTTATAGTGTAAAAGAATATTTTGACCATAAGTGTGACACAAATTGTCAAGTGAATTGTAATGCTATGTTAAATGTTGTATAAATAAGTTTTCTAATAATTTTCTTAAATTGACATCTAATAATTAATTTAATTTGACATGTGTGTAGTAATAATTTATTTAATTTGACCACCCTTAATTTATTTCCAATGTATTCAATTTAATAATTTATTGCAATTGACAAATTGTTACAACGTTTGCATGCTCTGAAGAGTGAATGTGTCTAGTTCTAGATTTTATTACATAACACCTGTAGCACTATGTACCACATTCTAGCAAATAAATTTATTCTATTCTATTCTATTCTATTCTATTCTATTCTATTCTATTCTATTCTATTCTAGGTTCAACGTTAACTTCCAAACCAACCGTACCTGTTTTTTTTAATATTTACGAGTATTTCACTTAAAGAAGCCTCTTATCTTCGTGATGCCTTGAAAGGGGACCGCGTCGTCGGTACACCGTTAATTGTTCTCTCTGACCTACAGATACGATCTCTTAAACGAAACGAGAAGGAGTATCTTGCGAGCCAGCATGGCGGTGTCAGTCAACTGACAGGAAGCTGAGGTCTCTTCAATGGGGGAAATTGTTCGTAAAAAGTGCGATACGGCTCATGATTCTTTATTTATAAATAACAGTCAAAAGTAAAAAGTCAATTTTATAGTATAGGGATATGAGGAAGCGACCTTTTTGCTCCAAGTCACCCTTACCTGCCCGTGGGGCATCCTGGCAAATAAGAAACGAGGCAACCGACTGGGGCGCTGGAGGATATACCCGTAATCGCCACGCTGGTCAAGTGGGATGGCGACCGCCGGGCGTAGCTTCTCGTTCCGGTGATGCTGCTGCCCGTCATCGGTCTGTAGATTTAGCTACGCGTTCAATTGTGATAGTTATACCGCCACCAGTCGGTTGTCAGCGCCTCGTTTGTTATTGGCCAGGACGCACCACGGGCAGGTGAGGTTGGCTTGGAGAGAAAAAATTATAGGCCGCTCCCTTACATCATTATGACATGTTAAATGGATAAACCGCTAAGTGTGCGGGCGGCTCAAATCGCTGCACGTGCCCAAGCCACCGGGGGGTGGATAAAAAATGTAATCCGAACAAAAGTGGAAATTCCACACGACCGCAATGCGACGCGACCTGTACCTCACTGGCTACAATCATAGATTTGTTTTTTCTAGCAAATTTCGATGATGAAATGTAAACAAAGTGGCAAGTAGAAGGGGTTTTTATCGTTCTTTTTTCAAACGGCATGATTGCTTTTATGCCTTCAAACCCAATTTTGTTTTACCACTAGCAAACCGCCCCCTCGCTTCGCTTTGGGGTATTTTAGATAAACCTTTTATTGGGTTACGTTCCCTAATCCTTTAGCAATAAATAAATAAGTATATAGAATTTTTCAAAACGCCAAAGTAGTTTTTGAATTTATTCATTACAAACATAATATACACCAAAACACAAATATTATCTCTTTTTAATATTAGTGTAGTATGAAAAGTAAATTTTGGTTTAATATGGTTATAAACTTTTTCGTTCCATTATAATTAAAACTTTCGTTAACGGAACTCATACGTGGGATTTAGGTAATATTTCGCGTATGAGGTATTATGTCCTGTTAATTAAAGTTTTAGATTATTATTGCTTTGTACGAGTATACCTACATTGATAAAACAATGTCTTTATAATTCGATCGCCAACCCGCCTGCCCATCGTGGCGATTATGAGTAAATACTCCAGATGTTTGTCCTAAGTGGCTATATTGAATTCGGCTTTTACGGTTCTGTAGGCAAATGGCAAAAAATGGAACCTTATAGATTCGTCTTGTCTGTCCATCCGTAGATGTATAAGCATTAAGAATTGCATCAATCCCATACGTGTAGGATATCTATGGATAGGTCTTTAAAAATGATATTGAGGTTTCTAATACAATTTTTTTTCTAGACTGAATAGTTTGCGCGAGAGACGCTTCCAAAGTGGAAAAAAGATGAATTCTTTATTTTACACCATACAATTCATGTAAAGCTAGGTATAGTAGACATTTGTTGTATAATTTATCGGCGGCCTTATCGCTATAAGTGATCTCTTCTAGACAACTTTAGGGTGAAGGATAGCTATCCTTAAACTAAGTGTAGTTAAAAAGAGAGGGTGAGGTGAGCTAAAGGCAGTTGTGGAAAATAGTGAAAGACAACACGTGTCAAACATTGTCGATGTTAAATAAAAGCTATTTGTAAGTCCCCACACGACCGCACCGCGACATCTTGTAGTTTGACGAGTTAAAACAGAAGTTATCTTTGTGAAGTCACCGAGTATCGAGTGAAAAGAAGCACTTGCGAAGTCTGGGAGTTAGCCGAAGTTGACAAATCATAAGACGGTATATAAGAATGATGAAGATATTTCAAAAGGAGAATTCCTTGTTCCGTATAGAGGCTAAAATTACTATTAGTTCAGATAAAAAGAGAGAACAATTTGATTAGGTAAGTAAAAAAGTAAAAAAAAATCGATTTGAAAAATACCCTCGAGAGGTTTCGGAAGTCGAGAGTCGGCAACACGCGTATGATACCGTTGTTATTGCAGGCATCCATAGGCTGCGCTACACACTTTAGTGGTACAGAGATTTGGTCTCAAAGCACATACCTAGTCGTTTTATCATCCACTCGAGAAGATACTATTTATACATACACAGCCATATCCTAATGGGAACAGCAAGAGAGGTAGGGCATAGCGAATCTTCGCTCGAATTGAGCCGCCCGTCCGGGGAAGGACCTCCACCCTATAGAATACCACAGTCAAATGACCTCTGGGTCGTGTTTCTGCCGGTGAGTAGGGTTTCCGGAGCTCGTGGGGGGTTAGGGTTGGGCCGGCATGGCGGTGGCAACTGACAAGTAACAGACCAGTTACTTGCCCGTTGTCACAGCGACTAGGGCTTCTCTTTCGCTTTCCATCAGGCGTAGGGAAGCCATTATGTCGAGCCACTATAAAAAAAAAAAAAAAAAAAAAGCCCAATTGAAGTCGGAAAATGGGTCAAACTTAGCTTCAAAGATTTGACCCACACACTCACATACTTACTAACAGGATAGGAACTTTTATGATTGAAGTAGTCAGAGCAAAACTTTGTTTGCAAATGATATTTATGTTCATTTGTCGAGCTACTATAAAAAAAAACTCTAGTATTAAAAAAAAGGATGTGCCACGAGCAGGTGAAGGTAGCTTAGAGCGAAAACATTATGGCCGTGCGATCGCCAAATCCCCTAGCTATTGTGGTGATTATGGGTAAAGCCTCCAATGTTGATGTTTGACCAAAGTGGCGGACAACTGGAAAGGCCAATGTCCAGCAGTGGACGCTTATGATGATGATGACTCGAATATAATTTATGTATCTACGAATTAAAGACATTACTTCGGTCCAAATAATTACCTCTTACAAGTCCAATGTTGCATTTTACGTCCAAAATAAATAAAATAAATAAATAACCCAAGACATGCCACGCTGGGCCACACAGCGCCATCTAGCCCCAAACTAAGCCGAAGCTTGTACTATTGATGCTAGACAACTGATAAACTTACTTAGATAAATTTTTTTTGTAAATAAATACATAAATTATACATAGAAAACACCCAGACCAATACAAACAGACATGTTCACGCACACAAATATTTGTAATGTGTGGGGATCGAACCCACGACCACCACTCAGAAGGCAGAGGTCACTACCAATTGAGCTACCGAGCCAGTCAAAAAGGAATACAACCCGCCTTTCACATCGAATAAAAGCGTGATTGTAATAAAAATGTAAACGAAATTGTACAACCGCATTGCGACCTGTAGTTCCCCGAGTTGGAACAGAAGTTATCTCCCCGATGCTATAACTCCCAAGCCAGGTTTCAGACCCACCGCGGAAAGAAACAATTGCAAAGTTGTCAACTTCGGTAAGGGCTGAGTAATGTTATTAAAACTTACTTTAAAGCCGTAAAATGTTTTAACAGCGACCACTAGGGTAGTTGCCATACGTCCCGGTACTGGGACATATCCTGTAAAGTTTGGTATCCCGGGGCGTCCCGTCAAATAAGGAAATTGTCCCGGCCAATAGGCTTTAAGATCATAGTTATTTAATAGAGAGATTTATTAGAGAGAGGCAAGCCAAACAAAAGATGACATGATGACTTTGACATCCATTTGCATGACTGGTAGAATGTGGCTTGCAACCGGCAGCTGTGTGGAGACTTAGGAGAAGCCTTTGCACAGTGTAAAGAAAACAAGGGCTAATTAAAATATTAATAGAGGTCTGGTCTTAGTTAACAGTAATATACCTACGATAAACACGCTCTAACTAACTAGCTAGACTAATCACATATGATATGATAGAGCGACTAAGGTACTGACACTGACCGGGATGACATTGAATGGCTGTGTTTATAGTTTTTTGTTTAGGCAAAGACTGAACTTTTATTCATCATCATAATCAGCCTTATTATGCAGGGCGTAGATTCTTGCTCCGGTGACGCTGCTGCCCGTCATCGGCCTGTGGTATTTAGCTACGCCTTCTGTCGTGATGGTTATACCGCCACCAGTCGGTTCTCGTTCTCCAGAGCCTCGTTTGTTGTTCGGCAGGATGCACCACGGGCAGGTGAGGATGGCTTGGAGCGAAAAGGTGATAGTTCGCTCCCTTACATCCTCTTTATTACTTAAATATCCTTTTTTTTAGTTTATTTGTAATAAAAGTACCTTTTTTTCTACTTTTACTAGTTTCTCTTGAAATGTCCCGGTCTAAATTCTCATTTATGCCATCACTACATTAGGGGCTAGATTTTAATCGCCCCCAACCAACATAGTTGTAATGGCACGAAAATAAAGCACTTACACTTTTTTAGTGGTGTTTTAAAAATTATTTACGTTTCTCAAAGACGATTTTTTGCAATTTTTTTGCAAAATTACTGCCATAAAACTAATTGGTTTGGGTTTTTTATCGTAGCAACATACCAGAATTAAATGGCTTGCATTACAATTGAACTGCTCTTATCAGATTCAATGAAAGCGAAAGTTATTTCTACAGCTATTTATAATCTCAGGTTAATTTAAAGATAAAGTACATATGTGTAGGTAGTGAGATTACAAGTGCAGAAAAAAAATATTGCATTAGTTGGATTTTAAACAAAAGCATTTCAAGATTTTAGTTATTAATTAAATTGATCTTTTATTTTTTTAATGTATTTTAGTACAATATTAATCGTACATCCAGACTCGCATTTCCATCATAAAAGAGTGCTTTTTGATACATTCCCAAATTCTCTGAGGAGCATCCCAAAAGAAAGTCTTATGAAATTCCGATTGCAAAAATACTCGTATTGAACGGGAGAAAATTTTAATCTCAACACCTTTGCTTTTTTAATTCCGAATTCCCGGGCCGTAGTCGAAGGAAAAAAAAAGAACAATAATAAAGTTACGATATCCGTAAGAAACGCAGGTCCGTTCCCATCTCGAAATTATAAAGAAAAGAGGCCAAGATGAAAAGAAAATAACAATCGAACAGAAATTGGTATTCGAGATCGTTGCAGGAATAACAAAAATAACGAATAAAAAGGCCGAATTAGACGGAGGGCCAATAATACCCGGGAAAAAATAGGTGCGTAGACCATTGTGATAGCTAGGGCTGCTTTATTTTTTATGATACGAAAGTAAATATATTCTTAGATACAACCGCTGCATACGAGCCATTCAGCTTGGCAATCAAATAACTCGATATTTACGAGCTGGCTTTTATAGCGTACCTCATGAAGGAAAGGAATCTTATGGGTCTGTCTTCCTGTCAAGACTTGGTTCCGGCTAGGTACGATCAACAGAAAAAGTCTAGGCCAACCTAGCAATTGAAAGACTTCCAACATATCACGTTGTTTTCTTTCATAGAATCAGTATTATGAAATTCATAATAATGGTAAAACTTTTTTGTCATGACCTTGAAATATTATTCATTCAAACGCTAGAATAAACTCTACTACTGGTTAAGAATTTAAAATCTCAAAAAGTCCCTTAGCTGACTTTTCCAACAAGAAACGGGGCGGTGTGTATTTTCATCCATCACCGAACATACATCATCAGTCTATAGTAGTTTACTGCTGGACATAGGCCTCTCCAGTTGTTCGCCACTTTGGTCAACCATCTGGAGGGTTTACTCATAATCAACACGCTGGGTAGGCGGGTTTGCGATGGCAGGGCGTATTCAGCTACACCTAGAATTATAATGGTTATAGGCTACCTGTCACTTGCCAGGGCCTCGTTTATTATTCAGGATGCACCACGTGTGGGTGAGGATGGTATGGAGCGAAAAGATGATAGGCTCTTGCAATCCCAACCACCAAACTTACAAATGGACGAATAACATAATGTTAACCAGAGCGCGAATGGATCTGTTGGAAGGGGAAGACCTAGAAGGACATTCCATGACCAAATAGAAAGTGTCCTAAAAAAAGGTGAAATACTAAGTACCCTAAACCGACGAGCATGTATGAAGAGATTGATGAATGTGGACGAAGCAAAAGCTGTATGCCAGGATCGTCGCAAATGGAAGGACGTGGTCTCTGCCTACCCCTCTGGGAGAAAGGCGAGACGTTATGTATGTATGTATGTATGTAAGCAGAGTCGATGCACTCACCATGAAAATATACTTTTATTTACTTACTTAATACGAGTTCTCGTTAAGCCTCGCTCTTACCTATACCTACTCCCCAACATGACTACGACATTAAGGCACCCCTAATGCTTAGGCCACGCGTAAACTGAGCGGTTTGGACGCCGTCCAAACGTAGCCATTGGTCGCAAATCTAAAGTGCATTTGAGCAGAATTTAAAGTCGACAGCATTGACTAAATTTCGCACTAAATATTCCTAAGTTGACTTGGTTTAATGGAGACGGGAGTAGAGCGTAGTTTGATCAAGTCTTTGGTAATGAACACTGAACATTTCTTGGAATGTTTGCACGATAAATAGTTTTATTAAATAAAGCGCTTACTGCGCTTTATGAGGAACTTCTTGCCTTGCGCCTCGGTTTGTGGAACCAACTTCCTGCGACAGTCTTTCTGAACAGCTACGACTTGGGAACCTTCAAGAAACGAGCGTATTCATACTTTAAAAGCCGGCAGCGACCGTAAACTCGATTAGAGTTACCATATCAGGCATCACACTTGCTCGTCTGCCGCCTCTCGCATAAAAAAGGTAGTGTATTTCGAATAGAACAGAAAATCTTTATTTGGAATACATAACACAATGAAAAAACTTATAACAATTAACAAACTTATACAAAGGAATGGCATTTTTATGGGTCAAAACAGGCATCTATTTTACTGAAGTCAGCAGTATCAATTCTCATCATCATCATCTTATAACACATGGGCCTCCCCAATGACAATCGTCATTTGGCGGGATTTGCCTTAAGGTAGTACTAGACCAATCGATCGACCGAACATCGATCGATATAAGAATGAATAGGTCAACATCGATCGATGGTTTCTTCCATACTGATCACTATCGACCGCCGTCGACCAATTGATTTTTCCATCGGTCATTGATCGACGATCGATCGATTGGTCTAGTAACTCCCTTAGTCACCAAGCTTGGTTTGGCGGTGACCGCAGTAGGTTTTATTTGTACCCATGTATGTATACGCTGCTGCTCGTTTCCTGATAAATGTAAAAAAATGTAAAGAACCCAACAAGATATGCCACGCTGGGCCACACATCACCATCTAGCCCCTAAGCCAAAGCTTGTACTATGGGTGCTAGACACCTGATAAACATACATATATACTTTTTTGTAAATAAATACATATTATACATAGAAAACACCCTTGATAGTCCCTTTCCGACGATATCTCCTTACAGTGTGTCCTACCAATGCTAAGGTTTATTTATAGCCAAAATGTTTCTTCAAGATTTACACACAAAATAAAATTGCAGCATTAAAACTATCTTACATGACGATAAAGCATTATTTAACTCGAGTAAACACGCAAAACGCTAGTAGTCTTCTTAATGTGGCACACGCTAGCTCGAAGCAAAGTGTCTTATAAATTTTAAATGCTCCATCTACCTCATAAGCAAACCTACACGGGTTTAAAATAAGCAGTTCAGTGGAAGATGTCTTTTGCATTCAGGAGTCAAGTGACTATACTCCTGCGGGACTCGTTTAGAATTCACTGGAGTACTTTACGTCCTGGGATAATGTGGGATTGTGGAATACTTACTCAAATGCACGGCTGAAAGATGGAAACGTATATGCGCGATTTTTTTATGTTGATATGTGATATGCCGTTAGGCATGGAGGGCATATACATTTATTGTACGAGTATTACAGTATAGTGTTTATGTATTATGTAAAATCCATTATTTATCATTAATTTATTAATAAACATGGGTAGTCATCTGTTAAATGGGAAACTAATTGCACTCATAATTCATTATGTAAAGAGAAAATATTTGAATAGAATAGAATAGAATAGAATAGAAATTATTTATTTGGTACACATTAAAAATATTACAAAACATAAGACTATGAACATAAAAAAACAAGGAAATTATCTTAAATCTATGAACTTCTATAAAAAAAATAAAAAAGTGAACATAGTAACAAGCACAACAAGTGTACCAAAAAGGTCTCCGCTCAGTATAAGGCCGCGACGGAAGTGACGTCACGGCCACTGGTATTCTGCGGAGGCCAATCAAATTTTATTAACAGTACAAAATAATAGAACATTTAAAACATAAAAAAAAAAACTTCAAAATATTGAAACAATGGACGGTAGCTAAACAGTAAAAAATAGGTATCTCGCACAAACAAATTATTTACAAGTAATAAAACCACGGCAACATGTACTGAATCACACTTATTGAATAAACATTAACAAAACGAATTATAATAATTTTAATTGTATAATTGAATGTAAGTATGTATATTATCTACTTTACAATATATGTATATATCTATGTATTTATTTATGTATATGATATAGATTTGCATAAATGAATTGAGCATGGAAGTAATGTTGTACGTCGTACTTCCATGAAATTGAGTAACAATCAATATTTTATTATTACTAATTTACATTTCTGCGCGTAAACTATCAGATTTGATATGTAATAGTAAATTTTTGAGCATTTTTCAAAAGTAAATACATATTTTACATAGCATACAGTAAAAAAATATTAATTTTTATGTGCGATATAAAATTGAATCGAAAAGAGCATTACGTATTTTGATAACTGAGTCTAGGATGTTTAAGTGCATTCAGACAATTATTTCGTGTACCTAAAGGCCGTCTGGAAGACATCGCTCATAGCGTTAATACTCATCTGAATTTGTATAACAGTCGTATTGCCTAGTTCTCAGTAAATATTCCGTGTGCAATAAAGATTCGCTTATGTAAGGGGAGCCCAAATCACTATCACAACGAATGAAAAACCTCAGTTTTCAGTCTTTTTCCATCGCCATATCATTAAATTATGAGTTCTAAGGTATGCAGCACTTGTTTATGTATGCACTAGTGCACGTCTCCTGCGCACTAGCCTCGTGAAGAATAGCCGTTGTGACCGGATTTCAGACCAGGAGCACAATACCATTGCTACTTAAATGCTACAACACAAGATAGTGAATCTTTCCATTTCAGGTCCCCTGGGTGCCTTACCAGCTAGCTTTTATATAACACGCCTGTCTTGCCAGTATATAAAATATGATACAACAATGAAATTTACTTGTTCGAAGTAGGTCGAGCGCACTGACACATTTCGCACTGTGACTGCATTTGTGAAGGCGTAAAACAATGTTCCCAGATAGTTTTGACTTGCATCTGAAAATTAATGTTGCCATCTTTGAGAACGCTTTTTGTAATTTGGGGAATATTTACTTTTAAATTAATATGCGATTATGCAGTTGTAAGGGAGCGACCCATCCAGACAAACGTAGTTCTGGTAACCGACTGGTGGCATCATAACCAACATGATTGAAAGCGTTGCTAGATACCACAGGCCTACGACAGGGAGCAATGTCACAGGAGCGAGGAGCTGCGCCCTGCGATCGCCATCCTACTAGTCCAGTGTGGTGATTATAGGTACAGCCTCCAGGTGCTTACTCAATGTGGCGAATAACTGGAGAGGCCTATGTCCAGCAGTGGACTGTGATAGGCAAAGAATGACGATGATCTATCATACCTACGTTTAATACATTCTAGCTTCAAGCTAAATACTAATCGGATAAACAAACATTTCAATAAAAACAATTTGCTATTCAAATCGATTACGCACATCGAATTCCCAAAACGGAGCTTAAAACTGGAAAACGTACCAACTCGAATGAGTGCACTCTCGTTTAGTGATGTTTTTAACCGATGGCTTTTCAATGGTATCGATATTAATGTTGACGAACAGGTGTTATTGACATATATTTTTTTGTATTCAGCGCCAACTTTCATCTTTGTGTTTCTGTTTTTTTATGTAAATGGGTAGCGCTTAACTCCAACTCGCGTTAGGGCCTTCAACGGAGCTGAACTGATAAAAACTGACTTAATCTCACTTCAAAAAGATAATCACTTCACTTTAAAATGATAATCACTTCACTTTAAAAAGATAATCACTTCACTTTAAAAAGATAATCACTTCACTTTAAAAAGATAATCACTTCACTTTAAAAAGATAATATCTATCGAGAATACGGACCCCATTATTTTGTACCGGGGAATATGCATTAGCTCATCCCCGCCATACGTGGGAATGGTCAGGGTATGTAGGAGCCATGCCACCCTAGAAACTGAACGCCTGCCTCAAGTTGGAGAGTAGGCAGGAAATCCCCCTATATATTTCTTGTATACTTTTTTTATATTTTCGCTTATGACTCGCCTTGAATGGTCGTTCGAGCTGGACTCAAAAATGTTAAGAGTGACAGATAAGAAAAACTGGGAGTAAGTAAGAATGCAAATAAGATCAGAATAGTCCTTTATTCGACTGTTACGTTAGTGGCTAAATTGTATATGTATAGTATACATTTCAGTTTTTTGGTTCTCATTTACATCCTATACTGAACTCCGTTTCAAATCGTCGCAGTTTGACAATGGGCCAAGCGATAAGTATCAACCGATGTTAGGCACTCCCAACGATTTCAAACACGCATTATCGATATCGACATCAGATCTCGCAGCGCTACTCTCCCGCAATATCTTCTCGGCTGGCGTTATCGAAAAACTATAAAGCAAAACCTTTTCATTTTGCAATCGCCATAACGATCCGACTTGGTGAAACTTTGCAAATCCAGTCTGAATTAAACAATAGTAGGGTGCGGCATCGAGATTTTATAGCGAATCCAACGGAGATTTTATAACAAACACTCGTTTTTGAATTCCACCTTCCGCTTGTAGGTTTAAAGTCGCTTTTGGTGTGGTGCCCAATCCTTTGAGTTTAGGCGAGTGTAATGATTCACAAAACATCGGTTCTGTGTGTTTCGCTGTTTAACGCGTTATCATTAAGCTGATGTTCCGGGTGACTGTTTGGAGTTCGTTTTGAGAACTTCTTGAGAGGTTAGCAGTAAAGTGCGCGAGTGATGTTAATGTTTTTTAAGATAACGCTCGCTCTTAAATTGGGGAAATTTCTCGAGATGAATGTACATTGTACACCCGACTTTATTTTTGGGCGAAACTTCTATTTTATTTTGCGTGGAAACTTTTTTAATCTCTCTAATTTGTAACTTTTCGTGTTGATCACTGTTATATCTTTGGTATTAGCATTGTAATCCCATTTAAATTTTTACATAATTTTATGAGTTGCCGGTTAAGTATAAAGACTTCAAAACATCAAGGTAAATGCTTGGAAAAGATAAAATTTTGCTTATTTATTTGTTTAGATCTACTTAATACATTAATAATGTTAACATAAAATTATGATCTTATCTAAACTTATTAGGCTCTAAAGTATGACCCAAAATTAAAGTTAACTTTTAAAATGGTTCATCTCTACCACCATATAAAGTAACTCTCCCGGTCTATAATGTAACTAGACTACATACTGTCGGCAATATTGATATGTGGGTTTATACAAGGGTTCTGCCTACCCCGCCCATCCCCACCTACATATCAACTTTGTTGACTGTACCTGCGCCTTGCCGGCTAGCAGGTAAGCTGGGACGCTATGATAGATGAACACTTAAGCTTGTACTTAGTTGTATTAGATAGTTAAATGTTCCATTTCCGTTATTTTGTACGTGGATCGGACTGAATAGATAAATAAATAACCCAAGACATGCCATGCTGGGCCATACCTACAACGCCATCTAGCCCCAAAGTAAGCCGAAGTTTGTACTATGGGTACTAGACAACTGATAAACTAACTTACTTACTTTTTTTGCGAATAAGTATAGAATACATACACAATAAATTATATAATATAATAAACACCTAGACCAATACAAACAGACATGTTTGCACACAAATGTTTGTACTGTGCGGGTATCGACAGGCTCGGTGACTCATTTGGTAGTGATCTCTGCCCTCTGAGCCAAGGGTCGTGGGTTCGATTCCCGCACAGTACAAACATTTGTGTTCATGAACATGTCTGTTTGTATTGGTATGGGTGTTTTCTATGTATAATATGTATTTATTTACAAAAAAAAAGTATCTAAGTAAGTTTATCAGTTATCTAGTACCCATAGTACAAGCTTCGGCTTAGTTTGGGGCTAGGTGGCGCTGTGTGGCCCAGCGTGGCATGTCTTGGGTTATTTATTATTATTATTTATTATTATTATCGAACCCACAACCTTTGGCTGAGAAGGCAGAGGTTAGTACCAAATGAACCATCGGGCCAGTCAAATAGATTATAATTTCAAAACTTGGGTGGTGATTAAAATAACTTCCTGTAGGTATATATAATTCATAATATTAACATTCATAACGATATTATCATTTCACATAACACCAATATTCTCCCCACATTCCTCCATACAACTTAAACCAATACAAATATTAATATCTCAACTAGCCGAACCAGGAATCACTCCCAATACCCACTGCGTGTTCCATTTCCCTTCAGTTTGCCAGTCCGGCGGAAGCACCCTTGAAATCAAATCAACGTTTCATACACCGGTATTGATTTCGTGTATGTTCCTTGAGAGATTGCCAATTGCTATTTGGGTTTTGGTGTTTGCGCATGTTGATCGATGTGTTCTAGTACGATATAGCATTATTTTATTTAATTCCGTTCGGTGACGGATGAGGTGATCCGACAGAGAACCAAAGTCACCGGATTAGTAATTGAAGTGGCAGTGGGTTGGCCACATCAGCCGCAGAACCGATAACCGTTGGGGTAAACGAGCTCTGGAATGGAGACCGCGTATAGGCAAACGTAGTGCAGAACGTCCTGAGGCCAGATGGAGTGACGATTTGCGCAGGACGGCTGGCAGGTGCTGGATGTGAGAAGCTCAGGATCGATCAAAGTGGCGAACATTGGAAGAGGCCTATGTCCAGCAGTGGACGGATACGGGCTGATGATAGTGACAGATGAAGAAAGTAAGAGTCGAGGGCAGGTTTTGAAATTTCAATTTTTCACTGCGTGATATTGATGATGTTAAAACGCAAATTAAAACGCATTTATAAACAGCAAATTTATTTTGTTGTCGTATTTTATCATAATTGAAGACTTTACTTTTATTTATTTATTTTCATGAAAGTAGGTAGATAGTAGGTACGAGATAAACATACACATACAGCGTTAGACATTCCTCTCAATTACGCCAAAACACTATCTAGCTAAACATTCGCGACCGAAGATTTGCCTCTGAATAGTTCCTTGCGCTAATAGGTACACATTTGTGGTTAACCGTGCCAGTCGTAAATCAATTAATACCGCCTCGGACGCAAACAATGTAAGTGTAATAGAGCGATCATATGAAGGCTGCGCAGACGAACAAAGAGGTCTGTAGTGTGCCCGGATTACACAAAGATGGGATCCTGTTTCTTCATTATTTACGCTCTAGTGCTAGTACAACAAAGAAAGTGGAGCAAATCTCCGCATTAGAAATATTTTTCTATGCGTGATCGAAGTTTTTTTTTTATTCGCACGTCAATGGAGCCTGTCGCTTGGAGCCCCGTTTAAAAAGCCCAAGATTAAGAAGAAAATGCTTCACGGTCTTTGAACAGGCTGCGAAGAAGCATCTTGCGGGCCGGCACGGTGGTGGCAACTGATTCGAGGAAAAACACAAATCACCGCAACATTTTGCCTACCTATTTTATACTATATTCTACGTTGTTTCACGGTCGTTGGGCGTGGGGTAAGTTTCACATGGAAGTAATAGGTAATACATACGTTGTACTTTTTACTTCCATGATGTTTCGTGATTTTTCATAGAATAATGTCGCTTACCATTTTTAGCAGCCGGCCGAGCGGCGCCATCTTGCACTGTCACTCGTGCATCAGCCGAATGTCAAACTGTCACCATATGCACATCCTCAGTGCAAAGCCATAAAAAAAAACTGTCACCATTGACGTTACGGTACAAATGTTTCAAATGGTTGGCTGCAAGTTGACGTCAAAAAAATCACCGTCATGTACGTTTCGCGATTTTTCATAGACGCGAGGGACTTAACTTTTTTTTCTACGTTATTCTTTCCTAAGAAATAATAAGCGTCGCTTACCATTTTTAGCAGCCATAGCCACGCACGCGGCGGCCAGCAGAGCCGCGAGCAGCCGGCCGAGCGGCGCCATCTTGCGCTGTCACTCGCGCATCAGCCGAACGTCAAACTGTCACCATTGACGTTACGGTACAAATATGTCAAATGGTTTTCTGCAAGTTGGCGACACAAAAACACCGTCATATACGTTTCGCGATTTTTTACAGACACGAGGGACTGAACTTTTTTTTCTACGTAATTCTTCCCTAACAAATAATAAGCATCGTTTACCATTTTTAGCAGCCATAGCCACGCACGCAGCGGCCAGCAGAGCCACAAGCAGCCAACCGAACAGCGCCATCTTGCGCTATCGCTCGCGCAACAGCCGAACGTTAAGCTGTCACCACTGACGCTACGGTACAAATGTGTCAAATGGTTGGCTGCAAGTTGACGTCGAAAAAATCACCATCATGTACGTTTCGCGATTTTTCATAGACGCGAGGGACTGATTTTTTTTTCTACGTAATTCTTCCCTAAGAAATAATAAGCGTCGCTTACCATTTTTAGCAGCCATAGCCACGCACTCCGCGGCCAGCAGAGCCGCGAGCAGCCGGCCGAGCGGCGCCATCTTGCGCTGTCACTCGCGCAACAGCCGAACGTTTAACTGTCACCACTGACGCTACGGTACAAATGTGTCAAATGGTTGGCTGCAAGTTGACGTCGAAAAAATCACCATCATGTACGTTTCGCGATTTTTCATAGACGCGAGGGACTGATTTTTTTTCTACGTAATTCTTCCCTAAGAAATAATAAGCGTCGCTTACCATTTTTAGCAGCCATAGCCACGCACGCCGCGGCCAGCAGAGCCGCGAGCAGCCGGCCGAGCGGCGCCATCTTGCGCTGTCACTCGCGCAACAGCCGAAAGTCAAACTGTCACCATTGACGTTACGGTACGATTACGTCAAATGGTTGGCTGCAAGTTGGCGACACAAAAAAAAACACCGTCATGTACTTTTCGCGATTTTTCATAGACACGAGGGACTTAATTTTCTTTTTCTACATAATTCTTCCCTGAGAAATAATAAGCGTCGCTTACCATTTTTAGCAGCCATAGCCACGCACGCGGCGGCCAGCAGAGCCGCGAGCAGCCGGCCGAGCGGCGCCATCTTGCGCTGTCACTCGCGCATCAGCCGAACGTCAAACTGTCACCATTGACGTTACGGTACACACCACTGCACTGACACTTCACTGCACCGTTCGGGACATTGGGACGAGTGAGGAGTTGGTTACTAGAGGAGGGGGCGGCTAGTCATCTGTAACAAAGAAAACAATATGTTAGTGAATAATGTGTAATAGCCTTAATTTGTATGTTGACATTGATCAAACCATAGAATTCCTTTTCAGTTTCAGAGTTGTTCCTATTCAGATTATGATTGTGTCAATTTTGTAATAGTTTTTTTTTCTCCTAGTGTGTTCTTCTTTCAATTAGTTTAATATCTCGTACCCATAGCACAAGTGTCGGCTTAGTTTAGAACTAGATAGCGCTGTGTAGCCCACCATGGTCTGTTTTGTATCAATTATTGATTTCAATTAAAATAGTAAGATTTGTTCTGTTTTTAGTAGCGAACGCGAACACCAAATCCAGTTGACATGATAACAATGAAAGTGAAAATAAAGCTACGTAACACAAAACCGTTGCAATAATTCCTCCAAGGCGATAGCTCGGAGGTAGCTACAATCGGTGAGATTCAAAATCGAAATTAGAATTTAGGCACAAACCTCATTTTGTTTGACGGAAATCATCCTTCCAAAGGTGAAACATCCTCGTCAGTCTTTATATAAAAACAAAATACAATCGATACCTCATCAACTCGCTAGCTAAGTACATCCTAAAGCTACGTAACACAAAACCGTTGCAATAATTCCTCCAAGGCGATAGCTCGGAGGTAGCTACAATCGGTGAGATTCAAAATCGAAATTGGAATTCTGGCACGAACCACATTTCATTTGACGCGGGCGCTGCACGTACGCGCGTTCTAAAATTGAAATTCGAAATTTCGAAGCTGACTAGTGCACCGTTCGGTTGTTGGATGAACTGTCGACTTCCGATCGCGATTATGTTGACGGAATGTCGTGAATGTTCGACGACTAATGAGTACCTAAGCTAAGGCAAACTCCAGGCTAAATCTAGATATTGCATTTTGACGATGTCGGTAACTTGTCGCGTAGGCAATCTCGGTCCATACAAAGATTTTAAGTTGAATTCCCTTTGGTTTTAAATATTTTGGGTAGAATTTCCTTTACGAGAATCTAAAAAACTGGTCTTTTCAAATATGTACACTCACACTCTGTAAGTGTTCAAGAAAATGAATTTTGAAGTTGAATTCCTTTCGAATTACGAATTGTATCAAATACTAGGCTAATAAAAATATCATGGAAATATAGAGGAAACAATCAAAATCGGCTTAAAAATGTACGAGACACAGTCCTCTCCCAGAACACCCAGACCCTAGAAAATTTTAACTCTAATTAGACCGGGACTCGATATTGGAACCTTCGAATAATTAAGTTTATCCTTCTTCAATCAATCAATCAATCAACAGCCTTGGTCCGTCCACTGCGGAACGTAGGCCTCCTTTAATTCGCGCCACATTTCTCTATCCCGGGCTTCCCCCATCCAGCAACTGCCAGCAGTTCTTCTAAGGTCATCCGCCCAGCGGGTTGCGGGGCGTCTACACTACGTTTGCCTCAACGCGGTGTCCACTCCAAGATTCATCTGCTCCACCTATTGTCGGCTCTGCGGCAGACATGACCAGCCCACTGCCACTTCAGCGTACTAATCCTTCGGGCTATGTCAGTAACTTTCGTCCTTTGACGTATATGCTCGTTTCGTACCCTATCTTTTAACGAGATACCGAGCATAACCTATCCTTCCTTACCTAACCCTTACTATTTCGCTACCAAGGCCAGCAAATACGAAAGATAGTACTACATTCAATTACATCCAGCGCTACCCCCACCTAACAAAACTACACCCTCACATTACACTCCGTAGGAAGTAGGGTATTTGTTCCCTCTCATTCGCGATATGAGCTTGTTAATGGGCCGTCATAATACAGAACCCTGTTAATGAATCGAGGAGGTCACGCTTTATGGTCCAGTAAATTATGTGAGTCGTTAAGCATAATTCAGCCTCCGAAAGGTAAGGGCTAAGGCAGGTTAATTGCTACTTTGATATGTGGCCTATGAGTAATGAGAGTATTGTTAATTTTGGTATATAAAGAAACGCAACGTTGTTATTGTGAGGAAACATGAACATCAGATGAATATGTGAAAATATCTCAATTTTTATTTATAGTGTCTCGACAATGGCTTCCCTACGCCTTATGGAAAGCGAAAGAAAGCGCAAGTCGCTGTGACAACGTGCAAGTAACTGGTCAGTTACCCGTCAACTGCCACTGCCATACCGGCCCAACCCTAACCCCCACAGCGCAGGAAACAGTACTCACCGGACGTCATATATAAACGGAGGTCATTTGGCTGCGGTATTCTATAGGATGGAGTTCCTTTCCCGGACTGCGGGTCAATTCGAGCGAAGATTTCCCAACACTTCCCTTCACTGCTCTGTTCCTATTGATTGTAGCATGTTGAAAAGCATTTTATAACCGGCCCAGGAGTATGAATAATAATTGCGCCAAGTTTCGTTGTACGAGTAATCTGTCGAGTAGTTTTGTTTCTATAACAAACATACAGACAGACAGACATACAAAAAGTATCGATTACTTATCACCCCATGATAGTTATTTTGAAAATATATTTCATGTACAGAATTTACCACTCTACAACTTTATTATAAGTATAGAAGAAAGATAATGATAATTTTAAATATATATAGGGCATGGGTACATAGAGACAAAATGACAACAAAAGCGACTTAGTTTTATACTATCTAGTAAAGACTCATAACATTAAAATGGCTTTTTAACCGACTTCGAAAAAAGGAGGAGGTTCTCAATTCGTCTGTATGTATAATATTTTTTTTTTTTTTTATGTTTGTTCACCGATATTTCCGTCAATTATGGATGGATTTCAAAAATTTTTCGACAGTTCGACAGAGGACACTTCCGAGGTGGTCCCATTATCACCAAGTCAGGATCTGATGATGGGATCCTGGAGAAATTGAGGGCAACAACCGAAAATTGTATGCTCATATGGTGTTTTTGTTACGTAATCATATTTTACTCCGGTATATGCTTCCGGGCGTCAACATCTGGTGCTGATGATGAAGCCACAGAACTCCTTAACGGTTAGGAGTTAGGGGACAGTACTGACATTGGTCGATATTAAACTAGGTAGTAGTATGTACATATGCAGGGCTAATAGGGCAGGTGATTTGGTAAGTGATATGCTTGATTCTAGATCGCAAAGTCTTCACTTGACTTAAAACAAAATTTTTCATTCCTAAGTAAAACTCTTAAGGACATTAATTAGCCTTTATTCAAGGTCACAGCACATTAACGCAACTAAAAATAGAGAAATAAAATTATTTTTTAAAAAAAATTAAACCGACTTCAAAAAAAACACAAACGACCAAAACTAAAAAGCGATAAATAACGTAAGTAATTCTATCCTTAATACATAATTATTTAAATATTACGATTATCACTTATTTTTGAAGTCGGTGACAGCCAAACAAATAAATGTATATTGTCGTGTGGATTTGCCGGCCGCGCGCGTCATACAACAACAGTCTACGTTAGGTACCGAGAGGCTGGCACCGACTTCAAAAATAAGTGATAATCGTAATATTTAAATAATTATGTATTAAGGATAGAATTACTTACGTTATTTATCGCTTTTTAGTTTTGGTCGTTTGTGTTTTTTTTGAAGTCGGTTTAATTTTTTTTAAAAAATAATAAGAAATGTACTTACACAGCTACAAAAGCTTCTAAAACAACCGAACAGACATTTAAACGGTTTAATTGAATCAAATTCAATGTTCCCTTTGTCCTCGTTACGAAATGGTGGATTTCGAAAAACCGTTCGGTCAAAATAAATGCCAAATAATTCATTTTGTGCGCCAAATGGACCGTAGATAATGCAATTACGTCAGTTAAATGTAAATAAAAGTGATCACGCGAAAGTCTTAAGGCTGAAATACACGACTGAATGGAAGTAACAAAGGGAAAAGATCTTTTTTTTGCCCGATTTTCCCTTTTTGGGGTAACATTTAGGGGTAACGGGTGTGAGGTTTTTAATTGAGTGGGCAGAATAAATGACCGCGGTGGTGGAAAAATGCGCGGTGGGTGCGTAGGGTCTGGGTTGGATTCTCGGTTGTGTTATATTTGTTTCTTTTTTAAATAAGTGATTTTTTTTTATGACACAGGGGGCAAACGGGCCTGAAGGACACCTGATGGTAAGTGATCACTTCAGCCCATAGACACCGCAACACCAGGGGAGTCACAGGTACGTTGCCGGCCCTTGAGAAATCTGTAGGCTCGCTTCTTGAAGGTCCTTAGGTCGTATCCATTCGGGAAAATTGCAGCCGGAAGCTGATTCCAAAGAGCAGCTGCACGAGGCAGAAAATTGCGCGCAAAACGCACTGTGGAAGACTTCCATCTATCAAGATGATAAGGATGAAATCTTGAATGGGTAGCGCTTTACCCCAACTAGCCTGATGTTAAGAGATGTTGGGGCCTAAGATCAAGTGCGCTTACCCAACAAAAACTGATTCACTCTCGCCTTGAAAATCTAAATACTAATAAAATGAAACGAAAGACCCAAATAATTTTAAAAACGTTTTTTTTATTACTAAGAAAGATAGATAGATATTATTTTCACACCAAACAGATTACTTAAACCTAGGTACAATGACAACTCGACGTAGGTAGACACCGAAGGTCTGAAAGGGATTGTCCACGCAAAATATTGCTCTAGTTAGGAGTAGGTTCAAGCCCTTTAGTGACATAACATACCTACCTACAAAAGTATAACTCAACACAAATTCCGGTCCACTTGCTGAAATCTCTTTCAGCGGAAAAAAAATTAAATTTTTTGATCCATCCACATTAATGGGAATTGCCAAAACGGCTCTCCCGTCTAAGCAATAAAGGTCAAATTGCCGTGTAATCAGTTAAAATCGTCACCATCTGCAAAATTGTTGGGAGCGAAGGAATTGTTCGTTTACGGTTCGTTAATCCAGAATATTGGTTCATTGTTAGTCTGGATTCATTATGGGACTGGAGATCACAGTATCTGCACTTTTTGTATATGTACGCAAGATTGTGAATACCTGGAGTTTATTACCTACCAAGTGAAATCAAAGTAAGTCATAAAATCGGACAATTCGGATAAAAATGTACGCTCTGTGAATTAAATTCATTTTCAATTCTTATGGCCTCAGTTGCACATGTAGAAAGTTTTTCCTAAACAGAGACAATAAATATCTTCAGAATAGCACACTTCCTCCACCTGAAGGTTGTTTGGAAGACATCGCTTACTAGCGAAGAGACCACCTGAATTGTACCACTAGTTGTCTGTAAGACCTTGTCTATAAATGTTTGTATTTTGTGCAATAAAGAATATCTATCGATCTATCTATCTAATATGAACGTTCCAACTTCGCAGACAAATCAAAATATAGGTTACTAGCTTTTGCCCGCGACTTCGTCCGCGTGGCGTGTTATAAAAGAGAGATCTTTGTGGGTGTTGGTTTTTTCATACAAAAGTTTTTTCCCGCTAACTCCCGTTCCCGTGGGAATTTCTCAAAATACAGCCATAACTAAACTTTATATTTACTAAGGTACCTGCATGCCAAATTTCAAGCGTCTAACTTAAGCGGTTTAGATTTTTCATACAAAAGGATTTTCCCGCTAATTCCCGTTCCCGTGGGAATTTCGAGAATTCCTTTCTTAGTGCACCCCTACGGTACCTAAGCTACGTCCCTTCCAAATTTCAAGTGCCTACGTTTAGCCGTTTGGGCTGTGCGTTGATATGTCAGTCAGTCAGTCAGTTTCTCCTTTTATATATATAGAATAGATATTTTGTCAACGACTTACAGTGTAATCTCAGGAAACAGATCTGAAACTATTCGTCTCTACAATCGTAAATTGATGTGTACTGATATGTCTAGCCGTCTGTCTAGTTAACATAGTCATTAATGTCAATTACTCAATAGGTACATAAATTACGAACAAGACCAAGACACTTGTGGTCAAATTTTGGTCAAACAGTACAAGTGAATCTTGTCATGTAAACAAGATTAATAGTGTAAAGTATTATGCGTCCTGATCACCCTATATATGTAAATTTATCTTTTTTTTATAGTTGCTCGACATAATGGCTTCCCTACGCCTGATGGAAAGCGAAAGAGAAGCCCACGTCGCTGTGACAACGGGCAAGTAACTGGTCAGTTACATGTCAGTTGCCACCGCCATGCCGGCCCTACCCTAACCCCGCACGAGCTCCGGAAACCCTACTCACCGGCAGAAACACGACCCTGCGGTAATCTATAGGGTGGAGGTCCTTCCCCGGACGGGCGGCTCAATTCGAGCGAAGATTCGCTATGCCCTACCTCTCTTAAATCTTTTATAGTCTAATTACGCACTTACATACTTTACAAAGTAGACCAACGAATCACTCAGGAAGTTCCAACAAGTATTACACAAACGAAGCCACATCCCAAAATTGACGTCACGCAAATTTCCCCGACCGCACTCTCGCACATTGCGATCAGTTAAATTCTGACGTATCCCCCCCCCCCCCCCCCCCCCCCCTGCGGTCGGCGATAATGTATCACCTTGACCCGGGCTAGTGTAAAATAACCGGGCCATTGTTCAACTTGATTGAATTCGTCGAGAAATTCCACCGGATTACGGGCGGGAAACGGGATTAATATGACACGATTATTGGTGAAATTCCTACAACCCGCATCGCATCTGGCGTGGTCTGCGTCCGAAATGTCTGAATAATTAATTCCGTTGTCAAAGAGGATGGATAAGTTCAAGGCAGTACCCTAATTGATTAGTTGACATTGACGATTGAGGTTACGTACGAGTGGTAGTCGACTCAGGGTAGCAATAACACTCTAATAGTTGAATTTTAGGTAGATGTGTTTTAAGTATTTACATTGGTTATTGATGGGCACTATGAATATGTGAACGCTCAACTCAAACAAGTAAATAACAGTTAAGAACTGAAAATGTTCTTAGCTTAGAAGGTTGTATTTAGTAAATGAAAATCAATCCGGTTCAAAGGATCCGCTAAAATATTTTGATATCGAATCGCACTTACTAATACACGATATTGCTAATTAATATAGTTAAAAGAAAAACAGTAAAATATTTTCTTGAGAGGCCTTAACATGCCTTAATATGTAACGATCTGAAATAAAGTTAATTCTATTGATGAACTGAATCAGAAAATTGAATGCTATAACATGCAAAATAACACAATTTATATACAACTTGCCAATCACAATTCGATATAAAATTCATGAGATAGAGTATAATAATTACTTAATACCCGTTCCAATCTATTTCAGCAACTTGTAAACTCTTCAAAGGGTAATTTTGTATGATGAATGAAGAATGCGAGCGCTCAGAAGTCTGGACTAAATGCCACTTGACAGCCTGACAGATTTGGCAAGAATTTATTTTCAATTGATTTACTAATAATAAATTACTATGAAATGTTGTCCTTTCCAAATAAGCACATCTGTTTCATTTTTCATAAAATGGCTCTTCACTGGTTTCTGTTTCTACGACGTAGAGATTAAGTGTCTTTTTATAACAGAGGGGGAAACGAGCCTGATGGTAAGTTGTCGCTTCAGTCCATAGACACCGGAATAACAAAGGAGTCACAGAAACATGGCCAGCTCTTGAGAAAATTGTAAGCTCGCTTTTTGAAGGTTCCTAAGACTAATTCCAAAGAATTGTTACACGTGGCAGAATTTCGTGCAAAACGTACCGTGGAAGACCTCCAAGATGATAATATGTATTAGCTGTAAGAATGCCTCCAAATGCTCGCCATGACCAATCCAGTAAAATTTAATAAATTTAATAGTAAATGCTACTCACAGTAGTTACCCAACAGACTGAATAATTAAAGCAAGCAAACTATAATGCTTCAATGTTTGCTCTAAACTTCACCGACCTGTCGCAGTGTTACTCGTATATAAAATTAATTATTTGGCGCTGATTTTCAATCTGCAAAGTGCCTTATTAATAATGGAAAACGAGGTTATTCGTTAGAAATAATTTCAACAGTTTACTACTCGTTACAACTTTTGACAGTTGTGCTTTTGAATCTGTCATCAGAAACGGTACTTACATACTTTTTTTTGTAAATAAATACATATTATACATATTAAACACCCAGATCAATACAAACAGACTTGTTTATGAGCACAAATGCTTGTACTGTGCGGGAATCGAACCTATGACCTCAGAAGGGAGAGGTCACTACCATATGAGATAGATAGAAACTCTTTATTGCACAAAAACACAGACAGTACAGGAAAATACATTACAAACAACACAAAGTAGAATCTAGGCGGTCTTATCGCTTATAGCGATCTCTTTCAGACAACCTTCAGGTAGAGGTAACTAGATTGACTAAGGAAATGGGTAACCCAGTGCAAAACTATCTAACTATTTAATGAGCCACCGAGTCAGTGTATTAATTTCCATAACTTCTATTAAAGGAAGTCAATCCTTAAATTTTCTTTTCAAAAACCGAACCCCTTCCTTAAATGAGCCATGCACTGCAACAGGACAAAGTTTTAATCAAACCGTCGCTGCCGTCCGGCAGGACAGTGAGTGGCAGGAGATTAAACCCGCGAGCTACGACGTGCGCTGTCCAGAATATATCCGTGTTGGTAAACAAACAGGGAGCAGGAATGATAAATAATGCCGTGTAGTTATTAAAATATGATCGGTGTATCTTTTTCTCTATGCAATAATTATCCACCTGAGAGTTATTTGTAAGAATAACTACTTAGATTAGTCCAAGATATGCCACGCTGGGCCCCACATCGCCATCTAGCCCTAAACAGCCGAAGCTCATACTATGGGTACTAGACAAGTGATAAACTTACTTAGATACATATTTTTTTGTAAATAAATTCATATTATTCCTGTATAGCAAACACCCAGACCAATACAGACAGACATGTTCTAGCAAACAAATGTTTGTATTGATCGGGAATCGAACCGAAATAGGACGTAAGGGAGCGACCTGTCACCTTTTCGCTCCAAGCCAACCCCACCTGCCATTGGTGCATCCTGCCGAACAACAAACGAGGCTCTGGCAAACCCACTGGTGGCGGTAAAACCTTCACGATAGAAGGCGTAGCTAAATACCACAGGCCGATGACCCGTAGCAGCGTCACCGGAGCAAGAAGCTACGTCCTGCGATCGCCAACCCACTTGCCCAGCGTGGCGATTATGTGTATATCCTCCAGAAGTTTGCCTTAGGTGGCGAACAACTGGAGAGACCTATGTCCAGCAGTGGACTGCAATGGGCTGATAATGATGATGAATTATGTGATGTTGTATTAATAGTATTACTTAGTAATTATTCATCATTAGCTCGGGTCTAAACCAAACAGCCCCATTCCGTATTCACAGTAATAACAAAACAATTTAAAACACATAAGCCGAAGTAACCGTGTTTTTCTTTTGTCAAGTATTTGCCGTGCACCGGTCGCATTCCAGGGAGAGTAGTTGTTAGAGTTTCGTATTCCCGTTGTCGCCAGGAAAAACAATAGAAGGACATTTTTCACTCTTTCCAGTTTGAAAGCACTCGCAACACTCACATGGCGTGTGGCGCAAACACTTACTTTTTTGTATAGTAGCTCGACATAATAGCTTCCCTACGCCTGATGGAAAGCGAAAGAGAAGCTCAAGTTGCTGTGACAACGGGCAAGTAACTGGTCAGTTACCTGTCAGTTGCCACCACCAACATGCCGGCCCAATCCTAACCTACCACGAGCTCCGGAAACCCTACTCACCAGCAGAAACACGACACGGAGGCATCGGCGGATGCCGTAGCCTATGGGCTCCTGCAACACCAGGGGAATTACACGCGCGTCGCTGACCCTAAACCTCAGCTGCCTAATATGCAACACTCGCCCAAAGGGCTCCGGAAAACGTACTCACCGGCAGAAACGCGACCCGGAGGTCAGTGATTGGCTCAATGGCTCATTTTGTGGTGACCTCTGCCTTTTGAGCCAAGGGTCGTAGGTTCGATTCCCGGACAGGACAAACATTCGTGTTCATGAACATGTCTGGTTGTATTGGTCTGGATGTTAACTATGTATAATACATGATGTACTTATTTACAAAAAAAAAGTATCTAAGTCTGATTTATCAGTTGTCTAGCACTCATAGTACAAGTACTACCAACAAAAAGGTCGTGAAGAGGTTTTTAAAGGGTAGGCAACGCGCGTGTGATACTCCTGGTGTCGCAGGTGTCAATAGGCTGCGGTAACCGCTTAACATCAGGCGGGCCGTAGGCTTGTTTGCCACCCAGTGGTATATGAAAAAAACATTTGCTCTGGTATTTCATAGAGTGTACTAGTACTTTCCGGGCAGGCGGCTCAATTCGAGCGAAGATTCGCTATGCCCTACCTTTCTTAAAATCGTCGAATAGCGTTTACAGACTCAGGTCTCACTCCCGTCCATGACTTGCACCGTCCCGCCCTCACGTGACACTCGCGACTTTTCCAATTTGCACATTGCGTTGCGACGGCGACTGCCGTTTTAATGATGAGGTGTGGTAAGCCCGACTTTGGGTAGACAGCGAGTTCAGACTGCCGGTATCGTATCTGAACCTGCAGTATTAGGACGTTTGAGTTCATCACGTTTTAAAAAATGGGTAATTCTTCTCTTTATGATAGAGAGGGAAAGCCCTGATGGTAAGAGATCACGTCTGTCCATAGACACCGGAACTTTTTTTTATAGTGGCTCGACGTAATGGCTTCCCTACGCCTGATGCAAAGCGAAAGAGAGGCCCAAGTCGCTGTGACAACTGGCAAGTAACTGGTCAGTTACCTGTCAGTTGCCACTGCCATGCCGGCCCAACCCTAACCCCCCACGAGCTCCGGACACCCTACTCACCAGCAGAAACACGACCCGAAGGTCAGGACCCGGAACTTTTATTAGTGGGGTGGTAATTTTCTAAATCCGGAAACCATATGGTCCGGAAGCAAAATCTTCCAGTCATAGCAGCTATCTTATATTAATTTATGGCCAATTTTATCACCATTAAATGGCGATTTAAAAATCAGACCGTAAATTATCAAACAGTATTCCAACATTATTATAATATCTCTAGTTCAATGTACTAGCCGAACAAGGACGAAAGTTACCGACGTAGCTCAAAAGATTACTACGCTGGAGTGGCAGTGGCTCATCGTGAGGTCATGTTTACCGTAGAGTCGATAATAGGTGAGCAGACGAGTCTTGGAGTGGACACCGCTATTAGGCAGACTTAGTGTAGGATGCCCAGCAACCCATTGGGCTGATGACCTCAGAAGAACTGCTGGCGCGAATTAAAGTAGACCTACGTTCAGCAGTGGACGGACTAAGGTTGTTGATTGATCGATTGAATGTACTAGCCAACTCTTTACTCTCCCCCTAACATACATAACCCGTACGTCCTTTCCGTATCCACCCTACACCCGTACTTAATTTGAAGCGTATTCGTCACAAGTCACGACCCGATGGCCAATACGAATCCGAACGGGAAGCACTACAGTGTGACTGATATTTGTAAATCGTATTCACATCAGGTACGCTTTCAATTCAGGTGCGCGGTGCTCTCGAGAGCGGCCAGTGGGGTCGGTAGTTTTTGTTTGGTAGAGTCGTTTTAACTGTATTGGACGATGTATAAGAAGCCTAAAGGAGAACAACACGTTTCTACTTTCATAGTACGAAGGGCCAAGCTATGGAACTCTTTTCCAGGCTCCTTGTTCCCCTAGACGTACAATCTTCCGATGTTCAAGGCGAGAGTGAACCGGTTTTTAATGGGTGAGCGGGTACTCCATCGTAAACTGTGATGGCCAAGATGGAGCACGAAGCAAACACTGCCGTACCATTCTTACTGGATATCGGTTACCATCTGGTCAATTACAACACAAAACGACCCGGAGGTCATTTGACTGTGGTATTCTATAGTGTGTAGGTCCTTCCCCGGACGAGCAGCTCAATTCGAGCGAAGATTCGCTATGCCGTACCTCTCTTACAAATGTTGACAAAAGAATCACATTCTTCAATCGCAAAAACGTGTAGGTACGTACGTACATAGTACGAGTGTGTCCTCTCGGCTTAGTTTTCAACAGTGTCCGAATACAATCGGCAAGCGAGCTATGCAGCTTTGTAACTAATCCGCGATCCAAATCAGATTTTTGCCGAAAATTCGGGCGGCGAAATCGAACTCGAACACTGTTTGTGGATTCTAAATCTAGTTTGTGACGGGTTAAGTCGAAATTCGACTTTATTCATTTACCATTTCTATCGCAGTCCACAACTGGACATAGGCCTCTCCAGTTGTTCGCCACTTTGGGCAAACACCTGGAGGATATACCCATAATCGCCACGTTGGGCAGGCGGGTTGGCGATCGCAGAGCGTAGCTTCTCGATCCGATGACGCTGCTGCCCGTCATCGTTCTGTGGTATTTAGCTGCACCTAATTGTCTACAGTTTTCTATTGTAGCACTACTTGATTCACAGCCATAAATATACATAATATTGTGGACAATTCCCTTAACATACATACATACATAGCCTCACCACATCTTTTTGCAAATCTCCTCAAACCTCATATGGTCAAGATTGATTGTTTGATTTCGTTTTGCTTGAGAGAAAAATTAATAGGTTTAATGTGACAAAGTTTTAAGTTTAAAGTTTTAAGTATAAGAAACTCTTGACTGTACGCATTTCCATAGAATTTATTTATTTATACGTGCTGACGAACAGACGACCCTTCTGATGGCAAAACGGTAACCACAACTCAAAGACTCAGTGAGCCAAACCATCTCATCTTTAAACCATACTTAAAAAAAACTTAAAACTACACCCTCTTAAACCACTCATTAATAACGTAGATAACAGCGCTAAATATAGTAAGAGGGTCCACAAAGAATCTATATTTAACAAAATGGCCCCAAATAATGGTCCAGGCCAGTAGGGAACAATCGATTTTGTTAAATGGGCTGAGAAATGCCGGCTGACCATGGGTTCCCACGGGCATATAAAGCGACAACTTTATTTATTTATTTATTTATTTATTCACTTCATAATGAGGCTAAATTTAGATTACATTGAGGGTGTACTAAAAATTGAAGCGTAAAATATTAATTACGTACCTATTTTATGTGTGTTAGAGAAATAAACCACGTACTAAATACTATCTTCTAAATATATAAAACTCAAAGGTGACTGACTGACTGACTGACTGACATAGTGATCTATCAACGCACAGCCCAAACTACTGGACCGATCGGGTTGAAATTTGGCATACAGGTAGATGTTATGGCGTAGGCACTCGCTAAGAAAGGATTTTGATCAATTCTGCCCCCAAGGGGATAAAATAGGGGATGAAAGTTTGTATAAAAATTTGTCGATTTTAAGCTGATTGGGCTATGACTTTGCATGTATAAAGCTACTACGTAGGCATCCGCTAAAAAAGGGTTCTGATCATTTCTACTCCCAAGGGGATAAAAAAGGGTTCTGATCATTTCTACTCCCAAGGGGATAAAATAGGGGATGAAAGTTTGTATGAAACTTTGTCAAATTTTAAACCGTTCGGGCTGAGACTGGCATTCATAAAGTTACTATAACGTAGTTATCGCTATAAAAGAGTTTTGATAATTTCTGTTTCCAAGGGGATAAAATAGGGGATGAAAGTTTGTATTCATGAAACTTTATCAAGTTTAAACCGATCGGGCTGAGACTTTGCATGTTTAAAGCTACTATGAGGTAGGCATCCGCTAAAAAAGGGTTTTGATCATTTCTACCCCCAAGGAGATAAAATAGGGGATGAAAGTATGTATGAAATTTTGTCAATTTTAAACAGTTCGTGCTAAGACTTTGCATTCATAATGCTATACTATGACGTAGGTATTATTGGTAAGAAAGCGTTTCGATAAATTCCACTCCGAAAAAGATAAAACTTCAAATATTTACCTAAATCAACCCTTTACGGGATTCAATAGGAAAAAACTTGAAAGGCCGAGGAATAAACTCACAGCCCAAAACTACTGATTTCTCTCAATAAATGGCCTTACTGGTAAAATTAAATCTAAATAGACTGACTGACATTTATATGCCTAAACGGCTAAACGTAGGCACTATAAATGTAGAAGAGACGTAGCTTAGATACCGTAGAGGTGCACTAAGAAAGGCATTCCCGAATTCCCACGGGAACGGGAATTAGCTGGAAAATCCTTTTGTATGAAAATCTAAACCGTTTCAAGCGTCTAACTTGAAATTTGGCATGTAGGTACCTTAGTAAACTAAAAGCTTAGTTGCAACAGGATATTGCAAAATTCCCACGGGAACGGTAGTTAGCGGGCAAAACTTTTGTATGAAAAAATGTAAACCGCGTAAGATAGATGATTAAAATTTGGCATGCAGGTACTCTAATGAACGTAAAGCTTACTTGCAACGCGATATTGCAAAATTCTTACGGGAACAGGAGTTATTGGGAAAAAAAATTGTATGTAAAAATCTAAACACGCGGACGAAGTCGCGGGCAAAAGCTAGTAAATACATATACCACATCAATCGTTACGGATAGCATGCCTATTCAGGAGTCACCGCACTATCGTTGACAGTTGACGTTTCGGTGACACTGACAGCAACGTCGAGTTCCCGCCAATCATTACTTTGACGTCTCTCTCTTGAGTCTCTGGTTAATATTATTCATTATACCTACTCGTAGTTGGATTGCGATAATAAATACTTTTCTGATTACACAGTGTTAGTGTGTTAAAATCAGTGTCCGTGTGGTTTCTGAACTTAAAACAGGACTTCTCATCATATGAGGGTCGTAGAAGACATCACCATGATCCTAGCCTTTTTCCCGACTGTCTCAGGGTCGGCTTCCCAAACTGAGAGATTTGGCGAGGGCTAAGCTTTTTATAGGGTCGCTCTGTGGACTGCCATCAGACCTCCGCAACACTTAGGGTAAGCTATACCCATTCTCAGTTAGGAGTTATCATCATCTCTGATATGATGTGACGACTGCTATCTGAGTTGGTAAAGATAGCACCCGGGACCAACAGATTAACGTGCCTTCCGAAGCACGGAGGAAATCGGTGTCAAATTTTGGTCACCCATCATCGGATTGACCGCGCCAATGGTTGCACAACGTTGCGATCATTGTTAAGCGTACAAGACCGCGGCGCCACCGAGCTCCTCCTATGAGGGTCGTAGAGGACAACTAAGGGAATATCAGGAAACGGACAGCAGCGTGTACCTCAGTAGAAATGGAACCTACTGCGGTCACCAACCCGACTGCCAAGCGTGGTGACTAAGGCATATCCACCCAAACGACAATGGTCATTGGGGGAGGCCAATGTCCAGCAATGGAGGTTTGCAAGTTGATGATGATTATGATGAATACCACAACTATCTTTACTAATATTATAAAGCTGAAGAGTTTGTTTGTTTGTTTGTTTGTTTGAACGCGCTAATCTCAGGACCTACTGGTCCGAATTGAAAAATTCTTTTTGTGTTGAATAGACCATTTATCGAGGAAGGCTATAGGCTATATAACATCACGCTGCAACTATTAGGAGCGAAGAAATAATGGAAAATGTAAAAAAAAAAACGGGGAAAAAATAACTATTCCACGCGAACGAAGTCGCGAGCACAGCTAGTTATGAATATACGATGCCGTCTATTCCCGAAGCTTTGATGTAGGTACTGTAAGTCTTCATTTTAAATTTTGAATCCTATTGTCGCAGCTTTTATTCATCATCAGTATCGTAGTCCACAGTGGGCCACAGCCTCTCAATTCGAACGCTTTTATTTGTATTTTGATATAACTTCCTAATTTAAAACATTAGCTAAGCCCATCTATTAAATAATGTACAGTCTAACATGTACGTAAATTTTTAATTACCTCCAAAAAGGTTTGATTAATAAATCAAACGCCGATTACAAATTCAGGCATTAGGTTTCCCCTGTGGTAATTTTATTAACTAGCAAAACCGTAATAATGTATGTATAATACTTTAAGTAATATATTCCTTCACGCGGCGTAGGGAAGATATGAGAATTCCCACGTTATAACTCATGAAATATAGCTGAAATTCACAGCGAAGTCACGAAACGTACTGTAACATTATTATAATTTCTGACTTCACTCAAGAATAAAATTAAGCTGTTTCATAACTTCCATAACCTCACTTTATTGCTACGTTGAAGCGCCGTAAGTGGAGTAGTGTTGTTACACGAAATTAATTCCTTACGCCAGAAAGAAAATGAGTTTTCTAAACGACTTTCACGAAGAAATATTTTCAACTGCTCCCCCTCAGAGCGTTCGATAAATTATTAAGGCTCTATTTACTAGTTCCTCCAATCTTGATTTACGGAGGCTCGGAACGTTTGATTTTATAAAATTTATACGAAGACGCTATTTTTAGAAGATTGAAATTCAGATAAGTGGAATGGGCAAACTCAGTTTAGTTGCTTAATGTAATATTAAATATATTAATGGATATTTCGTAGCTACTGGTTAAAATAACAGTTTAAATATACGATAACCCGTAATAAAATAAAGATATATTTTTTAGAAGCGCAGTTTTTAAGAATGGCCCAAGTCATTGCGGTAACGGGCAAGTAACTAAATCAATACAATCAATTACTTGACTCTTACTCAGTAAAAAGAGGAGAGATTTGATTGTTTGTTTTTCTTTCTTTCTTTCATGTATTTATTTACAAAAAAAATATCTAGCTAAGTAAGTATATCGTTTGTCTAGTACTCATAACCATTCCTTTTGAATCATTCTAGGTATCTATTAAAACTGCATCGAAATCCGTTGCGTAGTCTTAAAGATCTATTCGTAATAATTCGTTTACATAGTTAGCATTTTTGTATATGTGATGTCGCTTCGCACAGTTGCGTCTCCTCCTTCAGGACATGTGCGGAAGACCAGCGTCACGGCGTCTTTTGTCGCCGCGACATTTATGCTGAGCATTTTGTCCCTTTCGGTGACATTTTAATGTGTATGTAACTGTGTTATTCTATGTAAGTCACTGAATAAACGTATTTTCTTTCTTTCTTTCATACATAGGGACAGAGACGAAAAGCGACTTTGTTATAGACATTCTAGTGATGACTATCTAGTGAGTTTAAAATATAGAATTTGAATAAATAATTTCTATTCTTATAGGATCTTATCTTACTACATCCTTACAGAATGTACATCTATTGTTAACGACGTGGCCAGCGGTGCTGACGTAACTTGTACATCGCAACTAAACCCCGGCACAGATATAATTCGACCATTTTCGGCACGTGTTCCTAACTCAGTTCCGATGGGCTCGCACAAAAACGGCACCAGTAGTTAGTCCAGTTTTTGGTAACCTATGTGACAGCGGCGTATGAATATAAGTTGGGTAACCGCGCAGTGTTGGTGAACTTTGTGTTGTGTTAAAAATACCCAACCTATATAGTTGCGAGTATGTTTATAAAACTCTTGTCAACAAAGATGTAGGGAGCGTCCCTCACTTGCCTATAGTCCATCATGATGAACAACGATATAGCCATCACGATTTAAGGCGTAATACCACTGACTGGTGACGGGCAGCGTCGCCGGAGCGAGAAGAGAGCGAGAAGAAGAAGGGC
This sequence comes from Conogethes punctiferalis, assembly GCA_031163375.1. NCBI lineage: Eukaryota > Metazoa > Arthropoda > Insecta > Lepidoptera > Crambidae > Conogethes > Conogethes punctiferalis. The sequence goes on from CM062093.1 coordinate 13,992,911, forward strand.
TTCTCTTTGGCTTTCCATCAGGTGTAGGGAAGCCATTATGTCGAGCTACTAGAAAAAAAAGGTTATAGTATACTTTCATCACGCTACAATCAAAGGAGCAGAGCAGTGAAGAGAAAACGGAAGACATTATTATCTGTATGTTTAAACGCGCATCACTCAAGAACTACTGCATGGAATGGGGATGTTTTCAGGGTCAAAATAATTACATTATATTTAGTCCGTATTTTAGATTATAAAAATATATTAAACACGTATTTTTCCTTTTTTCATTTAAACAAAAAAAAACAGAGATACAAGGCATCAAAATTTAGGAGTGGGGGTCTTTGACGTTACTTAGTGGCGAAAAAACTTCCACTCTGTGACGTCACGCGTAATTTTAACGGGCTATATCTTTGTTAATTTTGGTCTAATTTACAAATGAAAAAATATGTGTCTTTTATTTTAGAACAATCTAAAAGACGGACTAATTAGATTTTTTACGGAAACAGGCCCATTGAATGCGGTTTTCATCAATGTATTGCTAGAGGTCTGACTTAAAATTTAGGCACTATTTATGTAAGTCCGTTATTTTTGAAACCCGATATCCATGCGTGCGACGCTGCTGGCACAGCAAATTGTAAATATGTACTACGTTACACTATGAATGACTGCTTGGGTACATGGGAGCGGAAATGTGAATTTAGAAAGAAAGAAAGAAAAGAAAGAAAGAAAATATGTTTATTCAGTGACATAATAGGACTTAGGTATAGCTAATACATAACACATAACATTCATAATAAAATAACATGTCACTGAAAAGGACAAAATGCTCAGCATATGTCGCGGCGACAAGAGACGCCGTGACGCTGGTCTTCCGCATATGTCCTTATGCCGGAATAATTATATTATATATAATTTAACCTTTTGTAATATCTCGAGAAACGCCCCTACCCCAGCCCATGACTTACACCGTACAATACCTACTTCGGCATTGATTTCCCTAAAGTAAAAGCGGCGTTTAAACTTTGATTGGGCGGACAACGGTCAGCGGCTAAATACTTGATCAACCTAATGGAATTTCTGAATCGAAATTTGAGTGAGCACCAGCGGAGTGCGGTCGGGAGAACTTTATTAGCCGGTCTTGGAGTAGTTGTGGCTTCTTTTGTTTTGGGTTCAGTTTGTGACTTGGCTTGGCTATTCATAGATCTTTGGACTGGAGTAAGTAAGAAAGTTTAGATCGAAACGCTGCAACGTCAAAGCAATGGCCGTGTACTGAAAGCGAGGTTCGATATAGCTACGGAGTAGTTTAGCTTTGGGGAATGCATTTGGTGTATTAATCAGTATCGTATTAGTTACTTCAAGACTCACATTTGAAATAGGTACGTAGTAGGCTTTTAGGGTGAGGGCGACAGGCGCAATGAGTTTGTTCTATTGTGCCTGTCGGCCCAACTTTTGGACCTCACGACCGCTTACCATCAGGTGGAGTGAGGTCATCCTGAAAGCTCTTCTTATAAAAAAAAATACAAATAACGCTGATGCATGTTATTTTATTTATATCTTTAATTTATCCTTATTTTATTTTTAAAAAAAAATAAATCGTTGTACGATAAAAGGACGAACTTAGTAGCGTAACCACTCTCTGCCAGTCAACTATTGGACTGATCAGAATAACTGTGAAGGTAGTATCTACAAAATTGTTGTGATGACATAGGTATTAGATGATATGGTATGTGTCGTTGGTCTATGGTCAGTTTGCCATTGCACTATGAATACCAGATGATACTCGTAGTACCGCGAGCGTTACCGAGAAAACCCGAGGCAATTTAGGAAGGTTCAATTCCTTGACCTGACTGAGCATTTTTTTTATAATAACTCGACATAATTGCTTCCCTACGCCTGATGGAAAGCGAAAAAGAAGCCCAAATCGCTGTGACAACTGGCAAGTAACTGGTTAGTAACCTGTCAGTTGCCACTGCCATGCCGGCCCAACCCTACCCCGCACGAGCTCCGGAGACCCTACTCACCAGCAGAAACACGACACGGTCATTTGGCTACGATATTCTATAAGGTGGAGGTCCTTCCCAGGACGGGCGGCTCAATTCGAGCGAAGAACATCAACATTGAATCCGAATAACAAATATAGTGATGCGATAGTTAATTTCTATCTCAAAAAGATTTTTTAAATATGGAAACTTTCTAGTGTCACTTTGTCGACGATTGATGGCAAAAAAACCAAATCCAAGTCTCTCCACGTTCAAGTAACCTCGTAACCCAGTTTCTCGTCAATTGCCACCGCCATGCCGCGGTCGGCCCGTAAGATGCTCATTCACGCCTCGTTTAGCGAATCCATATCGTAAGATTTTTATTTTAAGCTTTATTAGTAAACTAGCTGCTGCCTGCGGCTCTGCCCGCGTGAATATTCTGTGAAGTTTCACTAAAATCCGTTCAGTAATTTTTGCGTGAAAGAGTAACAAGCATCCAACGATCCATCCATCTATCCATCCAAACAAACTTTCGCATTTATTATAATATTAGTAGGATAGCATATGATTAGGAGGATAGCTGGTGCTTGCGACTAGGGATTGCAATCCGGAAAACCGGATCCGGCAATCCGGCGGATCCGGCGTCAATATACACTTACCGGATCCGGCACCAATATACCGGATCCGGTGACCGGATCCGGTGACCGGATCCGGTAATTGCATATTTTGGTAAAATACCTGCGCTATTGTATGAGTAGGCACTTTAAACATGTTGTGCGTGTGCGTGCGAGTCGTTTGACGCCGAGTCGCACCGCGCGGCGCGCCTCCACCCCCCTATATTTTGTTTTTGAGATTTTTCTTTTAGTAATAATAAAAGTGATTTCGTATTCGTAGTTATATATGTCACCGGAAAATAACAAGAATCGTAAGTTGATCAATTTCCTAGGTAGTTGATTAACTTTCGGAATATAACAAACGGTAGTTGAAATGTATTATTTAACGCAATGGATTTTAGTTAGTTGATCAATTTACGGTAGCCTGACAGTCATTTAATAATTTACGATTTTGACACAAGTAAAATCGTCCTCAAATGGGCCAATCGTTGCTCAATGTACTATTTAACGGTGCACTATTACCCGTAACTTGATACTCTGTTCCCTGATTGGTTGCCGGATAACGCCACGCGAGCTATTGAACCAATCAACGTTCACCTCACCTTCGTCGGATGATTTTACGGCAAGACCCCGTAAAATGATCAATTTACTAAAATACATACGTTAAATAATACATTTCAACTGCCGTTTATTATTTTCCGGAAGTTAAATCAACTACCTAGGAAATTGATCAACTTACGATTCTTGCTATTTTCCGGTGACATATACATCGTTTTTTTTGAATGGCTCGGTGGCTCAATTGGTAGTGACCTCTGCCCTCTGAGCCAAGGGTCGTGGGTTCGATTCCCGCACAGTACAAACATTTGTGTTCATGAACATGTCTATTTGTATTGGTCTGGGTGTTTTCTATGTATAATATGTATTTATTAAAAAAAAATGTATCTAAGTAAGTTTATCAGTTGTCAAGTACCCATAGTACAAGAGATTCGGCTTAGTTTGGGGCTGGGTGGCGCTGTGTGGCCCAGCGTGGCATGTCTTGGGTTATTTATTTATTTATTTTAACATTTCCTTAACAGTCCAAAGTTAAGTTATCCTGGTTATATCAATCCGGTCGGATCCGGCCGGATCCGGCCGGATTGATGGATATCCAGCCGGATCCGGCCGGATTGAAAATGAGGCCGGATTGCAATCCCTACTTGCGACCTCCTTCGTGAATTTAGGTAAAAAAATAAAATATATTTAAATTTGTGTGCTATATACTATATATTAGTCTGGCTGTTCGCCAACACATAAATGTATTTATTGAAAAAAAAATATGTAAGTAAAATATATAAGTTTATGTATTGTGTTTTTGTCTTGTATTCGTAGTATAAGCTTGGGCTTAGTTTAGCTTAGTTCAGTTGGTTTACCCAGAGTGGCATGTCTTTATCGCGGTAGTGCTGGATATTCGGGGTCCCGCGGCACTGCCCCTATAGGCGCATGAGGGAAAGGCCGGGGCTTGTAGTGGGTATTCCCTGCCTCCCTTCCATCTTGAGGTAGGGTGAGTCCCACATACCCCTTCACTCTCCCCGGGTGTGCTTAAAAGCATTTTCCACGGCAAAAAAAAAGAGTGGCATGTCTTAAGTTATAAAACGCGTAATAATGTTTGACGCGACGATTGTTAAATATGCGTGCACCGAAACCATTATATCCTCACTCTTCCCTATTTTCTGTGATCAGTATCAATAAAACTTTATAATGTTTATTCGTCCGATTTCCAATGGCTTGCTATTCAAAGCAGATGAAGTCAGCATCCACGAAGTTGATCAATCGATACTTACTAATGGAGTTTCAGCGAATTCTAGCGAACGGCTGCGAACTGCGGTCGGATGGAGTCGTGTCTTGGCCGCTGAGGTCGCTCTCGTTGTGAATACATTAATTAGGTGTAGTGTACGTATTTGAATACTGAATGGACGGACTGTGTGGGATGTATTCATTGGAAAACATGTGGGTGTTCAGACCACAGAGATTTTGCATTTGCATTGTTTGAGTCGTGCGGTTGACATCAGGAAGAATCTTTCGCGAGCTGAATCAACAATAGCGTGAATTGTCTTTTTATCTATCTAAGAACCTCTAGGTTATTTAGCTATAATTGGCCACAGCATCTTGTGAGATGATTGTTGCAGTGCCTTTTTATTAATATTATTCTTATTTATGTATACCTATTATCCGTTAGGTTTCCGAACTTAGATTCTAATTTTCACCCACGGGGGTGTTGTAGAAGATTAGTATTCTAAGTAAATATCAGGAAACAGGCTGAAGTATTTACCTTTTTTTATTTTGTTTCACCAGGAGCAGCAGGTTATGTGGGTCTCGCTCCGCGTCGGCAGAGAATACCCACTAAAAAACCCTGGTTGCCACCGTCAAATGCGCCTTGGGTGACAGCAACATGGGTCCTATATCATTAAGTCTTTGACTGCCGAGAAACTAGCAAATATCCCCCGAGTGACAGTTGTCTTTGGGGGAGACCTACATATGTCCGGCAGTGAACATTTGCAGGCTGAACATGAAGTATACAAAAATAAAAACCGTTAATGCTGAAGAAACGAAGTATAGGCCATACTAGTTCCTCCTGAAAACGAGTGTGACCGGTAACATATACAACGATTTACGATTCCCCACTCGTGGATAAAAATGAATTGTCGTATCGAATCGAGCCTTACTCGATTATATTGAGGGCGCTTGCGATTGGTGCTCTACGCCGGGGGACTGACAAATACGCGCAGTTGGGCTCAGTGAAAATTGTGGCACCTCCGGGAATGTGTGGCGATACCTTTGTCACTGCTGTTATGACGGTAAAAGTGGAAGTTTTTGTGTTTTTGAAATTCGAATGCATTTTTGTTGCGTAAAGTAAAGAACCGTCTGTAAAAGTTTTGAGAGTTCATTCATTAAAAATTTAAGAGCAATTATAATTCCTTCGACTTATCTTACTTTTTATGTTTAACTGTAGCGTATGTTTGTCTTGTGGAGGTTTAGTCAAAGTAAATTATGTCAAGTATGCTATAAGACTTTGGCCGACTAAAACTTCAATGACTCAATTAGTACAGTGAACAGTAGTCATACCGTATCATCGATAAAGATAGTAAACAACATAGGACCAAAGTGTGAGCCCTAAGTAACGCCAGTTTTTTTAACGCCAGTGCCGAAACATATCAGCTTTCAAAAACTTTTGGAATTAAATACTTGATTCGATTCTGGGCTTCTCACATGCAGCCATCTTACGCAAATTATCACTTCAACTGGCCTTAGGACATTCTATACTATTTCTATACGTTATCTAATAAGATGATGTCAATTTTAACTTGTCACCATCACAATGTTCGTGAGAAAGTTAGTTTTCGCAAACAAAATAACAAGAAAGTCGTAGAAGGACTAGATACAAAATACAAGCCCAACAAAGCTATTTGAAACAACCAATTCGATGTGAAACAGTTGCTAATAATCGACACAATTGTAGTTCTACGATCTGAGCTTTCACCACAAACAAGCGAAACCAATGCACAAATTCTTCATTCATATTTCTCGTTCCTACGCTCAAACGACAGCCGAGCACAAACGGAAACCGGGCGCCACAATCAGTACGTGCATTGCCGTTTCTCGATTAGCGAGTCGAATGATTACTCGAATGCTCGCTCGCTCACTCGATTACAGATCGCTTAGCCCGCTCGGATGACAATGTAATTGACATTACAGGGCGCTACCATATTATCGCCGCCGCGCCGATTGAAATGAGACCGTACCTATTTGCGATAGAGACTAATTGGGTGCGAGTAGCCCGTGACGCAATCGCCGTTCGGCCCTGCGAAGTTTCGCAACGATTATAGATATGATACGAATGCTCCTAACGATAGTTGCAGATGTTCGTGATGTTAACTCCGGGATAAGTTTGACTTTGTACGGTAGCTCATAAGCTCGCGGTAACGGCCGGTGCTGTTTGCGTTAACTTACGCAGTAATCGTGAGTTAAGATATTAAATGTGTACTTAGTTTGAACTTAGTATCTGTTTCTTACTAAATATTGTGTGTGTAAAGTCCCTTGGTGTGTTGGATTTATGTGTTAAGGTATAACTTAGACGCAGTTACACAAGCGGTACATCTTAACTAATATTATAAAGCTGAAGAGTTTGTTTGTTTGTTTGTTTGAACGCGCTAATCTCAGGAACTACTGGTCCAAATTGAAAAATTCTTTTTGTGTTGAATAGACCATTTAAAGAGGAAGGCTATAGGCTATATAACATCACGCTGCAACTATTAGGAGCGAAGAAATAATGGAAAATGTAAAAAAAAACGGGGAAAAAATAACTATTCCACGCGGACGAAGTCGCGAGCACAGCTAGTATAATAATATAACGCAAGTTAATTTTTAAATGGGAATGTAAGGGAGCGGCCTATAATTTTTTCGCTCCAAGCCAACCTCATCTGCCCGTGGTGCATCCTGCCGAACAACAAACGAGGCTCTGGCAAACCGACTGGTGGCAGGTTGATCATAGGACGTAGCTTGTCGCTCTGGAGACGCTGCTGCTCGTCATCAGCCTCAAGTATTTAGCTTAGTTACCCCAATTCTTTTAATCAAATCCCTACAATATTAGGCTATTTTACAACAGTTAATTTTCCATAACAAAGAAGAGGCCATTTAAGATTGTAAAGTGCATTTTTTCCTTAGGAGTGAGTCATTTGGCGAACGTTACACGTTTGCTCGTTAAAACTAATTCGCTGTTACAAACACATTGTTGCTGAAAATGGGATGTAAACGAGCACAGAGGTGGATTAAGGGCATGAAACATGCATATAATGTAAATAATAATTAGAAGCGGCTTCTACCAAATTTAGAAGCTCAAAGTCAAAGTCAAAATAATAATCTATAATATAAAAATGAATCGCAAAATGTGTTGGTACTTGATAAGCGCATAACTCAACAACGCCTGGACCAATTTGGCCAATTCTTTTTTTAAAATGTTCGTTTAAGTCCAAGGATGGTTCTTACGGCGAGAAAACATCGAAAAATTGTAACGAGAAACCGCGGGTAACACCGCGGGGCGCAGCTAGTAATTAATAATAATCGCCAAAGCTACAAACTACCACCGGTTCGGAAATCAGCATTTTACCGCCAATATACCGTTAAGAAACTCGAATAGTTATTCTTTTCAACATAGCGTTTACAATATTATCATCACACTTATACCTTTAACTACGTCCACGTCATTTTTTTTATAGTAGCTCGACATAATGGCTTCCCTACGCCTGATGGAAAGCGAAAGAGTAGCCCAAGTCGCTGTGACAACTGGCAAGTAACTGGTTAGTTACCTGTCAGTTGCCACTGACATGCCGGCCCAACCCTAACCCCCGACGAGCTCCGGAGACCCTACTCACCAGCAGAAACACGACCCGGAGGTCATTCGGCTACGGTATTCTATAGAGTGGAGGTCCTTCCCCGGACGGGCAGCTCAAATTCGAGCGATGATTCGCCCTACCTCTCTTTACGTCACATACAGTCTAAGGCCTTCTGAAACCTTACAAAAATAATTATGAATTAACGTGGTGGTAACTCAGGGTGGTCAGATATGTAGAACCTACACTACAGTCTAATTTAACTTCAAGAATTCTAAGTACTTAATCCGCTTCTGTCAAGGTCCTGTACATACGAGTAGGTCAAGAAACATTCTTGCAAGTCGCGCAAATTTGTCGCCGCGCTAAAGACGAGTCCAGTCCAGCAATGTAGTTTATATTGTTAGTTTATTCATTAGCATCTGTTCTGTAGGATCTCTAACCGTGTGCCAAATATAATACAGCCGCTTTCTTATGATTGAAAGCAAATATCAAAACTTTAACATTAATGTACCTACCGACGTCAAAAGAGTTTGTATTTTTTTTTATAGTGGCTCGACATAATGGCTTCCCTACGCCTGATGGAAAGCGAATGAGAAGCCCAAGTCGCTGTGACAACTGGCAAGTAACTGGTCAGTTACCTGTCAGTTGCCACCGCCATGCCGGCCCAACCCCAACCCCCCACGAGCTCCGGAAACCCTACTCACCGGCAGAAACACGACTCAGAGGCCATTTGACTGCGGTATTCTATAGGGTGGAGGTCCTTCCCCGGACGGGCGGCTCAATTCGAGCGAAGATTCGCTATGCCCTACCTCTCTTGCCCTACCTTTAATAATACGACGTAAAGGTTTCCCCACGTCTGATGGAAAGCAAAAAAGAAGCTACTGAGACAACAATAAATAACCTCTCAGTTCTTAGGTCGCATTTGAAAGGACTTACAAACCAGTCAATTAATATAGACTTAATGATAAGTTGTTGTTATCATACAGATATCAGTTAACAAGCAATTGGAAAGATTTTTAAATTGAAATAAATACAGAATACCTACTAATCAACAATGCAATTTCGGGACTGATTACTTGGAAGGGTCGTTTAGCGAAAAGTTTTAATAAACGCCATTTCAAACCCTCTATTAATGTGTTGGTGTATTTGAAATCTATTAAAAAGATAACGTGTCCACGCATACTAAATTGAAATTTCAAAATTCCTATTAATATCACTCTAAACCGCGTTACTTTCTGTGGCAGACCTTATTTTGTACGAACTGAAACTTAGATTCTACCTAACCTACGAGTAGTCTATAATACCAAAACGCACACATCAGAATTTTCTTATTATACCAATGACTGCCGGTGGTGAACATCATTATATCAGGCAAATTATATTATTCCCACAATGGGATCACAACAAACTTTCTTTCTTTCCTATACGTGCAGAAGCATCTTCTTGCCATGACGGTAGAAACTGACAAATAAATAAACAATAAATAAATAAATAATAAATATCAGACAACATTACATACATTGCGCCGACCCCAAAGTAAGTAGCTTAAGCACTCGTGTTATGGGTATCAGAACAAGGAAGGTATCTCAAATAAATACTTAAATACAAATATAAACACCCAGACACGGAACATACACAAGTGTTCATCACACGAATATTTGTCCCGAGTGGGAATCGAACCCACGATCCTTGGTTCAGAAGGCAGAGGTCACTACCAATTGAGCCACCGAGCCAGTGGTTATATCGTTATATCGACTGGGCTTATAATACGGACATTAGCTCAGTGATATCTCCACACGTGGGAGACCAGATGAGACATACTCTGGAGAGGGGCATCACACTCGCAGGCAAGGTCCGACCCATCAGTGTACCCCCACCTGAACACCGGCAGTTAGAAAAGCCGGTTCTTCTCATTCTCATAGAGGCAACTTTCCGAACCTGGCGTTAACCATAATTTCCATTTGTATTGACGATTTATAAGATTGTAAATAAATAAATAACCCAAGACATGCCACGCTGGGCCACACAGCGACACCTAGCCCCAAACTAAGCCGAAGCTTGTACTATAGGTACTAGACAACTGATAAACTTACTTACATACATTTTTATTGTAAATAAATACATATTATACATAGAAAACACCCAGACCAATACAAACAGACATGTTCGCATGAACACAAATGTTTGTACTGTGCGGGGATCGAACCCACAACCCTTGGCCCAGAAGGCAGAGGGCACTACCAAATGAGCCACCGAGCCTGTCAAATGATTGTAGTGTACTTAAGTCTACAAATTATTAAATAGATTGCTGCTTGTTTGCTTGCTTAGGGATGATGACTTTCGTTTTCAACTAGTACTTATAATTACATAAGAGGTTAGTTTAAAATCAGTGTATTGGTATGATTCTTAGAGTATTTACAAAATATTAACTATCATCATCATCATCATCAAGCTTTCGCAGTCCACTGCTAAACATACGCCTTTCCAAAATATAAATGGAGAGCTAAAAAGATGAAATCAACCACTTGAGACAATCTATAAAGGAAACATTTCCCAAGAATCACCCAAATTCCTCATTATTTCATTTCGTCCCACGCACTTTGACGGATGTGTACATTATAAAGCTTATTCCCACCCATACATTTTCCAATACGTCTTTATGACAGATTCAAAAGAAAAGTTTACAAAGAAGGTCGTATCTTGCTGAGCGACCGTGTTTCGCGAACCTTACCTACCATTTCTCCGAACCAATGGTCCGTATAAGGGTAGATAAACGTATTCAACCATCAAACGCAATCCAACCATTAAAACCGGCCCGAAACTAGATTTCAGATTTAACAACAAAATGCGGGGCCATAAATATTTAGTCCCGATACCCCGATCCGGGTTAGATTTGTGTGACGCGCAGGCAAAATGCCAACTGTCCTACCATTTTTACACATTATTAAATCCTATTGCCAAGTCGAGCAAAAAGTGGGCAAGTTACTAGAGCCGGGCACGCGATCACGCCAATAACTTGTTAGGTTCTCTTAATAAGTTTAATTTTTTTAACTGCAATCTGTCTACTTCTAAAAAAATCACGAAGCTCGTTATTACAGCATACGAACGCGGGAAATTTTCAATAGGACATAGGTCATACAACATTAATAGATAAAGTTCGTCCATTACTTAGGAAGACTAGGGAATTTTCAAGAAACGAGCGTACTCCTATTTAAGAGGCCGGCTGTGAAGTCTACGTATTTAGGCGATGTTGCTCGTCTGCCGCATGTTGCATAAAAATAGTTTTATTACATTTTTTTCCGACCTCATTTAGACCTATTTTTATATTAGAGATTACCAGCATCCCAGCGTTTAACGAGAGTTAAACACTTATCTAATGGTTTCTAACATTTTTAAGCAAATTCTAATTTATTTGGACTTCTTCAGAGTAATAAAAAAAGGCCAAAATTTTTGCATAAATTAATAAGCAACTGACTGCAATAGCGTCTAAATTTGACAGAAGAAAGAGGAGCATAATAATTCCAATAATGATTTTATCATAATTGAATCATATAAATCAAAGATAATGTTTGCACGCTTCCCTTCCTTTTAGCTCTCAATCGAAATGAATCCACGATTTATTACATTTCAATAATATTTTGCAAATAAATTTGGGCCTCTAAGGGCTAGTTCCTGGTAGTCGTATATTTTTCTTATTTCCCAGTGTTCTCTGTATGATAGCAGTAGCTTAGTAGTGCATGTATTGTATATAGTCTAGTACTTATACCAAGTAACACCACCACGACTACACATTGTATAGCGCGGTCTGAGGGTGTGGCCTGGTGACCTGTAGCACAGGTTTCGCTTTGAAGCCTATTTCAGGCACCAGCCCTCACTATTTGGGCAACAATAATGTAATGTACGTAGTTGTATTTATCTTTAAGCTTACCTAAATTGTGAGGGAAAATAAATATATTTGAAAATAAATATATTTGAATATGAAAAAAAAGAAAAGTCAAGTGGCAAACGATTGGAGAGGCTTAAGTCCAGCTGTGGACTGTGAGATGCTGATGATGATGATTTATGTAAAAATAAAAAAGAAATAAAATAGTATCTTGCATATAAAAGTAAATTATCCTGTAAAATTTTACGAAAACGGTCGTATAGAATTTTGTGGTACCAAAATTCAAATATTTAATTTTTTTTATATAATATCAGACAACATCACATACATTGCTCCGATCCCAAAGTAAGTAGCTTAAGCACTTGTGTTATAGGTATCAGAACAACGAAGGTACCACAAAATATATACTTAAATACAAATATTAACACCCAGACACGGAACAAACACAAGTGTTCATCACACGAATGTTTATTTCAGTCACAACCATCTGTATTCGTCCAAGACGTGTCGGTTTAACATATTCCGCGCATTCCGGATAACGTGACAACCTCTTTTCGATTGCACCGACTCAGCAGAACTTTTTGCTAAGGAATATTTATGTGGTCAATGTGTTGGACAGTTTGTGTCGCGAACTTTGTTCGAATTTCAAACTTGGATCGGTTCTGTTTGCTGCGAGTTTTGAAACCGACTCGTTGCAGTAAACATGCGAATAAAATTCGAATTATTCGATATACTTGCATTTGAAGTTAATTTTGAATTTATTCTTGGAAGTTTTGCAGCGAATAGGCGAATTTCCAGCGTATTAATATTATAATATATTTGAAACTATTGTGTTATTTATTTATTTATTTACCTACGAAAACTTTCAGGATTATTGTCAATAGAATCATGAATGATTGTTATAAAAGTAATGGCATTAGTTTTTTACGGTTTAAACTTGCTTTAATTATAATAGGAATAGAAAACAGTCAATACCAGAACTAATACAGTATTTCACAATTAATTCTTTTGTATTTTTTGTTTATATAGAGATGATGATAACTCTGACGCCTAAACTGGGAATGGGGTATAGCTTACCCTAAGTGTTGCGGAGGTCTGATGGCAGTCGCTCTGTGTAAAAGCTTAGCCCTCGCCAAATCTCTCTGTTTGGGAAGCCGACCCTGAGACAATCGGGAAAAAAGGCTAGGATGATGATTTTTTTGTTTACATCTAAGTATGTTTATCTTTTCGAAACGTGAGAGGAAATGTGTTTCGTAATGTAATAATTAAATTTCTGCACTAAGAAAATTTTTATATGCATAAAGAGTTATCTATATATACTCTACAAATATTATCTTGCATCCAAGATTGGGAAATGAAATGAAATTTTTTATCAAAGTCGCACAAAATGGTGGTCAATGGTTCGGCAGTGCTGACGGCTTCGATATAAATTGAGGGAATTATAATATTGGGGTCTCGAAGTGGCGAATATCCTACCCGCTGTCAGATATAATGCCACTAAAATGAGGAGATTGCGCTCACCGCAGTCACTCGAGTGGTTAAAGTATTAGATATAAGATAATCTCCTGAAACATGACTGATAAGTAGACCCCGGCTGATTGGAAGCTGAATTGTCCTTAATTGTTTAAAGTGGCACAGCATTGCGGAGACCTTTGCCTGATGGAAAGCTCTTGAGCTCTTTCGAAAAGCTCAAATCGCTACGACATCGAAATAACCAGATTTATGACTTGTCAGCTACTATCGCCGTGCTGGGCAGCAAAATAACTGCTGGGAGGGCCGGCAGCGACCTCAGGACACGGTATGAGTTGTCCATGGGCCGTGTTTACTGCTTACCATTAGGCATCACATTTGCTCGTCTGCCGTCTCTTGCATGAAAAAAAACCTCTGTTCTGACTGCATCTGAAATGCAACTCAAGTGTTAACAGCCAGACGTGTAAACCTAACAGCGGGCTGAGACGCTGAAATTTCAAGAAGTCCCTTAGTCGACCACAGGTTGAAATGGGTCGGTGATTTATATTCTTTTCTCAACGACAGGTATTATCAGGTCCTCCATTACTACTAACAAGAAAAAGCCTTATTTGGAGACCAAATTGTTGATGTGCATTGTCATCACAATTAATAACTAGCTATTATTCATTTGGATCCGAAAGGATATCAAAATTCACTATCGAATTCTAGTATCCGAAAATATGGCGAACTTTACGTAACCATGTTTTGAAATCCCAGCATTTAATATCAGTAACACACAGCTGCCGCTAAACTTTATCCTTCAAAAGCATTCCTGTTCCCACAATCAGATTCCAGTAACTTCACTCACCGAACTAACTCGAAGCACCTTTAAGTTATAAATTTCTAGAAAGCAAAGAAGCATTGTTTCCGAAACGGCTGGACTGTTTTACGAGCGTACATTTGTATGAGTCGATTTAAAATCTTTGTTTTGGAACCGATGGTCCGGAATACTTCGGATGTATTGGATGGCTGTTGAGCAAAGCGAGCAGTTGGCTCTAGGAAGGAACTTGGGAACTTCAAATTGGATCCGGACGGGCAATAATAAAAATGAGGTGAGGGATTGAGTCAATCAATTTTGTTTATGTTGGAACAGTATACTGACGGAGGGATTGTTTGCAAAGAACTTGTGGAAATGTTTGGTGAAAGTATTTGCAAACGTTGGGTTTGTCAGCTGGCTAACGATATTTTAAAAATGTATGTTAGTGTTTTTCTTTTCTTTTTTTCTGTTATTAGTGTTGGACATAGGCCTTTCCAGTTGTTCGCAGTTTCGGCAAACATGTGGAGGCTGTAACCATAATCGCCACGCTGGGCGGTGGTTTGGCGATCGCAGGGCGTAGCTTCTCGCTCCGGTGACGCTGCTGCCCGTCACCAGCCTGTGGTACTGAGCTACACCTTCAATGCTGATGGTAATACCGTCACTAGTCGGTTGCCAGAGCCGTTTGTATATATACTTTCTTCTGTTTATATGTATGTTTTTATTAAATTAAATGCATATCAACATTCGGCTAGAGAATATAATGGGTTATTATTATTTATATTACAAGTTTCAAATTACATAAATTTCGTTCTATTTTAGTTTATTTCCTCGTTGCACTAAATGCATCACGAACATTTCCATCCACTACAGGATTAAATAACGCATCAATCTACACCCAACATCGATCCCAACTGGATCACCTACATCGAATTTTAAAATACAGCAGCGCAATTCAATACATCTGCACTATTCCGAGCCATTGGTTCCAAAACAAAGATTTTAAATAGCACTCGTTCAACAATAAACGTACGCTCGCAAAACCTGTGAAATAACGGGAATTGATTTGAATATACGGTCTGCTGGAACCTTATCGTGTGCTTATTATAGCTGCCGCTTCGGTCTAAAATAGTCGTAAGTCTAGTGAGACATTTTACATACATAATGTCACGCTTTTCTCTCAGAGGGGTAGGTAGAGAGGTTCCATTGTAGGACGTAAGGGAGCGGCCTATCATCCTGTGGTGCATCCTGCCGAATAACAAACGAGGCGCTGGCAACCGACTGGTGGCGGTATAACCATCACAGTTGAAGGCGTAGCTAAATACCACAGGCCGATGATGGGCAGCAGCGTCACCGGAGCGAGAAGCTGCGCCGTGCGATCGCCAACCCCGTCCAGCGTGGCAATTATGGGTATATCCTCCAGATGTTTGCTCTGTGGCGAACAAGTGGAGAGATGTCCTATGTCCAGCAGTGGACTGTGATAGGCACTTGATGAGGATTAGTTAATGCTATTAATATCCACATAGCGTGCAAACATCCACTGCATAGTGCTTTACATAGGCCTCCCCCATAGGCAATTGTCATTTGGGGGGATAAATAAATAAATAACCCAAGACATGCCACTCTGGGCCACACAGCGCCATCTAGCCCCAAACTAAGCCGTAGTTTGTACTATGGGTACTAGACAACTGATACTTAGATACTTTTTTTGTAAATAAATACATATTATACATAGAAAACACCCAGACCAATACCAACAGACATGTTTATGCACACAAATGTTTGTTCTGTGTGTCATGTATTCGAACCCGCGACCCTTGGCTCAGAAGGCAGAGGTCACTACCAATTCAGCCACCGAGCCAATCAGGATTTGCATTAGTTACCACGCTTGGCAAGCGTGTCGGTGAACGCAGTAGGTTGCTGGGTATATGAGGGTACAAATACCTCTTACCTGGGTAGATAAACCCTGCTGTACGCTTCCTGATATTCCCTTAGTCGGCTTTTACGACACCCACGGAATGAGAGTATACAATATCATCATCATCATCATCCCACATCAGTCCACTGCTGGACATAGGCCTCTCCTAATATCCTACTTCCTACTAATATTATAAACGCGAAAGTTTGTTTGGATAGATGGATGGATGTTTGTTCAACTTTCACGCAAAAACTACGGGGGCAGAGCCGCGAGCAGCAGCTAGTAATCTATATATATAAAAGGAGAAACTGACTGACTGACTGACTGACTGACATATCAACGCACAGCCCAAACGGCTAAACGTAGGCACTTGAAATTTGGAAGGGACGTAGCTTAGGTACCGTAGGGGTGCACTAAGAAAGGAATTCCCGAAATTCCCACGGGAACGGGAATTAGCGGGAAAATCCTTTTGTATGAAAAATCTAAACCGCTTAAGTTAGACGCTTGAAATTTGGCATGCAGGTACCTTAGTAAATATAAAGTTTAGTTATGGCTGTATTTTGAGAAATTCCCACGGGAACGGGAGTTAGCGGGAAAAATTATAACACGCCACGCGGACGAAGTCGCGGGCAAAAGCTAGTACAATATATGTTAGATTTTTTATTACGACTATTACAAAAAAGCAAATAAAATATTATGTCATCTGACCAAATCAGATCAAATTAATACAACTGAATTCAGAAACACCAATTTGTTGTTTGAAATTGGTTAAAAAGCCATATCGACATCACGTATTTCACTTGCAAATATTAATTGGTTTAAAAGAGTAGTATCATATGAATTTTTCGATTCACGTAATTTGATAGAATAGGAAAATATTTGAATACAAATATTTTGATCAATGTACGTGTGTTTTTATTTTGTTAGCATACAAAAATCGTTTACGGACAACAAAAGGTTTTCACGTACTGATGTAGAAAAGTGCAATGGTATTTTTATTGTGGATTTACTAATATTCCACTGGGTACAGCAGAATGGCATTGTGGAATCTCGTCGCCTGTTAAATTGCTGGAAAACAGGCACTATTCGTCGCGGTAACGAATGAGTAACCAAATCAGTTGCTTGTCAGTTGCTACTGCCAAGCTGCCCTGTAAAGTTATTCTAGCTACAAACCAACTGATCCCGAAACGCGACCAAAGTCCCTTAACGGGTGTTTAGTCGAGCGTTCAGTGGTCTCCAGCCATTGTAGGATTTTCCCTACTACCTGAGAAGGAGAAATCTCAAGAAGTTATCGACTCTTACGACACCCACGGGAATAAATGCATCAGAGGTTTGTATTATTTTTCGTCACCGCACGGAAATACAACTAACTATCCTATTGTTGCTTTGATCTGAAAGCTTGTGCTATGGGTATCAGAACAGCGAAGGTACCACAAGTGTAATACTTAAATATAAATACATACAACTCGACACGAAACAAACACAAATGTTCATCACACGATTGTTTGTCCCGGGTGGGAATCGAACCTACGGTACAGAAGTCAGTACCAAACGAGCCATCGAGCCAATGGTGTCTTGTTTAAACCGTTGTTTCCTAACTACCCTTAGTTTGGCAAAGTCATCTTCATAAACCCACTAGCACCACCGTTCGTCTCTGCTCCGAGCGACCTTCCATTTAAAACGCAAGCCCATTAAAGGCACAAAGGTACGTAGATGTATGGGAAGAGTAGGTCCAAGCATTTAGGCTGCGGTTTCACTTAGGCGGAGCGAAGCAGAGCGTCCACTTTTTTTTTCCGCCGGGGAAAATGCGTTTACGCATCCCCGTCACTGGGGGAGTGACGAGGTATGTGGGACTCACGCCGCCCTCAAGAACGGTACCCTGCCTCGAGATGGAAATGAGGCAGGGAATACCCACTAAAAACCCCGGCCCCTCCGTCAAGCGCTATGGGGTGGTGTCGAGGGTCCTACGAAACATGTCCTCCAAGACTGGCAGAGCGTCCACTTGGATTTTGGGCCATAAGTGATTTTTTTTATCGTAGCTCGACATAATGGCTTCCCTACGCCTGATGGAAAGCGAAAGAGAAGCCTTGGGCTTCATATTCCTTTCTTTGATAGATACAATTTTCAGATATACAAGGCGACAGTGGTTTTTGATGCGTGAACGCTCTCCATTTAGGCTCTAACGTCGCCTAACGAATTGAGGTCAATCGCTATCACTTTACCTACATATAAAAAGAAGTTGTTAGTCTCAGCTTAACCCTTTCCCTGTCTACCGATAAGACACAATAGATTTTTAATTGTTTTGTACCACATGTAATACACAGGACAGAGGACCTGTTAAAAAACTGCGGATCCCCACTTATATCGAAACGCATCCTAAGGCAGCGGCTGAATTGAGGCGGAGCAGAGCAGAGACGCGCAGTGCCACTATTCACCAATCACATAGCTTTAAAACATAGATAAGTGTTTTTCAAGCCATGTTATTGGTGGCACAGCCAGTGGTTTCTTTCTTTAATCTCCGCTCCGCTTCAGTTGAACCGCAGCCTAGCCCGGCCCGAGATACCGGCAGCCTCCAAATTGCGTTAGCGACATATCCGCGGCAAACAACCAGCCTAACTTCTAAACACTATTACAGTTCTTAATTGAGACCGCCTAGGGGTTGACCCGAGTCTGACGCACGCGTCTGTGTGGCTTGTCAACAGGGCAATCTTGGAGTCGAGGTAAGAGTAAATACGCTATGTTGGCGGGAATTAGTGCTTGGCTGTTTGTTTTTAGTTGCGAAGATTAAGATCTATTACGGAACTAGATGTTTCATCATCAGCCTGCAAACGTCTACTGCTAGATATAAGCGTATTGCTATAGTCACCATGTTTAGACATCTCTGGCCACCGACTGGTAGCTACATACTACAGGCCGATGACGGACACCAGTGTCACTAGTACTAGAAACTACGCCCTGCGATCGCCAACCCGCCTGCCCAGCGTAGCGATTATGGGTATATCCTCCAGATGTTTACCCTAAGTGGTGAACAGCTGGGCCTATGTTCAGCAGTGGACTGCAATAGGCTGATGATAGCATAGCTTCCATTGCCTGATGGAAAGAAAAGAGAAGCCCTAGTTGATGCGACCAGAGACAAGTAACCAAATCAGTCACTTTTCCTCAGCCTGTAGGATCATTCGGCTATACCTACATCGACTGATCTTGAAACGTGAAAATAATAAAGTTTTTCTTATTTCTTAAAAACGCGAACGAAGTTACTTCGAATGCACGCTGGACGGAGAGTTAATTTGTATTCTTTACTCAATACTCAATAATTTATTGCATCTATAAAGATGTTATAGGTAAGCTAGCTCATTATTGATAGACCCTGAGAGGGTACCGCAATTGAAGAGAAGACGCTCACTTACCACACCAATTCTTTTCCGTCACCGCACGGAAATTGTATAATAGTTATGACAATTATAATGATTAAATAAATAACCCAAGACATGCCACGCTGGGCCACACAACGCCATCTAGCACCAAACTAAGCCGAAGCTTGTACTATGGGTACTAGACAACTGATAAACTTACTTAGATACTTTTTTTTTTGTAAATAAATACATATTAAACATAGAAAACACAAATGTTTGTACTGTGCGGGATCGAACCCACGACCCTTGGCTCAGAGGGCAGTGCTCAATACCAAATGAGCCATCGAGTCAAATAAAATATAGAATAGAACAGCTATGACAATTATAATGAATAGTTTGTTCACCAAAACGAAAGCTAAGCCTCTCATTAGTGCGTTAAGACAGTTGATAATTACCGAATCTCTCAGTCAAACGGGTAAGCAAGACTGCCTAATATAATATTAAAGTCAGTTCCGTATCTTCGCTCACACGGTGCGTGCTCAGTGCGCTCAGAGAACGTATAAAATTATTCAAATGAAGCACACACACAGAGAATTAGTAGTTAGTGACTTCCCGCCGCCCTAACCACACAAGTTACGGGAACTTTCTTGTGTGTAAGTTGGTAAAATTGTATGTACCTATTTAAAACACACATGACTTACACACAATACAAACATGTGTCTTTTTGATGGGTTTGGTCTAATAAAGAAATATTGTCTTTTGAAATGTAACTACCAGTGTTAAGACCATTTACATGGAAGTACTACAAAATATCTATTCATCATCATCAGCCTATTACAGTCCACTGCTAGTCTGCCGCTGGTCCTCACCATTAATTCAAATCAAACGAAACAAAATTTCAACGCTAACTCACTACAATACAAATACCAGTGAAAATAATGTACTAGGTATCGTATCGATAAACTTTTTCGCTTCATCCTCAACCAAACGTAAACCCCGAGAGCAACCGACCAGAACCGAGCAATATTCATAGCATAAATCATAATAATTAGTCGAACTTACACATACGGATTATTCGAAGCAACCAGTGCAGTGCGTGTTAGTCAAACATCGATAGTTTCTGAAGAAATATTTCTTACATTATCCTAATTAGACGATGAACTGACAACAAAACCTTTATATCGGACTTAAAATAAAAGGAGATTCTCAATTCGACTGATTTTTTGTTGTTGTGTAATTGTTAATAACCCAAGACATGCCACGCTAGGCCACACAGCACCACCTAGCCCCAAACTAAGCCGAAGCTTGTACTATGCGTACTAGACAACTGATAAACTTACTTAGATACATTTTTTTTGTAAATAAATACATTTAAACATAGAAAACACTCAGACCAATACAAACAGACATGTTCAATGAACACAAATGTTTGTACTGTGCGGGAATCGAACCCACGATCCTTGGCTCAGAGGGCAGAGGTCACTACCAAATGAGCCACCGAGCCTGTCAATTCTTTTTTTTGTTCGAAAGGGCGTACTTCCTAGTTGGCCCATTGTCACCACATAGAAGTCGTTTTTAGGGTTCCGTAGCCAAAATGGCAAAAACGGGACCCTTATAGATTCGTCATGTCTGTCTGTCTGTCTGTCTGTCTGTCTGTCTGTCTGTCTGTCTGTCTGTCTGTCCGTCCGTACGTCACAGCCAGTTTATTCCGAAACTATAAGAGCTACATTATTAAAATTTGGTACGTAGATGTATTCTGTTAACCGCATTAAGATTGTAAAGTAAAATCAGAAAAAAAACCAAAATTTTTGGGGTTCCCCATACATGGAACTGAAACTCAAAAAATTTTTTTTCATCAAACCCATACGTGTGGGATATCTATGAATAGGTATTTGAAAATGATGTTAAGGTTTATAACATCATTTTTTTCTCAGATGAATAGTTTGCGCGAGAGACTCTTCCAAAGTGGTAAAATGTGTGTCCCCCCCCCCCCCGTAACTTCTAAAATATGGGAACTATAAAACTGAAAAAAATATATGATGTGTATTACTATAAAAACTACTAACGAAATTTGGTTTGAATGAAATCTAGACAGTAGTTTTTTTTTAAACGTCATAAATCAAACTACCTAATTTTTTCATTCAATCAGTGGTACGGAACCCTACGTGCGCGAGTCCGACTCGCACTTGGCCGGTTTTTTTTTTTGCTAATTTTTTTTTAGTTTTATAGCAGGTACTCGAATTCAGCTGTCATCTGGCTTGGCAGTGGTGGTGGCAGCTCGTAAAGCTGCTTCAACATCCCCTACTTAAAAGAACCCATATCAAAGAAAGGAGGAAACACGTGATTTATTGTCAACGACTTTCACATATTTTAATGGTAAAGATAAAAATTGCCAAGTCTTTTTGTACGCAAAGGAGTTTGTATGAACTTATTATAGGTAAGCCAACATATTTCTTGCCGCGCACAACTACCCTTAGGAATCAGCTTTCACCGACGATGTTTCAAAACGGATACCTCTCAAGCACTCTCAAGAGGCGTCTTCAAATTCCTCAAAGGCAGACAAAGCGCTGTTTCTCCCCTAGTGTTACTTGCTAAGTGCCAGATAGTCTTGTAAATCTTGAATACTTCATTGCGTTCTAAATTGTTAGCTTAAAGCGTTTAACCTCACAGTGCCCGCATTACGCGATGTATTTAATGGTTTCGCAGACTAAAATTCTCTTACCGCAATTCAAGCCAATTTTGGAACATTATTAATCACTATTCATTCGTCTTTTGTTCGAACACGACACGTTTTTTAGGTTTGTTAAATCTCAGAAAATTCGTGAACCGTTTAAAACCTATGTAAATAAGGTCGCAGATAGAGTTTTGTTTCAAAAATCCGAAAATTCAAAAATCTCATGACTCCTTCCTTGTATAACGTTTCCCGGGCGGCTACCAGCGCAGGAACGGGAACGGCTCATTTTAAAACGGCCAAAGAATTTGTATATATTATATCAATTGTTTGCACAAGTTGGTGTTTAACATTTAATTCAAAAACCCCTAAGTAAATATTTTTTCTTTAAATATTCATATTATTTACTTAAATATTTCACTGGAAGTCTAATTAATATTTATCAAGCAGGGTAAATTAGCACAAGTACCATTTATAAATTGCGAGAAGCTAGTTTCCAGGTCTCATAATTTCGTAGAAGCAAGTAAGGCAGAGTGATACGTAGGTATTAAAACTCTTTATACAAGAATATTAAGATAACAAATTTTATGATTCCTGGAAATAAGTACATACGTAAATATTTACGACACTCAAGATTTCTCATAGTCTTATCTTTTATTAAATAGGTATAATACTATCTAAGAATACTTTTGTTGTGTCAAGAAAGGAAAGAATACCCTGTCAGGGTCAGGTTTATTACTAGTAAATGATAAGGCCAGTTAGTTATTAGAATGGAGTCTTAATCATTTATTTATTAGTTGTTATTTCATAAGAAGAATGCCACAAATTTCCTACCGTCCATGTGAAAATTGTATTTATGTCATAATTTAGGTACATTTTCTCAGGTGGTCTGCGATCATGATTTTCACTTCAAAAAGTCGACAAGTTAAAAGCATGGGCATCGATACTGAACACAGCCCTAACTGCGATGTGTGCTACCAATTATTGCAAATTCAGCTCAAGTTATTAATGCATGGTATTTGATTTACACGCTCGCCAACGAGAACATCGAACTTGGCCGTTGCACTCGCGTGCCGGCAATTTATGCAACTCTGAAATCAGATATCTTTTGTTCTCGTGCTTAAATCAAAATGAACATTTAGTGCTTTTAGTCAAGCGATAGTTGAAAACTTGACTGCTTCGTTGCCTTTAGTTGCAAGTGCCACCTAGAAACTTAGATCGAGCTCAAGCACAAATTTTGGAAGTCAGAGATCGTCACGTCGATGACATGACTTTTTCTTATGATAGAGGGGGCAAACGGGCCTGAAAATCACCTGATGGTAAGTGATCACTTCAGCCCATAGACACCGTAACACCAGGGGAGTCACAGGTGCGTTGCCGGCCCTTGAGAAATCTACATCAGCCACTGGGCTGATGATGATGATGATTTATAGTTCCACACCTAATCTCTGTTAGGCCGACCTATCATTTGAAGACTGAAGGAACAAAGATTGCATTGTGTTTGTGAACTATAACATTCTGCATCTACTTGGCTACTTGCAACTACTTGTACCCAATTAGTTGCAAGTAGGCAAGCCTTTTATGAAATTTTGGCCACTAACATGTCAAACGTGAATTATACTACTAGTTATATTAAGTACAATTTGATATGAAAAGTATCCAGTACAATTTAATACCACGTAAATATTCGAAAATACGAAATCACGGCGAATTCGCTTCGAAAACCCACTCAAAACGTTAACGACTTTTATTACAAGTACGACAAAGATGAGATATGCCATTATTTTTATTGCGCTATAAACCGCTCTATATGGCACAATGGATAAGGTAGACTAGACACTAATCTTTATAGTTGGTGTGTTCGCGATCAAGAAGAAAGGGTACTTCTTCTTTTTCCAGAAAGATTCGTTGGTGCGTTCTCAAATCAGAACTGCGGGTTTGAGAGCATACGAAACCAATGAGCAGATATTTCTAATTTGATTCTCTTCTTCTCTATGCAGGCAGAGAGGTAAGGCATAGCAAATCTTCGCTCGAATTGAGGTGCCCGTCCGGGGATGGACCTCCACCCTATATAATACCGCAGTCAAAGGACCGACACGTGTCTTCGGACATACAACTTGCTGCCCACTGGCGACACAGGTGAGTTTAGTGGGTCCTCCCTCCCTCCCATTTTAGGACCCTACAAACATTTGTGTGCATGAACATGTCTGTTTGTATTGGCTGGGTGTTTTTCTTTATGTGCAATTTGTATTTGTACAAAACTAGCTGTACCGGCGGCGTCGCACGCGTGAATATCGGGTTTCAAAAATAACGGATTTCCATAATGGTGCTTAAATTTTAAGTTAGACCTCTAGCAATACACAAAAGAAAAAAGCCGCATTCAATTACATGCAGTAGTTTTTGAGTGATGTTTGAACATACAGATACAAATTTCTCCCGCTTTCCCAACATTTCCCTTCACTGCACTGCTCCTTTTGATCGTGAAACAAAATAAAATAATATCTTAGTAAGTTATCTAGTACCCATGGTACAAGCTTCGGCTTTGTTTGGGGCTAGATGGCGATGTGTGACCCAGCGTAGCATGTCTCGTGTTATTTATTTATTTCATATTCTTAGCCAGTGGTCGTATCTCAATGACAGCGTTATATAAGCATCATATCACTCTGCTAGTAACTCCTTAACCGCCGACGTCACTTTACGACGCGAACGCTACACGAAGTGTCGATAACGTTTGCCCGTTAGGAGCCGGCGAAGTAATAGTTACACCGGACGACGGAATTACTTGTTAATAACCTGTTTTCAGCATTGGGTGACGTTAAAATATGATAGAGTATTTAATAAAAGCCCGGTTTTGCTGACAATGCTGCGTATGTTTGGACTGTAACGAAAAAGGTGACTGTTTAAGCAATAAGGCCTTAAAGGTACATCCAGATTAGTTAGTACCAGAACATTTTTGTGTGTGGCTTGGAGTGAAAAGATATAATGGGTTGCTCCCTTACCAACAGGGTAGGTTGAGCACCTGTCGAGCGTGGCGATTAAGGATAAATGGGTAAAGCCTCCAGAATAAGGGCGTAATAGCTACCGCCATATCTACCATATTAATTCGTATAATTAATATGGCCCTGAGACCAAAGAGGTCCCCAAAGGACATAAGCAAAAACTTATAAAAACTTCCCAAATTTTTAACCGACTTCGAAAAAAGGAGGAGGTTCTCAATTCGTCTGTATGTATAATATTTTTATTTTTTTTTATGTATGTTCACCGATATTTCCGTCAATTATGGATGGATTTCAAAAATTTTTCGACAGTTCGACAGAGGACACTTCCGAGGTGGTCCCATTATCACCAAGTCAGGATCTGATGATGGGATCCTGGAGAAATTGAGGGCAACAACCGAAAATTGTATGCCCATATGGTGTTTTTGTTACGTAATCATATTTTACTCAGGTATATGCTTCCGGGCGTCAACATCTGGTGCTGATGATGAAGCCACAGAACTCCTTAACGGTTAGGAGTTAGGGGACAGTACTGACATTGGTCGATATTAAACTAGATAGTAGTATGTACTTATGCAGGGCTAATAGGGCAGGTGATTTGGTAAGTGATATGCTTGATTCTAGATCGCAAAGTCTTCACTCGACTTAAAGCAAAATTTTTCATTCCTAAGTAAAAGTCTTAAGGACATTAATTAGCCTTTATTCAAGGTCACAGCACATAAACGCAACTAAAAATAGTGAAATAAAGTTATTTTTTTAAAAAAAATTAAACCGACTTCAAAAAAAACACAAACGACCAAAACTAAAAAGCGATAAATAACGTAAGTAATTCTATCCTTAATACATAATTATTTAAATATTACAATTATCACTTATTTTTGAAGTCGGTGCCAGCCAAATAAATGTATATTGTCGTGTGGATTTGCCGGCCGCGCGCGTCATACAACAACAGTCTACGTTAGGTACCTAGAGGCTGGCACCGACTTCAAAAATAAGTGATAATTGTAATATTTAAATAATTATGTATTAAGGATAGAATTACTTACGTTATTTATCGCTTTTTAGTTTTGGTCGTTTGTGTTTTTTTTGAAGTCGGTTTAATTTTTGTGACAAATCTTTTCCCTTCCTAAGGGCGCCCAAACAATTTATATACGGGGCCCCACGAAGCCACGCTACGCTTCTGCTCCAGAAGTGTTTGTCCAAAGTGCAGAGGTCTATATCCAGCAGTGGACTGCGATAGGCTGATGATGATGATGATAATAATATTTTATTGATGAGTACGATTATAATTATTTAAGTATCTTTTGTCCCGTAAACTCAAGCGCATTGTTATGTACTCGGCGACCGAATGCAGCGGTCGCGTTAATAATTAACATTAATATCGGTTTGTGCTGGTTCATTTACTTTGTTGATGGCCTGGATTTGTTGTTCGATGGCCTATGAATTCTGATTTTTAGCCTTTCATCACCAACCAACCAATCATTTATTCTAAATTTCATTGTACTTAACATGCTCATGTTATGCTAGGTTTACACGCGTGTCACGCAGCCTGGCAAGCAGCTCGGCGAGCAGCCCTGCCCTACACACTGCACACGCACGTGCACATTCAAACAGACGAAGAGTTTGTGCCCGTTGAATGGTCGTATTGAACGCGAGCGTGGAAACGCGGCATTAAATTTTGACCAATCGTTGCGCACTAAAGGTAAAAAGAGGCGATGCACCACGGGCAGGTGAGGTTGACTTGGTTGGAAATGATGATAGGCCGCTCCCTTACATCCCTATTAGAGTCATTATATAAGTTACTGTCGATATTATGTTATCGATCACCGCTCTAAGCCCATTGTATATGTGCGTTTAGCCGGATTTGACCTTTGGCATTTAACACGGAGTCCGCTTGTGCCTGAATTATTACCGCCGTACCATTAACTAAATTGTTAATAGGCAATCACGGGCGTTGATTATAGACACGGCTATCTCTTGATGCCGTTTCTAATGTCCGATAATGTTTAACGACTATCACTCAGTTGGTACATGATAATATAGACAGAGCCTCGGTGGCTTAATGGTTCATGATCAGCCTATTTGCAGTCATAGGCCTCTCCAGTCGTTCGCCACTTAGGGCAAACATCTGAAGGATATACCCATAATCGCTACGCTGGGCAGGCGGGTTGACGATCACAGGGTCGGTAGCCAGTGCCTCGTTTGTTATTCAGCAGGAATAATTCCTGGAGGATGCACCACGGGCAGGTGAGATTGGTTTTCTTTTTTATGCAAAAGGCGGCAGACGAGCAAGTGTGATGTCTGATGGTAAGCAGTCGACGCCGCCCATGGACACCTGCAACTCAGATCGAGTTCTAGGGTCGCTGTCGGCCTTTTACTACGCTCGTTTAGGAGGAGTACGCTCGTTTCTTGAAGGCTCCCAAGTCGTAGCTGTTCGGAAAGACTGACGCAGAGAGTTGGTTCTACAAAACCGATGCGCGGTTTGGAGCGAAATGATAGGTCGTTCCCTTACATCCCTTAATGGTAAAGGCCTCTGATTTATAATATCTATAATATGTATTTATTTACAAAAAAAAAAATTATCTAAGCAAGTTCATCCGTTGTCTAGTACCCATAGCACAAGCTTCGGCTTAGTTTGGGGCTAGACTGCGATGTGTGGCCCAGCGTGGCATATCTTGGGTTATTTATTTATCCATTTATGTGACAGCGGCTTAATATATCTACATAAATGTGCAATAACATTGTCTTTGTTCTATTTCAGTTCAGTTAAGTCTTAAACTTATAGAGAACTAGCTGTGCTCGCGACTTCGTCCGCGTGGAATAGTTATTTTTTCCCCGTTTTTTTTTTACATTTTCCATTATTTCTTCGCTCCTAATAGTTGCAGCGTGATGTTATATAGCCTATAGCCTTCCTCGATAAATGGTCTATTCAACACAAAAAGAATTTTTCAATTCGGACCAGTAGTTCCTGAGATTAGCGCGTTCAAACAAACAAACAAACAAACAAACAAACAAACAAACAAACTCTTCAGCTTTATAATATTAGTTAAGATTCAACACAAAAAGAATTTTTCAATTCGGACCAGTAGTTCCTGAGATTAGCGCGTTCAAACAAACAAACAAACAAACAAACAAACAAACAAACAAACTCTTCAGCTTTATAATATTAGTTAAGATTAACCAACTCATCTTGTTTGCCGAGCCAACTTCACTTCATCCAACACAAATGAGATCCTTACTCCAGACTGCAAAACCAAATTGGATTGAAAAACGACGTAAATATTTGTGTAAAAGTTGAAATATGACGTGCGCCGTACCAATTTGCCTGTAGACTAGGGTTGGCATAAGTGAGAGGACTCAAAACGGAAGATACCGGGTTACTATACGTCCCGGTACGCTCGTATAGCAACCCTGCTCATCATCAGCCTATCGCAGTCCACTGCTGGACATTAGGCCTCTCAAACATTGGAGGCTTTACCTATATTCGACTTGGCTAGCGGGCTGGCGATAGCAGGGCGTAGCTTCTCGCTCCAGTGACGCTGCTGCCCGTTATCGGTCAGTGGTATTTAGCTACGTCTTCAATTGTGATAATTATACCGCCACCCAATGGCAACCATTAGGTTGCCAGAACCTCGTTTGTTGTTCGGCAGAATGCACTACGGGCAGGTAACGGTGACTTGAAGCGTTAAGGGTGGATTGGCAACCCTACCATAGACTCAATAATATTAGAAAACTACGACTCCACGGCAATTGTACGAATTGGAATAAAAGTTCCCAGGATGAGCGCGTAACTGGATTCCATCTTGTTCGGTACGACTGATGGAGGTTGGAACGAGATTTTTTTTTTACACAATTTCACAATGTTACGTAAGTAAATATGAATAAAGACGGATCTTGCGGGGCCTTAAGTGAATAAAATGATGTCTGCGATATTTCATTGGAGTTGGTATTTGGCGGTGTATGGGTGAAGGAAAACATTACGAAAGAATGATCTTGACGTGAGGAAATCTTTCGGGCGTTGTTAAGCGTGATGATTTATGGCTTCTTACCACAATGCTTGTGAATTATAATATTTTATGGCTTTTTACCACAATGCTTGTAATAAACAAATGTAACCTACCTACACGTTTGAAAATAATACCTCTTTGCAAAGTTAATTGTCCACACCGTTTGTCTAATCGTAATTTCTTTCACTCTTGTAATATTTTATACTGACTTAATCTTAGCTACTCATTGTTTTATCCCACTGTTATATGTATTCCCTCTTGACGGTTCCATCGAAAATCAGCGTCTTGGCAGTCTTTATGTCATGCCTCGACATTCACTGAGTGGATACCAATTTGGCTGCACATTGTATAGCATTGTAGCTTAGTTTAAAGTTACTTTGTAGATTTAGTACACCCTTGTATTTTTTAATGTGCGCTGAATAAACTATTTTCTATTCTATTCTATTCTTCTTTTTAATAGGTATGTATTTATTTCAAAATGACGCGGGTCGATCAGATCCTACTATGCAACCTTCGATGAACGTAAGTGGCAAAAATATGAAATAAAATTATTTATCTGCAAGTGTCTAGTGACGTGTCTCATGTAACCATGGAAGTATCAAGTACTTTACTTCCATGCATGTAACATTATTTGTATCCGAAGACATCTTTTTTTTATTCACTATGGGTTTGCACTTGGGTCCAAAACGGTTCCATTACATTTGGCTGTTCGCATTATGCATATAGAATCAAAGCGTGCGGTGCCTACTTGCTGCAATACCAAGCAAAAATACTTAGCTGAATTGTCAACTGTTTAAAACATCGGACAAGCAGGGACACGGCGAGGAGACACCGATTTACTTGTCCAGGTTCCAAAAACTCGTACAAAGCGCTTCGCCTCTTTCCATAGTGCGGACGGCTAAGCTATGGAACTCTTTACCGGGGTCGATGTTCCCCGAAAGATATAATCTTCAGATTTTCAAGGCGAGAGTGAATCGATTTTTGTTGGGTGACCCACCTTAGACTCTAAAGTCGCTTAACATCAGGCGAGTTGGGATCATGGACTGCCAAATTCAATATAAAAAAACAGCGTGAAAAAAATATAATCATATTTAAAAGCCATATTTAAAAGCCGCCGGAACATAGTGTTTCCCTGACATCGCAACGCCAGATAAATTTTGTTTACAAATGGCGTCAGCAACAGATATGGTTTTAACGAAGTGTTTTGTTTTACGCATTTTAGCTGTGCAAATCAAATAGTCAAAGGGGAATTAAAAGTAGGTGATTTATTCAAATCGTCTAAACTAGCCGGTTCGGAACCGGAGCTAGTTTTGACGATTCGCAAATGTTTTTTTTTATGAAAAGTTCGTTTGAATTTGTGAATTTAAAGAAAAACATGCAAGAAACTACAAAGAATAGCACTCATATAGAGTTTATTGCCGGGTCGATAACAATCATTAGTCTACAATTATCCACATGACATTTACATTGCAGGACATTTAAATACTACCCGTCTACCCCCAATGACAATTGTGATTGGGAGAGATTTGCTTCAGACGAAGCAAATCTCCCCAAATTGTGGTCACTACGACGCTTTGCAGGCGGGTTGGTATTGGCAGTAGGTTACATAACCTACTACCTGGATACATACATCTGGTAAACGCTGCTTCCTGAGTCCTGATAGTCAATCTACTAACTGCTCAAAATCTTAATAAACCAGAAATGAAATTCCATCACTGTACGATTCCAAATACGGGTGTTTAAGATTCGTTCTTATTGAATACAACCTCTTACTTCCATCTTCGCTACTTTGGAGCCGATAAAAATATTTTTACGAGGCATCCGCTGGCAGGTGATCCGATCGTTTTCTATTGCGTCCACATTAGGGTTGCAACTCTAGAATCGATTTATTTTTCAGTATTTACTATCATAATCGTAGTCTAAATGAGGTGATCCGACAGATAATCAAAGTAATCGATTAGCAACCAAATGGCAGTGGGCTGGCCATATTACTATCAGCTGCAAAACTAACAACCGTTGGGGTAAGCGAGTTCTGTAATGTATACCGCTTCTTGACAAATATATTGTGTAAAATGACCTCAGGCCACGTGGAGTGACGATTTGCGCAGGATGGCTGGCATGGGCTTAAGATCGATTAAAGTGATAAATTGGAGAGGTCTATTATTGGAAAGGCCTACATCCAGCAGTACCATGGGGTGAACTTAACATTACGATGAAATGTACCTATATGATATTTCATCGTAATGGTAAGTTCACCCTCACGGTGCTTACAGTCAATCTACAAAACAACTTGCCGGTTTCTTTGTTTCTCGTAGCGCACTCCATAGTTCACCACAATAGTTTAAGATCAGGTAAAAAATGGTCAAGCCCATACCTATAGCGAATCATCATCATCATCAGTCCGTGTCAGTGCACTGCTGGACCTCTCCTAGTGTTCACCACTTAGGTCGATTTTGGGCTTCTCGCATTCAGCACTTGCCAGCCGTCCTGTGCAAATCGTCACTCCACCTGGCCTGAGAGCGTCCTACATTACGTTTTCCGATACGCGGTCACCACTCCAGAACTCGTTTACCCCAACGGTTATCGGTTCTGCGGCTGATATGGCCAGCCCACTGCCACTTCAGCTTACTAATCCGGTGAGCTACGTCGGTGACTTTGGTTCTCTGCCGGATCACCTCATTTCGGATTCGATCCCGCAGAGAGACGAATAATATTAATAAAAAGTACGATCTCTCCTAAGTACCAACCCTACCACGTCTCTAACATAAAGTTTAGGTAGATATCGAATCTTGTAAGGCCCCGCGTACACAGGCGGCTCACGTAGCCGGGGACGTCTACAAATTCACAATATGCACCGTAATCGAATGCATTCCCCAATATCAGTTCGGAACGTGAATTTCCCGAATTACAAACGAGTTTGACATTATGGATTCAATGAGAAATTCTTCACGTGAAGATTTAAATTGGCATCTAAAACTTTTCGACGAGACCTCTTTGCTTGATTTTTAAATGGAATTCCAATTTTGAATTTATAAATAGAATCACTGGGACGAATATGTACCTATTTTAAATTATATTGTACCTACTTAGGTTACATAATAATTTTTTGAATGGTTACATAATAAATTCTTTTTAAAAATTTAAATTCAGAATTTCATTCAAAAACATTACACCACACAAAACGTTTTTAAATTATGTTTTCGAAATTGTTTTTCCCGATCAACTTTGCAGATATAAATTGCCGTCTCATTGCCCCGTTGCGATTTTTCAAGTAAGTTATATTTTATGGGTTATTTCTGGTGGTTATGAAGTAATATGACATGTCAAATCAAACAGAACTATTACCCTATAGTTAATAGGTGTATGGTTATTTCGGACTATATTTTCACGGGTTCGAACCGGACCCAGTGCGTAACGGCTCTAAGTATTACGATTGAAAAATGCAATTTCCTTTCCAGATCAAAACAGGCGCTTTACAAATTTGATGGCTAATAAAGAAACGTGTCGGATTTCGGAGCGAACGCCCCGGGCGATCGGCGAATGTGATTTTCGATATCGCCAGTAAATTGTATTCGAAAGATCTGTCAACGAGTTTTATGTCGGCGTGATTGATATTTCGATTTGGGATATGCAAAAGAATTTTGGGGGAAAAATGTATTTTTGTTGGGAGAAAGTGGTATAACTGGGAATGTTGCAAGATATGTTATAGATTTATGTTAGTAAACCGTAGTAGGGATTTAAGGGAGCTGCCTATCATCTTTTCGCTCCAAGCCAACCTCACCTGCCCGTGGTGCATCCTGCCGAATAACGAACGAGGTGGCGGTATAACCATCACAATTGAAGGCGTATCAAACCACCCACAGGCCGATGACGAGCAGCAGCGACACCGGAGCGTGAAGCTGCGCCCTGCGATCGCCAACCCGCCTGCCCAGCATGGCGATTATGGGTATATCCTCCAGATGTTTCCCTGAGGGGAGAACTACTGGGGAGGCCTGTGTCTAGCAGTGGACTGCAATAGGCTGATGATGATGAAACAGTAGTAATTTTTTAAGTCATCATTAGAGCAAGTTATGTACTCTGCCGTCATAATTACGTTCAGTGGTTGCGAATTAAATTAGTAATTACTAAATATTTGGCACTGCAGCTATAAAGCTGACTTGAATCTAAAAATACACACATACAGTATTGAGGCTTAACATGAAAAATTCAGACTTACTTTGAAGGTATTTGAATTTTCGCTCCTTCCTTTGTTCCAAGCTTAAAATAAACCACTAATTATGTCGTACAGTCACAATAATGAAGCTTACAAGGGTTTTAAAAAGGTAAGTTCACGTTTTGATCCCGATCAAAGTTCAGATTGCGTAACGCCACACCCGACCTTTGTTCATCCGGACTCATCCCTTTTTTTATTCCTATCAAAGGGTCCAAAATTATAACAACCGGACGGCATACATCAAAGGCGCACTGTCCGTATTAATCATTTTTATTGGACAAGCAATCGGTCCCATTGATTGTTCTTGTAATAAAAGCGCCATTAATTCAGTGGCGCTCAGTCATCGCTTGATTATGGGGTTGAAAGGGATTTTACATAGTAACGGTTGGGTTGCAGAAATTAAGGAAAATTGGCTATGTGCGATTCGGCTCGCGTGTGGAGGGTTACGTATTATTGTCTTTTAGTTCGTTTTATGGGAGTCCTTGGGTATTGTAGAGTTTACAAAACACAAATAGATTAAACAGAAAATAACTTAGGTTAGGTTGAATAGACTGGAATATAGTATATAATCCCAAATAGTATGTAGTATGTATAGTATAATATAGTATAGTACGTATAGGCCCAAAATCGAGCAAGGTGGCGAACATAAGGAGAGGCCTATGTCCAGCAGTGGACTGACACGGGCTGATGATGATGATGATAGTATATAATCTACACAAGATTCCAATTTCGTATAAACCACCGAAAAAATACTATCTGCGTGGGGGCGTCGTCGATGTGATCTACAAAAAAAAGTTTGGAAACCTCTTGTCTCCACACTTCCGTTATAGGCTGCTATTGAAATACTGACGCCACATCATTCATCCGAACCCAAGCTGAAGGTCTGAAGGTGGACTCCTAATTTGTAGCGTGCGATGGAGTACCGGATTATTATCTAGGCACTAAATAAAATAAATGAAATACACTGTCTTACATATACTCGTATAGGTGGTATTCAGATATACAGAAATACAGAATGTCAGTATATAGCTCATTATGGTACCTGTAAATGAAACCTTCTTCTCTTATGATGAAGCCAAACATCGTAAGCCTGCATAAAGTTCTAAGGTTGGGTGAAGTTCTAAGGTTGTGTGTTTTCGACCAAACTGCACTTAGGGTACTTACAGAAAGACTGTTTTCCGGTACAGACAAATCTGTATCTTATAACTAGCTGTGCGTCTTCGTCCGCGTGGAATAGAGTTTCATCCCGTTGGAGGTAGAATTGATCAAAATCCTTTCTTAGCGGATACCTACGTCATAACATCTGCCTGCTGTTTCGGCTGTGCGTTAATAGACCACTATGTCAGTCAGTCAGTCAGTCACCTTTGAGTTTTATATATTTAGATAACCCTAGACATGCCACGCTGGGCCACACATCGCCATCTACCGCTAAACTTAGCCGAAGCTTGTACCACATGTACTACACAACTGTTAAACTTATCTAGATACTTTTTTTGTCAAACTAGCTACCATTTTTAGCATCTGTTAGGTTTTCACAGTCATTTAGCAAACCTGAAAAACCCGAATGAAATGTCATTAATTCCAGCGTTTTCGTATCGCGCCCTAATAAATAACAACTTTGATCCTTTTCACAGATTGAAGAGCTGTCAAACGAAACTCGTTGGCTTTTATCTTTTTTTTTTATCGTTTTTCGCGAAAACTCGCCTACGATTTTTACGAGAAGCGATCAGTTTTGATATTACGTTATTATAACTGCCAAGGATCACTTTGGAAACGTAATTTGTCGGTAGAGAAATGCGGTCGGGGAAATTTTTACGTAGCTATTTCGTTTAAAGAGGTTAATGGCTTTGTTTGAGCCTAAAATACTGGAACATGTTAATTATTAGCTTTGATACTAATAGATAATAAATATAAGGTGACAAAAAACATGTAAGATTGCAGGGTTTTTTGAGGAAAGATCGCACTCGATAAAATAACGACTAACTCATTTTTTTTTCTCAATAAATGAGATTATTTGAAAAATGTTCACCGTGTGGTTAAGTTTGTTATATTAAAGAGTCGATATGTTTTTTTTCAACACAACAAATAAAGAAAGGTTTTTTCTACCTTTTTCAACTCAATCGTTCTTTGCTCGTTCATAAAGTGCAGATGTTCTTACCTGTAACAAAAAAAAAAGCTATTATTAATCACTCATTTTAGATAGATAGATAGATAATAATATACTATAATGCACACCAATCAATTCACTTAAAACTAATATAACAGCCATTTTATTGTACAATTAGGCGGCCTTAATGCTTTAAATGATCTCTTCCAGACAACCTTAGGGTAAAAGATAAATTAAACAAAAGGGATGAGGTGAGCTATCGACTGATGAAACTGATGAAGATGTTTGAATATAGTCTGTCGTAATATAGTCGTTCTGTACAAGAAATGAGCCTTAGCTTGAGGTTAGGTGGATTGTGTGAATTGTCCGGTGCATTACTTTATGTGCTACATAGTTGTGCATTATTAATTAAATTAATTTTAAAATATATTACATTAAATTAATTTAAACAGCAATTAATCTTCAAAAAATCATTTCATTATTGTGGACGATCGCGTGATCACTATCACGCGGCCGTCCGCAGCGTGACAAGGGTTTATTTATTAGATTATACTTGCCAAGCCAAACTGACTACTTGTTGTAGGTTAGCTAGACATAAGGTCTGAAATTGTGTTTAGAATGATTAATGTTGTACATTAAAGAAGATTGATTCCACGCCTTATGAAGTGCTCAAAAGTGTTAGAATTGAATCATTTATATCCTTGCGACTATTTTATTGTGTGAATGTGATTTTATTTAATTTTCCATTATTAATCTTCTTTTTTTTGTTTCACTTTAAACTTATTGGGTTTATTCGAGTAATATGTAATTGTGTGAACATTATAATAAACGTGCTTTTTGGTGCCCTTACCTCATACATGGAAACTAATAACTGTACCTAGATTAGCTGATACCATTTCGAATAAAATTTTGTGTAACTGAAGTAGCAAAATCATGCATCAGAATGTAGGCACAGGCAGGCATTATGATGCTAAATACAGTGCCATACAGTTATAATTATTATTAGTAACTATTACAGTATAAATTAAATAATAACATATTATTGCATCTTTAACCCGAAAGAACATGTTACATCTCTATTTATATTGAGGACAGTTTCATACTTAGTTTGTAACGGTTTTTATACTAAGAAATGTTTTATACATCACGAAAACCTTGACCTTTAATTAGCTGTGATCCTAATGACTGAATAAGACAAAATCTATATTGCTGCATTGAACACCCTTACTTTGAAAAATGAAGAAAACTTAACAGAACTAACATACGCCCTAGAACATATCAAATGGGATATCGTTGGTGAGCCTAGTATATAGCTTTAAATATTTATAAAATTTGTAAAGTCAAGCCAAGTTCGGATTTCGGTTGACAAAGAATATCCAGAAAAGTGCTTTTCAGATTATATCATTGGATTCGTGCGTGATTGATCGCGTGATCGCCGCCGCTATCACGCCGCTGTCGCCGGCTGAGGAGGGTGCGACGCAGCTTGATTAGATTATGGCTCCAGCTAATTTGGTTACTGGCTCTTAGTTTTGCGCGGGTAATAGTGAAAACTGATTGAATGGCTAAGTTTGATGTCATTCTATTAGCGGTGTACGGGATGGAAAGGTTAGAGGGCACTGCATCCCACCAGAGAGATGCAGTTATGACGGGAACCTATCTCCTTAGTGATCTTAGAGTCCCATACAAGCATATATGACAGAAATTCCTTCTTAATGGAACAGTCAAAGAAGGTATAATTGGTGGTCCAGTGGATCAATTGGTAGTGGCTCCTGCATGCTGATCCAAGTCGTGGGTTCGATACCTATCCGGGACAAATTCATGTGCTGAACATTTGTGTTTGTTCCGTGTCCGAGTGTTAATATTTGTATTTAAGTACATATTTTTGTGGAACCTTTGTTGCTCTGATACAATTAATAGCTTAAAAAAGCTACTTACTTAGCTTAATGTACATACATTGCTCAGATAGTAAAGTACACTATTCGTGGCTCAGAGCTCGTGGGGGGTAAGGGCTGGGCCGGCATGGCGGTGGCAACTGACGGATAACTGACCAGTTACTTGTATATATTGGTATTTATATTCTTGTTATTTTTACAACTAAGGTGGCAATACCTACGGTCCGCAAGATTTATTATTATTTACAAAAAAAGTACCTAAGTAAGATTATCAGTTGTCTAGTACTCATAGAGAAAGCTTTGGATTAGTTTGGGAATAGATGGCGCTGGCGTCATTGCATAAAAAAATGTGTGAACAAAATTTAAAACCGACCTCAACTAAAAATGATTAGACGTACATATGTAGGTTACAACATAAATATAAACTGATCCACATATTAAATCACTAACCCAACTACCATATGCGCCGGTCAGTGCCGTGAGGAGGGTGCGACAAGCCTCCGTGATTACATTACCAGAGGTCCGACCAATTTTGTAACTGCGCTCCCAAATTTTTCCACTGCGATTTCACCATCTGATTCAATCATCCAATAATCCCGAAAATTGAATGAAAAATATTTTTTCATCAATTCGGCTACGTTGTATACTAAAATATTTGAATTATGAATAAGGTTTGACTACTTTTTTAATATATTTTTTTATTAAAAAATGTATCTGTGTATATTTTATTACACTGGCCGTTTGGCAATGTGATATTCATGAGCGTATTTACAGGTGAAAAGGAGATCTATAAAATATTGCTGTCATTTCAACTCTGTTGTGAATTCTAAATTACTACATAACTAAATGAAATATAATTTTTGATTGTATAAACGTTGCAAAGTAAACTCATTTCTATGGGGTATATCTTGGAAGATCAGGGTTCGGAGTAATGCATTGGTAGACAAGTAGATGTTTTTTAATTTAAACAAAAAAAAATACTTAAATGTTATCAAAAGGTGACAATCGCCATTTGCGGGAAATTACCTATGTCACCACGCTTGGAATGTGGGCTTGTGACCGCAGCAGGTTTTATTTGTACCCAGTTTCAAAGCAGCCGCCTGTTTCCTGATATTTCCTTAGTCGTCTTCTACGACACCCACGAGATGAGATGGGGTGTCCTATTCTAAAACCGGGAACCACACAGACAGTCGGCATGTTGTATGGAACTAACACCTAACAGAATGCGAGGGCATAATCACTTAACCCTCCTGTTTCGCTATAGGGCAGTAACTTGCAGAGATTGAGAGGGTATACCCACTTAACCCTCTTGTTTCGCCAACTTGCAGGGACTCGAGTAGTCCAGAGTCACTCCAGAGTATACGGCCGCTAAACAGTCATACTACATCTGCCTAATTAAACTATTCTCGAAACTGGCGATGTACGCTTGTAATGAGGCAGGCAGGGCCGGACGACCTCTATCCGTCTTTGTCACTTGAGCAGGTGGCGGCTTAATTAGAGTTATCCCGAATGTGCGCGCCGCAGCAAGCACAATGCGTGGGGACCCGGATTTGGTGCGTTGACGCACGTCGGTATTAAGGTGGGTCTACCAATGGGAAATTATCAACCTTGGGGTGAAACTTTCGCTCCCCTGCATTCCAGTGATATCACCAATGAAACAAATCACTTTTGTCTGTTTGCTCATACGTATCATCTGTAAATTTACGCGACTTTGACTTCGATTTTGATGAGGTTTTTTTTTTAAATAGATAAAGTTATTCATGGGAAGATCTAACTATGTATAATGATATAGTAAAGAAACACTGATAATTTCTTCAGATCAGACTTGATTAGAGGTTTCTTATGCGTCTGTATAAATAAAAATTCATCTTCGAAATGTATGTACGCCCATAACTTTCGAACGACTGTACCAAATTGGTTTTAAATATTCGTTATTGTTAGGTGCAGCGCAAACGGCACACTTTTTGTGCGATAGAGTCTGCGTCTGAGACATTTATAAAGAGCACTTAAGTCCCTACAGCTCTGCCGACAGAATGAGCGAAGATGTGCGTTGAGTCTGTGAAATATCCGCGACAGTTTTTGAGCGTCGTGTGCGTCACAGACTAAAAAGTCCGTCACGGATAGTCTGTCGTCTGCGCTGTAAGGTTAGTGGTAGGTGGTTAGTCCTTAATGTAAGGTTAGTGTTATATGAAAAAAAGAACATGGCGATACTAAGTACGCCTTACCACCTAGTAACCAAATAAAACAGAAGCCTTTTCATAAAGTCGTACAAGATCTCATGATAAATTACTAGCGCGCTCCAACAAATCTACCAACAGCTACATTTGCGCGAGGCCGTAAATATCTTTCGTGTGTTATCTGTCCCTGTCGCATTAAGTACCAGGTGTCGGGAGGGCTTAATTAGACTTATCCGTAAATCGATGCGACAATATCGGTCCCCTATTACACATGCCCGGGGCTCCGTAAACAACTACCCACATAAAGCCGGTATATGATTATGGGCATTGCATTGTGAAAATTAGTTCATTAGCTACTCTGTAGTTTATTGTTATTGGAGCTAACAATTCTCACGTGCTATCGAGATTAAATACAATTTAGTTGTCTGCAGTGGAGGGTTAATTATTTTGGAAGTTAATTGTTGGTTAACTTAACTAACAGTATTATTTAATAATAAATATACGCTAACAGATTTGAAAAAAATATGTTGACCCAATTTGTGCCCTTGCTTAATAAATATTTGTGTATTAACTATTTCTTTGTATTGCATTTTTGTTGTATTTCTCCTCGTGTGATCATGTAGGACATAAGTAGCCAAGGTCTCAAGCGTTTTAAATCTAGACTTTCATAAGTTCCACTTGTACTTTATTTGTTGGTCTAGTTATAACAATTTTTCGTTTCCTTGACGCCAAAGTGTTTATTATTAACCAACGCAAATAAAGAGTATTTTCATTTTATTTAATTTTGGTTTAACTTGTTGAAGAGTCGTTATCTGAGCTTATTTTCTGATATACCTAAGAGACAGAAAATGAGACTATCTTTCTACAGTAGGTATACCAGTGTGTAATACTTTGACATTATTAACTAAAATTTTACAATCCCATTACAAAATAAACAGTTATATTTGCAACGGAAAGCTTATGCTTAAAGGATCCCATATTGTAAAAAAGATAAACGCTTATCCCGGATACAAGTTTTAAATTTCACTTCAACACTAACTTTTAACTTCAACTAACGAAACACGAAAACGAATCCAAACACCAAAACGCGCAAGCAAAAGGTTGTACTTACTCCTATTTAAAAATAAAAATCGCACCGTGAAATTGGGAATACATGCCAGTATAAATATTGCCTAAACAACCCTAAATCTAACTTTGCACACGAATAAATTCCCTCGGTACAGTCGGCATCAAAATGAAATGAAAATACCCTTATTCTTATAGACTAAAAATAAGTACGTAAGAATCGTCAATTAAAAACTAAATGTAAAGATTATACTACCACCTACTACTTGAAAAAGTTTATGACCACAGATTTTCAAAGTCTTAAGTGTAAAGGGAGCTTGACCCTAACTCTCTGCTGCTAAGTGACGTTAAATTCTATGTTGGAGCAAGCCCATCTAACAAAAAACTGATTCATCTTTCGATTTCGATTTTCAAAATCGCTGTACACCGTATACCTAAATCGATCAACATAACCAGCGCCAGAATTTAATGATTGAGTGAAACAATCGAAATAGTGAATCGATTTTTGTTGGGTGATCGCGCTCCATCATAGCCTCTTACGTAGCTTAACTTCAGAAGAGTTGGGGTCGAGTGCTACCCATTTCCTTATTTAAAAAAAAAAACACAAAAAATATGGCTATCAACTTTTGACGCTGGCTGTACATTCGCAAACAGTTTCGTTTCCTTGTTCCACTTTTGTACTATCCCGTTCCTGTTCTTAAGCCGTTAGGTTAATTTAGAGATGAACTTCAGACTTGCGGGATGTTCCCGGTTGAATTTTTAACACGAACAGGTGAGTTAGGGTTAAGTTTGTTCGCTTCTTAATTATTCGACGTTGCTTCCGCATCGGATATTGTAAGCGATGTTACGACGCTTCCCGATAGCGGGTGGTTTTGCATAGGATTTTCGAGGGTTAATTTTAAGCTGTAGCGTACGGATATTATGTTGCAACGAGTGTTACGCTAACCATATTGAAATTTAACCCTCGTGCATTCATGCCAATATGCTGATGGTTTGACAGGTTAGGTAGATTCGTTTTAGCTTTTTATCTGAGTCAATGGCGAACATTGGGAGAAGCCTATGTCCAGCAGTGGACTGATTATGATCTGAGTCAGTTTTGTGCAAAATGCGCTAGATAGCTATGATATACACCTCAAAATTATTGTCCCGGGAAACACAGAGTCCAGCCATAAGTTTCATACTTTGGCTGTTCGTTCTAAGATAGTAGAGACGAGACTTGAGACTATGGGACTGGCACCACAAAACTATGTTTTTTGCCGTATCCCCACTTGTTTGGTGACAAAAAGGAGCGCTGGGTGAAATAAGGTAATGTAATGTTGCACAATTTGTAAAACCTAACATATTTCCAATATTGAAACTGTGTGGAGGTTAGAACGTCATGTTGTTCTGTGGCAGAAGAAGGAAAGTAGGGTTACACTTTTTCGTCATGAATTATCTAGTGTAAATCACCGTTTGAGACAGGATCGTATTCTCAAACAGGATATAATTAAAATTTTACCAGCTGTATACGTTTTCTGCTAAGATTACCATGGTTATGGAAAAGATTACCTCTTTCGTGGGTTTTCAGGGGTAAATTTAATGGGTAATTTATATTGTTGAGTGGGTGTTGATGTATTGTAGCTTATAGAGTTACATGCTTGTATTTTACGTCATGAATTTTGTAATACATTGTTAACCTTATGATATAATAATATTTAAAAAAGTCTCTAGACTAAACCTGATAAAGAACTTAAATACAATGTTTGACATTCACTCTGATACTAAAAAGGTTATGCTCTAACTGTAGCCGATTTAAAAAAGTGTAAAGAAGTAAAAAATTTAAAGGGATTTTCGATACAAACATTGCTACTGCCTTAAAATCATTAAGCAAGTTTTCAACAGGCGTGAAGGTCACCTTATGGTAAGTAACACTTCATTCTGCCCATGAAAACCATAATAATAGACGAGTACAATTTTTAGGAAAGGATTTTTGCTTTTTGAATGTCCCTAAATCGTATTCATTCGGAAAAGTCACCCTATTCCTAAAATATCGCATTCATTCAAAAATAGAACCTTTAGATATAAAATCATATTCGATTACAAGCTCATATCCATTGAAATCCGCTGACACAAGGTATAACCATGAACAAAGAGGTGGCCACATATATTCGCAAGCACTTCTCAAGTACCCTAAAGATCAGACGATTCACACG
Source organism: Conogethes punctiferalis (assembly GCA_031163375.1). Lineage (NCBI taxonomy): Eukaryota > Metazoa > Arthropoda > Insecta > Lepidoptera > Crambidae > Conogethes > Conogethes punctiferalis. The sequence continues at coordinate 14,035,589 of CM062093.1, forward strand.
CTTAACCCGACAACAGCGACGGACCGAAATAAACACACATCCGAGAAATATATTTGAATCCGTCTAATAATCACGTAAGCAAACGAATATCAGCGTTGACGGAGAAAGAACATTTCCCAAAAGGTATGGAAAAATTACCTTGTACGCTAGGGATGAGCGCGGGCTTTGAAAATGAACGACAGACCCAATCTCGATATGTCACTTAGGATATATCGCTCGGCTCCTACGGAATATGAAAGGATTATAAAGTGTAGTCGAAGGAGTTGTGCATACTTAGGATTGCCTGGAAGAGATCTCTTTTAGCTATAAGGCCGCCTAATTTGTACTACGATATGTCTTTGTATTTGGTTTTAAATCGACTGTTTCGTGTGCAATAAAGAATATCTATTTATCTAAACTTAGTTATGACTCGTCAAGTAGCCTAAACGCTAAACAGTACATCACTATCACGGGTCCGATGGCATTTGGTAGTGGCCTCTGCTTTCTGAGCGAAGGGTCGTACGTTCTATCCCCGCACAACACAGATATATGTGTGCATGAACAAGAACATGTCTGTTTATTGGGGTGTTCCCTATGTATACTATCTATTTTTTATTTGACTGAGATTGGCTCGTTGGCTTATTTGGTAGTGATCTCTGTCCTCTGGGTCAAGGGTCGTGGATTCGATTCCTGCTCAGTACAAACATTCGTGTTCATGAACATGTCTGTTTGTATTGGTCTGAATGTTTTCTATATATAATTTATCAGTTGTCTAATACTCATATTACAAGCTTCAGCTTAGTTTGGGGCTAGAAGGCGCGGTGTGGCCCAGCGTGGCATGTCTTGGGTTAGGTATTTATTTATTAACAAAAAATAATTCTAAGTAAATTTTATCAGTTGTCTAGTACCCATAGTATACGCTTCTGCTTATTTTGGGGCTAGATGGCGATGTGTGGCGTTTACCTGGGTACAAATTAAACCTACCTCATAATCACCATCCGGTGCATCTTTCAGATATTCTGTAGCGATATTTTAAAAGAGATAAATATCCACGATGTAAACCCTTACCTTGAGACATTAAGGCTGTGCATTTTCTATTTCATGACTATTTCTTGTATTCGTTTGACTTAATTCAAAATACACCTTCCGCTAAGAGGTTTCAGTTATTTATTAAGGAGTAAGAATTTAAAAGTCAGAAGTGAGTAGAGCGAATTACTCTCCGCACTAGTGATGTACGCATGAGATTTGAAATAAATGACAATCCAATTTGTTACACAGTAATAGAAAAGGTTACAAATCACCGCTCCATCTTTTTCTATGGTTGTAGTAAGAGTCGACCTAAAGACGTTTACTGATATTTCACCTTCCTTGCCTATCACTGTACCCGCCTGGCTATGAACCGCGGTGAACTTTCTTATAAAAAAAATCTGGGAAACGAAAATACATCTATTACAGACATTGTTTTTAATGAGCAGGTTACTTTACATTACTGCATGTTAAATACTATACGTACATTAAACTCTTTGATTTACTGTTCGGGGAACAAGGACCCTCATCATCATCATCATCGGACATAGGCCTCTCCAGTTGTTCGCCACTTAGGGCAAACATCTGGAGGATATACCCATAATCGCCACGCTGGGCAGGCAGGTTGGCGATCGCAGGGCGTAGCTTTTCTCTCCGGTGACGCTGCTGCCCATCATCGGTCTGTGGTATTTAGCTACGCCTTCAATTGTGATGGTTATACCGCCACCAGTCGGTTGCCAGCGCCTCGTTTGTTATTCGGCAGGATGCACCACGGGCAGGTGAGATTGGCTTGGAACGAAAAGATGATGGTCGCTCACTTACATCCCAACAAGGACCCTGTCCCCGACCAAAATATATAATCTAGATTTGTTTTCAAAGCGAGAGTGAATAGGTTTGAGTTGGGTAAGCGGGATCTATAGTAGGCTCCCACTTCACTTAAGATCAAGCGAATTGAGGTCAAGCGCTATCCTTTTTTTACATAAAAATAGTCAAATCACTGATTTCAATATAGAAAAACAGAAAAAGCAAGAAAACAGTGCAATCTGTTTCAATATAAACCAATCAAACTCCATATCTATAGTCCCACCCTTCTAATGACACAGTTCACATGATATCACTTTCCATGCTCCGACATATTCTAACAGCACATCCCTACACAAGACACGACCCTTGTCAATTCGAAACTTTACTTTACTACCTTCAAGATAAGGTTCACATTTGCATGTTAGGCCACATATAGGTTCCTTTTTACCTTTTGCAAAACGTATTCGCGTAAAATCAAACTGAAGAGGGACTCGGTGGAGCGAAATTATTAATGTTGGAGCAGTAAATTTCTCTTCTTGTACATGAACACGTATTTGTTATTGCGTCATAGGTATTCCTTTGTTTGCAGAGACACAGCTAAGATTCTTGTCTGAATATTGTATGGCTCGATTCGGACTGTTTGTTTTCGTTTTTTTTTTGTGTTGGCGTAGCTCATCTCGTAAGATTTGATGAGATTCTGGACGAATAGACGGTTGGTTTTACCTGTGTTTTTGTGTGTATAAAATCGAGTGGAGTAGAAAGGGGTAACATCGACTCTGTGTATTTCTGCAATGAAACTGAATTATAAATAATAAATAAATGAATATAAAGTTATAAGTACAGTTTGTTTCGTAACTCACAATTCATAGCAAACCGTGGTTTATAACCGTGGTATAAACCGTGGTCATAAATAAATACATTTTTATCAGTGCCTTCTTTTTGGAGCATCATAATATAGCATTATTCTAATGGTCAGAAGGTTCCAAATTCGGTTCTTTAAAAAGTTAAATTTAAAGAAACAAACTGTTCACAAAACTACTTCAGGTTTGTTTATTCAAAAAAAAAACACCCTCACTGGCTAAATAGCCCGTTATGCAACCAATCGCATCCATACTTTACATCTATCTAATTTCTTCTCTTTCGACTAAAGTCATCTGCATTTGACCGAACACTGACAACAAATTTCCTCATACACACACAAACAACAAAGGCCCATCTTCCCCCTAATTGCGTTTCATTAGTTTTTCTCATCCGAGCCCATACAAGTAGAGGGCCTCTCGATCCTCAAACTCGGCTCTAATTAATAGTCCATAGCTGCTCGGCGAGCGAAAATTAATAGCCCTACATACGTACATACAGATATGCATACCCGCTAATTAAATTCAAGTAGCACGTAATGATGTTCGGATGGATTCCGATCGCGAGATTGTAATAATACTAGCCGGATAGAATTTAGGCCACAAATATGGCCGACTAAGGACACGTTTCCATAGAAGCGTTCATCTTTAATGCGTACAAAGGAATACGATTAAATGTCATTGAAACGTTGATTTTTAAAATAGGTATATGTAACGACTTATTTTTGTTTTGGGTTGTTATTGATGCATCACCCAATCATAGAAACATTGGTGGAAATATGTATTTACTTGGCTTGTATGAAAAGTCCCAGAGATATGACAATTTTAGAAGCACACAAATATGAACTCGCCCAAAAAGCATTCAAACAAAAATGAATCAGGTTATATCTAACGGGGTTCAGTGACTCTGGCGAAAAATTTAGTTGTTCACACTATATTATATGTAGAGGCCAGACATTGATTTTGTTAGCTCCGCGCAGCCCAGCATCAACACAAACTGATCCTCAAATGTGACCATGAGAAAACTGGTCATACGACAAGTAGTTGCCAGCCAAGCGGGTAAACCTCTACTGGTATTTATTGCTCTTATTTTATTATGTTTATTTATAAATGTAGATATATATTTCTTTATTGGAACAGTTTGCACAACGTTGCTCCTTTTCAGAAAATTATACTTCCTCTACCTGAAGGTTGTCTGGAAGAGATCATTTATTAGCGATAAGACCGCCTATATAGCGATTGTACCATAGCAATTAAGAATATCTATCTCTACGACATGCCTTAAGTTATAAATATTGTCAGCTACCAATATTACCCTGTTTAACACGTGGTGAAATCCAATCTCAGAAACATTAATAGGCACAGTTGTGCAAGGAAGACTTAAAACTAATCCAATACGATGAGGAAACACGAATATCCATTACTCGATACTATTGGCTTACACTAATTTGATGATGACGTACAAATATGCTTTCCACCCTCACCTCTCAAAATAGATAGATGTTTAGTAGACACCAAACAGTTGCCTTAAGAGTAGAAATAAGGCCACGATCGCTTAAAGTTTTTTTAACCGACTTCGAAAAAAGGAGGAGGTTCTCAATTCGTCTGTATGTATAATATTTTTTTTTATATAAAAAGAGCATTCAAGACCGCCCTCCGCCTAATGATAAGCGGTCGTGAGGTCCAAATGTTAGGTCGACTGGCACCCCAGGGCAAATCCACCGCGCCTGTCCCCTCACCCTGAAGGCCCATTGAGATGCCGATAACTCTTCAGACTCTGCTCGGCATTTCCCATTGTAGAGACGATAGAGAATACTGAGACTGGCAATGTCTCTCTCTACGTATTTGAAGTGGTCCTAGAGTTTATGCACCACTTAATCCCCAACAACATGGATAGCACGTCGCTGCAACCTGTAGCGAAGTTGCGAAGGAGCCTATGTCCAGCAGTGGACTGATAAGAGCCGATGATGATAGCCATGATGATAGTGATTAGTGAGCAAATAAAGAAATTGAATTGAATTGAAGAATTGAGGATAATACTTTAATTCCTACTTTTGATGATGCATTACTAAGGGGGTGGCAGAGATGTTGGTTTCGCCCACACCTCAAAATGGCTGTGGGGCAGGGAATACCTATAAAGACTGCGGTCACTCCGTCAAGTGCTTTATGGGGGCCATGCTATCTTACAAACTGCTATGACACCACAGACGCTGCCCGCCTAACCAGGACCAACTCACCCAAAAAAAAAACATATTTTTTATATAATTATATCTTGATAATGCCGTATGTCATTCTCTACCAGTCAACCACAGGGCGGGCCAGTAAACTATAATAACAACTGCTTTAATTGTATCTATCAGTATACAAGTAATTTCTTTATTTAATCTTTATTGCAAAATAGAAATAGTTAACAAATAGCAGACTTAATAATGTTTCAAGTACGTGGGTAGCACGTAGTCACGAGAAACGTATATCAGATATTTATAGCAACACTTCACTATACCTTTCAATCAAATACCAATTAACCTTTGTAAGCGAGATGAATCGAAGTGTTTCAGTTTAAAAGGTGCTTATACGATTAACAAGAATTCTCAACATAAGAAGTACTTTTAAGGATATCTACACTTCGTATATATAGAATTTGTAAAACACTTGACTTAAGCTATAGCATGAAAGACTCTGATGATAAGTGGTAGAGTAATTTTTAATTAAATTGTACGTTTTTTTATACTGGCTCGACATAATGGCTTCTCTACACCTGATGGAAAGCGAAAGAGAAGCCCAAGTCGCTGTGACAACGCGCAAGTAACTTATCAGTTACCTGTCAGTTACCACTGCCATGCCGGCCCACCCCTAATCCCCCCACAAGCTCCGGAAACACTACTTACCGGCAGAAACACGACCCTGAGGTCATTTGGCTGCGGTATTCTATAGGGTGGAGGTCCTTCCCCGGACGGGCGGCTCGATTCGAACGAAGATTCGCTATGCCATATCTCTCCTAAAATGGTATATTTTGATGATGTATTGCTCCAGACGAAGACCCTGCTCCACAACGTTGGCCAAGGAGTGATCATCAGCAACCAATCCCTGGTGCTGCAAGGAGTTGGGAGGAAGACCGCAGGGAACTACACCTGTGTGGGATTCAACGCTGAAGGCGATGGAGAGAGCAAGCCTTTACGTTTATTGCGATAGAAAATTACAAGGCTGAATGTATTGCGCGACATTCTTGACTCATTTTTTAGAAATCCTAATAAATATTATCTTGTCTTTTTTTTGTCTTAAAAGCCTTATAACGTCATATAAAAACGAAAAAAAAAACAACAATCGTAGAGAATCGCGATCTATTTTAAAATAACACCCACCCTTTCAGCAAAACTTAGCAAAGAATCGTCTCCAAGAAATTGACTAACATCTGTCGCACTTAACTTCATAAAGACGAGAGAGATAAAACAAAAGACGGGTCTAGGTAGCAATTATCCCGTCACACCGCGTCACGTAGGACATAAGGTACAATTTCGCTGGAGTTATGGCAACGGCTACCCGTCTGTGACGTAAATTTAACGAGTCATACACGTCACGAGTAACTAGGGAAATATTGTGACGTCAACGATGTTCGTTTGTGTGCTCGAAGATTGACGGAAAGATGTAGTTTGAAAGGTATTGTTATAGGTGTTCCGAACCACGAAAAAGTATTTATTGATTTATTGGTACACAAAACAGAGTACAACAATACATGATATTTAGTGAAAGAAAAGGGTAACATCATTAGGCTGCACTTCCACAAAGATGTGTACACAGCATGAAAAGATAACTCTAGTTACAGTGCTAAGAAGTGATTACAAAAAAAAAACAAAAAAACAAAACCAAATGAATAAGCCCATAGGTAACTCCAATAAGCCGTTGAAAGAATAACAATGTGAACAATTAAATACATATAATAAATAGAGATATATACATAAATACATGAACAGAAAAAATCTTAACTAATATTATAAAGCTGAAGTGTTTGTTTGTTTGTTTGAACGCGCTAATCTCAGGAACTACTGGTCCGAATTGAAAAATTCTTTTTGTATTGTATAGACCATTTATCGAGGCAGGCTTTAGGCTATATAACATCACGCTGCAACTATTAGGAGCGAAGAATAATGGAAAATGTAAAAAAAAAACGGGGAAAAAAATTACTATTCCACGCGGACGAAGTCGCGAGCACAGCTAGTATATTATACAAGTAAACTAAGTAAAGTAAATACAATGCAATGCATTGTATGTGACACTTGACTATTGAAATAAATACCCTTATATAGGGATCACTTTGTTGTCAGGCTGTCGTATATAATATGCCTGTCTGTCAATACATTTTACTCAGGAACGCAAAAATATCTAAATTCTAAGCCAACAGAACGTCCTTCTGGCTACCGGATGATGATGAAACAGAATTTCCGGAATTAGAATAAGACCACTCTATCTCATCTCATGTCGTAGAAGTCGACTGAGGGAATATTAGGAAACGGGCAGCAGTAACTTGGGTACGAATAAAACCTACTGCAGTCACCAACCTAATCATGCGTGGTGACTAAGGAAAATCACCAAACAATAGTCTTTAGAGGAGGCATATCAGTGGACGTTTCAAGCTGATGATGATGATCATGAAGCCAACACAATCAGAAGACAAAGCCGTTGTCACAACTTTTTGCAAATTTTGGCCTTCGCAATTGTCCAAACACAGTTTTTACTCCTATAAAGAGTGTTAACTAATAAGAGTTAAAAAAAAATAATGCTCGTTTTTTTATAGTAGCTCGACATAATGGCTTCCCAACACCTAATGGAAAGCGAAAGAGAAACTGTGACAACTGGCAAGTAACTGGTCAGTTACCTGTCAGTTGCCACTGCCATGCCAGCCCAACCCTAACCCCCCACGAGCTCCGAAAACCCTACTCACCAGCAGAAAAAGGACCCGGAAGTCATTTGGCTGCGGTATTCTATAGGGTGGAGATCCTACCCCGGACGGGCAGCTCAATTCGAGCGAAGATTCGCTATGCCCTACCTCTCTTAAAACGTCTCCTCCTCCTCCTCTACCTCTTTTGAAAATCATCATCATCATCATCATCAGCAGCCTGCGGCAGTCCACTGCTGGACGTAGGCCTCTCCCAAAATACGCCATTCTGCACGATTAGCAGCCACACTCATCCAATTAATTCCGAAATTTTTTGAAAATAGGTCATTTTAAAATGACCACTGCGAGCACGCAACAAGTGAACCAACGTGGAACCAACCTTTAATACAAAGGAAAATCTTCGTAACATTACTTTCTTAGACACAGTATTTGTTAGTTGATGGACTTAGGGCACGCGATAAGACCTGGATATCATGTTCTGTGCACATAAGCAACAGCTCTCTGAAACCCAAACAATAAGTTGTATTTAACGTTGTACCATTTCTGGTAACCTGTTGTATTTAGTAGTTCCATTTATGGTACATTTTCTATTTTTTTTTTGTTGTGTTGATCGAAAAGAGTACTCTCAGCTCCATTTCTTTCTGTGAGTGAAGTAAGAGTGAACTAAGGGACTTTTTAGAATTTCAGCGGTGAACTTCTCAAGCGGTGGTAGGGTTTAAATAAGTAGGACTTCGGTCGCGTTTCGGAATCGGGAATCGGTATAGCCAGAATGATCTTAGAGGCTACCATTAATGTGATAACTGACGAGTGATTGATTTGGTAGTAATGTACTGGCCGAGGACAAGTGTCGGGCACATATATTTTCAAAATAACTCATATTCATCTGTAATACGGCGCACGCTCTTTTCTTGAAGATTTGAGGATCGTTATCGGTATTTTTGACTGTCTTGAGTTATGACTTATCATCCGCCCGCAGCCCTATTTCAGAAGAAAAAAAAGTTGGTACTTTTTACGAAGTTTATACCTCTTTTATTCAGACCCCTTTTTGCCAGTGGGCACTATGGGCAAGTGCCCAGAGCCCCGCGATCGATGGGACCCCTCAGCTCAAATACAAAGTGCCTATTTCCGGTCAGGGCTGACGAAATAGTGTTCTTTCAAAGACAATAGGGGCCCCATAATCCTAATATGTCCAGGGCCTCCAATAGGTTAAAGACGGCCCTGCTTTTATTGCAAAAGGTCGCATAATTTTATCAAAAAATATTTCTACGAGTAATTTTATTTAACAAAAAAAAACATATTCTCTTTGAGGCGGCCATCTTTAAAGTTAGATCTAAAAACAACAAGTCTCGTTCGAGAACGGGCGATCAAATAAAAAAATGTTTTTTTTTTTAAATATATCCCTTTGCCCGAATCCTATTTACCTGTCAGTAATGAAATCGCTCACAGATTAAAAACGACCAGGAGGGATGTAGAGCCCTAATCGTAATTGATTTTTCATGAGTGTTACGCGATTTTTTAAATTAATGATATTATATTTTGTTTATTTTCTTTCGTAATCCAAATCAAGCGTAACGTTAGATTTTTTTTTAAATTTTAATTAATAATATATTCGCAGAACCGACGATAGATGGGTACGAAAGGTTCTCGAGTGGCTACCGCGAGAGGGAAGACGCAGCAGGGGACGGCCCCCTACGAGATGGACTGACGACCTGGTAGATATAGCGGGGATCCTTTGGACCCAGACCGCTCAGGACCGATCCATGTGGAGGTCATTGGGGGAGGCCTATGTCCAGCAGTGGACGTCTACGGGCTGATGATGATATACGTAGGTATCATGGAAACTTTTTAGAATGATAATAATAACTATGAAAATGATAAAAGAAACTGTAAATGATTAATCAATAAATATCAGACTAACCACACATCATACATATCCCATCATTATACAACGATGATATTATGAATTTTCCTAAATCAACATAAATATATCTATGTCAGTAGTAATTTTTTGTCAGCTTTGTAGTACAAAGCTCCAGAGGAACGGGGCTGTATAAAGTTTGTACAGCCCCGGTTTTGTCTGGAAACGTATCCTTGAATTCAATTTCTTTATCTGTGACGACAAGATACAATAAGATATACACATAATCTTATGGTATTGTTTTTAAATGGAGCGGAGATGATTTGAACAACGTTATTGGTACATTTTTGTTCGTTCTAAGCATCTCCGCTTTCGTGGAAACAAACCCTAGATTTGAAAACTCCTAAACACTATTTAACACTCCACTGCGTCAATCCAAATCTATTAGTTAACCCTTCACCTTCAGATCATTTTCCATACACCAAGTTTCAATTCAGGTAACTGAATCTATTATTTTCGCCCATTCTAGCTCAGGAAGCGGTGCCACAACCCTGAATCAAGCCCAGCACGCATGACTAAATTTAAATTAAATTACCCGCCATGGCTCGCATCGAGATATATCTTGTTTAAAAAGGTCCGTGTTTTGTGGGTTTAACGGAATTCACCTAAGTATCGCTGATTTTTTTACAATTTTGTCGTGAAAGGTTTGTTTTGCTTTTATTTTACGGCTACTATATACCACTAAGGATGACCTGTTTAGGTGGGGTTTTATAGACACATATTTTTTTCGCCTGGAATGCCTCTACGCATACACCAGGGCCCTGGGTACGGGGCGCCTGGGTTATGTGGGACTCACTCCTATCTTGAGGAGAATACCCGTTAAACCTGACGATTGACCGCTACGAGCTCTATGTCTGAGGGGGGTTAGGAGGCCTGGAGGGATTCCTCGCAGGGGGGGGGGGGGCACAGCGAGTTGCGCTGCGCCTGCTGTGCTTGCCCAACGTGGGCGGCGCACCTCGGGAGGACGGTGTGGAATCGTGTATATGTGGGCGATGGAAGGCAACTTGGAGCAAATTGACTAGCTCATTTTTTTATATAGTAACTCAACATAATGGCTTCCCTACACCTGATGATAAGCGAAAGAGAAGCCCAAGTCACTGTGACAATGAACAGGTAAATGGTCAATTATCTGTCAGTTGCCACCGACATGCCGGCTCAAACCTAACCCCCACGAGCTCCGCAAACGCTACACACCGGCAGAAACGCGACCTGGAGGTTATTTGTCTGCAGTATTCTATACGGTGAAGGTCCTTCCCCGGACTACCTCCCTTGAAGTTATTTATTTAACCCTCTCATTTACTTACATATTTAATGCTTTAACTGTCTAGAAATGAGGCACAATAGAAAAACTATATTCATTGTCACATATAACTTGCTTTCAAAGGGTTAATGAGCTCCCAACTCCACATCGCATCTCACATATGTACATCTAAATCAGAATATCAATTGACTATCAGTACATTACGTGTCTCGTAATTGTGAGCGCGGAGGCGACAACAGTACGCCCCAAGGCTCGCAATTAGCTACACAAATTAGATGCATTATGCATTTACATACTTATTGCATGGGCTGCGGCTGCGCTGGGCTAGCGAGTAATTAACGTAACTGATACTGTTTGACTGTACAAGGTATACGTTGTTGTGTTTACTCTAAAACGGAGAAATTTCATACAAATAATGGTCATCATCATCAGCCTATCGCATCGTCATCAGCCTATTACAGTCCACTGCTGGACATAGACCTCTCCAGTTGTTCGCCATTTAGAGCAAACATCTGGAGGATATACCAATAATGGCCACGCTGGGCAGGCGGTTTGGCGATCGCAGGACGTAGCTTCTTGCTCCAGTGACGCTGCTGCCCGTCACCGGTCTTTAGTATTTAGCTACGCCTTCAATTGTGATGGTTATACCGCCACCAGTCGGTTGCCAGCGCCTCGTTTGTTATTCGGCAGGATGCACCACGGGCAGGTGAGGTTGGCTTGGAGCGAAAAGATGATAGGCCGCTCCCTTACATCCCTTGCATCTCACTTATGTATGTACATTTACATACTTATTGCATGCTCATATACTCATTGCATTATGCATTTACATACTTATTGCATGGGCTGCGGCTGCGCTGGGCTAGCGAGTAATTAACGTTACTGATACGGTTTGACTGTACAAGGTATTCGTTGTTGTATTTACTCTAAAATGGAGAAATTTCATACAAATATCAGTCATAATGACAGGCTCGGTGGCTCATTTGGTAGTGACCTCGGCTCAGAGCCGAGGGTCGTGGGTTCGATTCCCGCACAGTACAAATATTTGTGTTCATGAACATGTCTATTTGTATTGGTCTGGGTGTTTTCTATGTATAATATGTATTTATTTATAAAAAAAAATGTATCTAAGTAAGTTTATCAATACGGATGATGACAAGGTATGAAAATGAAGCAAATAATTAGTCCGTCTCTTAGATAATAAAAAAATATAAGACCCGTATTTTTTGTTTTGTCGAAATAACAAGAAAATACTTAGATATAGCGCATTAAAGTTACGGAGTGGGGGCTAACTACGTCACGTTAGAGTATATTTTGTACTCTAACGTGACGTCATGTGACATTTAAAATTTGGGATGTAAGGGAGCGGCCTATCATCTTTCCGCTCCAAGCCAACCTCACCTGCCCGTGGTGCATCCTGCCGATTGGCGAACGAGGCGCTGGCAACCGACTGGTGGCGGTATAACCATCGCATTTACCGGTGGTAGGCTTCGGCCGCGGCTGGTTACCACCCACCGAACTAAGACGCGTCGCCAAGCGGCCCAGCCGTGTTCCGGCGTGAAGTTCGGTGACGCCATTTGGTGGGCTGAGTCAGGATTGTTGCTTTTCTTGCAGGGACCGGTTTTTTGACATACGAGTTTGGAGACATCGGATATCTGGTCTCGGAGGGTAGCGGGATCCGAGGCACGGTGCACCGCTGGCCGACCGCAGTTAGTAGGGGACCCAAGTAGTGAGCTAGCCACTCACGAAAGGCTGTCCCGCCAACTGACGAAAAATCCCGGGATGCGCCATCGTGCCGGTTGGCGACCGGAGGAAAGGGCCCGATGGACATCCCCGGGGGGGCTCGGGCGTCCCCGCAGTCTCCGGATCAGCTCTCCAACGGTGTTCTCCATATCTCTTGTGTCCCTTGGCCTGCGAGTAGAGCCTTATCCTACTGTCAGCTCCCTACCGATTCATTTTTTGTCCATGGCTATGAAAAAGAAGAACAAGAGTTTTAAACAGCGGTTGCACTCCCTTTCCATTAAAGTGCACCTCACAAACATCAGGGGATTGCACTCAAATCTCGTGCCGGTCCATCACCACCTAGAGACCGAGAAACCTGCGCTCTTGTTCCTGACGGAGACGCAGATTCAATGTCCGGCTGACGATGCGTACTTGCTGTACCCAGGGTATACCCTTGAGCACAAATTTGTGGCTCGGGCTGGGGTATGTTTGTACGTTCGTGATGACATTTGTTGTCGGCGTCTTCGGAATCTTGAAGACCGGAGATTTTCAGTCCTTTGGACACTTGTAGACACAGGCACTGAGAAAATTGTGTATGGATGTGTCTATCGATCGCACAGCGGGGATCAGGAGACAACCAGGCTCACCGATTACCTAGGTGAGGCGGCACTTGCGGCTCAGCAGAAGTACCCCACAGCCCAGCTAGTGTTCCTTGGTGATTTCAATGGACACCACCAAGAGTGGTTATTTCCATATCTGGACACTAACCACGCCGGGAGAGAGATGCGAAAGCTTGCTTTAGCATTGAATCTCACCCAGCTGGTGCAAGGTGCTACTCGGGTGCCTGACGTTGATTCGCATACACCTTACTGCCTGGACCTTCTGCTGACCACTGATCCAGACAGGTACTCTGTGACGATCTCGTCACCTTTGGGTAATTCCGATCACTGTCTGGTGAAATCTGTATCCGTCTACTCCCCATCTGACCCAAGCCCTAGAGGCAGTCGTCGGATGTGGCGATACAAGTCAGCAGATTGGGATGAGATGCGGTCATTTTTTGCGTCTTATCCTTGGCAGCCAGTCTGTTTTTCTTCTGGTGATCCCTCAGCCTGCGCGGATGCCGTGACAGATGTACTGCGACTGGGTATGGAATATTTTATTCCATACTCGGATGTGGCTCTGTCAGGCAAAGCTCGACCATGGTTTAACCCTCAATGTGGACGTGCACAAGCGCAAAAGCATGAGGCTTACCTCGCCTGGGTTGAAGCTCGACACCGCAAGGCAGAGGATATCAAGCGCAGAAAGAAAGCTTTTAACAAGGCTGCCAAGTCCTGCAAAAAGGTTCTACAGAGGGCTCGCTTCGACCATATTAGCAGAGTGGGGCAGAAATTAGCCTCGTACCCTGCGGGTAGTAAGGCTTTTTGGTCCCTGGCAAAAATGGTTGAGGGAAACTTCTGTCGCCCCTCACTTCCTCCACTGCTGAAACCGGATGGATCGCTGGCCCACACGGCTGAAGAGAAGGCAAACTTGTTTGCTTCTCTGTTTGCCGAGAATTCGCGTCTCGATGCTGGTAGTGCTTCACCTCCAACGCTTTCTGGCTGTCCGTCAGTGATGTCGGAAGTTAACATACGCCAATGTGAGGTTCGAAGAGCACTGCGCGATCTGGATGTGAATAAAGCTAGCGGTCCTGATGGTATTCCAGCCATTGTCTTGAGGACCTGTGCACCTGAGTTGGCTCCTATCCTGACGCGCCTGTTTCGGTTATCCCTTGAGACTGGCAAGGTCCCTAAGTCTTGGAAGCTTGCTAACGTGCAGCCTGTGCCCAAAAAAGGTAGTCGTGCTGACCCTGCCAACTACCGGCCCATTTCAATCACGTCCATTCTCTGTAAGAGTATGGAACGTGTTTTGAACAAAAGACTCCTGGCGTACCTAGAATCGAACGACCTTCTTAGTGATCGGCAATATGGCTTTCGCCAGAACCGATCAACTGGGGACCTTCTAGCGTACGCCACTCATAACTGGAGTGAGGCTGTGGAGGGGGTATGGAGAGGCTCTAGCAGTCTCTCTCGACATCTCCAAGGCCTTCGACAGGGTCTGGCACGACGGCCTTATAAGCAAGCTCTCCTCGTTTGGGCTGCCCGCTGGATTTCGTGCTTGGATTTCAGACTTCCTGAGGAATAGGACTATTCGAGTAGTCATTGATGGATGCTCGTCTGATCCAATGGCTATTAACGCCGGTGTTCCTCAGGGGTCAGTACTCTCTGCGACACTCTTTTTGCTGCATATTAACGACCTGCTTAAGCCCGGTGTCTTTGGGTACGCAGATGACAGCACTGTCGTAGAGAGCTATACATCCACTGCACGAGCCAACGCGGCCGAAATTCAGTCACAACGGGAGGCCATGGTGGAGCGCTTAAACCTATCGCTCAAGGCAGTATCCGATTGGGGTGAAGCCAACTTAGTTAGGTTTAATGCAGCCAAAACACAGGCGTGTCTCTTTTCTGCAAAAAGGAGGCCCTTTGAACTAGCCCCTTCTTTTCAGGGTGTAACTGTACCGGTCACCAATCATCTGGAGCTTCTTGGTATGACCTTGTCTTCGACCCTCAATTTTGGCTCCTACATCGAGGCTAAGGCTCAAGTAGCTGCCAAAAAGCTGGGAATCCTCTCGAAGTCGCGACACTACTTCCGGCAGGAACAGTTGCTCAATTTGTATCAAGCACAAGTTCGGTCATGCATGGAGTACTGTTCGCATCTTTGGGATGGATCAGCTAAATACCAGCTTGAGGCGTTGGAGACCATAGAGAGACGTGCCAAGAGGCTCATCGACGACGACTTGCTTTGTGACGTGAAATTTCAAAGCCTTGGTCACCGTCGAAAGGTTGCAAGCCTATCGGTCTTCTATCGGTTACATTTTGGGGAGTGTGCGACTGAACTACACAATTTGATTCCCCCAGCTCCATTTTACCACCGAACGAGTAGAGATACGACCAAGAGACACCGTTTTACGGTGCAGGTCCCAAGGACCCGCACGGTGCGGTTTGCCTCTACTTTCTTGGTGCGAACGGCCAAACTATGGAACTCCTTGCCGGACTCTTTGTTTCCGGAGACATATGATCTTGAGGTGTTCAAGGCGAGAGTGAATCGGTATTTTCTGGGTAAGCGTGCTCCATCGTAGGCTTCAATATCACTTAACACCAGGTGAATTGTGGCCAAACGCAAACCCATAACGAATAAAAAAAAAAAAAAAAAAAAATTTAAAATCAATGTATCTTCGTAAGTTTTTGAACAAGAGGCAAAATATAGATTAATAGATTAATGAAAAATATTGGATACGTATTTTTACGTATCCAATATTTTTCATTAATCTATCTGATGGACATTAAATAATTTTTTAGTCATCATCCCAATTGTCTAGTACCTACCATACCCATAGTTCAAGCTTCAGCTTACTTTGGGGCTAGGTGGCGCTGTGTGGCCCAGCGAGACATGTCTTGGATTATTTATTTATTTATTATTTATTTATCATCATCAGCCTATCGCATAAAAAAGTTTAAAGTGTATCAAACACCCGAATATGCGTCACACAAATCGCAAAATTACATTCCCATGCTCCCGGTGGAAATATTTAAAAGAGCAGTCAGTGAAAATAACCGTTATTTTGTAATTCAACGCCCAAAATAAACTAAATACTCATACGGCCGGAATGTACGGATGGATTAATTCCAGTTGCCCCCTTTAAATTGGAAACGCTTATCGTTTGAAACGAAATAAAAACGGGACGCGCTAATCCGAGCTTTGCACAAAGCCGAAATGTACTATTAGATACGTTTTGATTGA
This sequence comes from Conogethes punctiferalis, assembly GCA_031163375.1. Lineage (NCBI taxonomy): Eukaryota > Metazoa > Arthropoda > Insecta > Lepidoptera > Crambidae > Conogethes > Conogethes punctiferalis. The sequence goes on from CM062093.1 coordinate 14,051,884, forward strand.
TTTTATTATCCGGTTAGAATCCGCTTTAAATATTATACGCTGGGAAACAGGACTGTGTTCAATATTCATTTGGCACACCGTTCGTTATAGTTTACGAGTAAAATGGTATTTCTAAAAGTAGGCGACATAACTCCCTATCGTCGTTGTAGGCTGATATGTATGCAGTAAAGTAGGGAGTTTAAGAGAGGTAGGACATAGCGAATCTTCGCTCGAATTGAGCTGCCAGTCCGGGGAAGGAACTCCCTATAGAATACCGCGGCCAAATGACTTCTTTTTCGCTTTCCAACAGTAGTCCAGGCGTAGGGAAGCCATTATGTCGAGCTACTATATAAAAAAAAGTTCTAGAAAAAAAGTAGGTTTTGATTGTTTTCTTTTTTGAGGGATATTACCTATTATCAAAAAACTCTGACATCGTGGTTGTAGTTCCGAGGCTCGGAGCTTTTAGATCTTGGTGACATGTCTTGGGTAATTCATTTACTTAAAACCCCGGTTACATTTTTGTCAAATCCGTTTCTTAAACCTCTTGGTTTTGCAGCTACTGAGCCAAAGAGACAATCAAGTTCGAGAAATACGAGCTAGTAAAAGTTTTTATCCGAGAAAACAGCCCCCGCAACTTGCTATCTTAAGCGCCTATTTTACGCGGCTTCAGATTCTTAATCAAACTTTTCCGAGATGAGAATGTAAAAAAAACTGTCAGGTGATCTAAAAGCATAAAATTTTTACCTTTTAGGGTATGTTCCGATGACAAACGTTGAACGCGCTCTAAATTTTTGTACAGTGTTCAGGCGTTGGTTGTCATATGGTTGCATTATTCACTCAGTTGCGTTATGAATCCTAAAATACGTTTATCTGCATCGAAAGCTTGCGATCAACTGTACGGAAATATAGAAAACTATAGTTCATTCGCGTTAAGAAAATAGTGACTGACAGGTCACTGACAGGCCACTAGCCAATTAAAACGCTAGAAATTATAATTTTAATTGGCTAGTGGCCTGTCAGTGACCTGTCAGACACTATTTTCTTAACGCGAATGAACTATAATCTCATAGAGCGTGTTGACGCGAGCTAACAATAGTTGAGCGCCAGCACCATGTAAACACTTAAACACAAAAAAATACATAATATGTTCTTTTTATGTTCATTTTTTTATGCAAGAGGCCGCAGACGAACTAGTTTGATGATGTTAATCAGTCTACACAAACAACAGCAACTCATGTTGAGTTCCGGGGTCGCTGCCGGCCTTTTAAATAGATATACGCTCGTTTCTTGAAGGTTCCCAGGTTGTAGCTGTTCGGAAGCACTGTCGCAGGAAGCTGGTTCCACAAAACCGAGGCACGAGGCAAGTTCCTGATAAATGTAAAGTAGGATCGTCAACCATCTAGATGATGAGGATGGAATTGCAGTCGTTTACGTGTGGTGCGGTGAAGAAACTTGGCAGCAGGCAGTAAACCAAGCAATTCTTCAGAACATTCCTCATGATAGATGCGGTAGAGAACGCACATGGATGCAACGTATCTTCGCAATGCCAGTGAGTTGAGTCGACCAGACAGGGTCAAGTCATCATACATATATAGTCATACGAGCAGCCCTACACTGGACTCAGTGTGTTGTTATAAACGCGCGTTGAACGCTTGTCATTTCAACATACCCTAACTACCTAAGCGGTATTCATAAACCTGACCTTCAACACACAAAGTCACCTCGACCTTCCATTGACACATCTGATGTCTGATCGGAGAGCTGTGTTACTAATTAACAAATTAGTTATTGTATGTACCTAAAAGTCCTCTTGAATTATTGAACATTGCGAATTGGGTAACGAATTTATTTAAGGCAATCGTCGTTAGATCCCCAGGTTTTCATTATTGAATAATTGGCCTATATTATTTTTAGAACAATTATTTCAAACGATGTTTTTGACTTTTCATTAATTATTATAGGCAATTTTGTTTTCTGTTTATACAAAGATATGAATATACATGTCTTTTTTTTAAAAGTAGTACAAAAGCCACAATTGGGGAGGCTTATGTCTAGCATTATTAATAATATTACTCCAATAAATCAATCAACAGCTTTGGTCCATTCTGCTGCTGCAATTATTGAAACATTTGCTCCAAGCTTAAATGAAAAAGGGAAGTGATCCCATAATCTAGTCAAGAGTTGCTTTACACTTCAAATCGCTTCCTATGTCGTTCAAAACAACAGCCTTAATAGAAAAACGACGAAGACACGTAAACTACGAAACAAAACAAGTAACGTTATCGGAAAATGGACACGCTCTGCCTCAAAGTGAACTGCATAAAGCATACTCGCAGTATGGAGAGTGAATAAAAAGAAGCCTCATAGATTTTGAGATCGACGGACAAAAGGTTAGTAACCCCCCACGAGCTTCGGAAACCCAACTCACCAGCAGAAACACGACCTGCGGTATTCTATAGGGTGGAGGTCCTTCCCCGGACGAGCATTCGAGCGAAGATTCGCTATGCCCTAACTCTCTTAAAAACATTTACCTATATCTATTGTACGTGAATATCTCACAGCACTTACACCTAGCCGGCACAACTAACGAGGCCTATTACAGTAATGAGATATCGAACCGGCAGCCTATCGGAAATCTGGCTGCATAACGGAATCATATTAAAATTTGACGCACGCGCCCTTTCAGCGGCCACCGCTGTTATGCAATTATGCACCAATATTGCTCCGGTTGAAATCCATTAGCAATAATTTCCGGCGGGTCTGAGGTAAGGTGTGCATCGGAAATTTTCGTATTACTTTTGATAAGTTGCAGTTTTTCAGTTGGGTGGTTTTTCTTTTAAGAGTTCCATGCCGCGTAAGGAAAAATTTAACTTTATTTTATGGTAATTTTGGTGTCCGTTAATCATTGCTATTTTATCAACAAGTGGTGAGTGTTAGGATGTTACCAGATCGATCCATCGATCGTGGATTCTCGGTAATATAATAATAATGTCCCAAGACATGCCACGCTGGGCCACACAGCGCCATCTAGCCTTAAACTAAGCCGAAGCTTGTACTATGGGTACTAGACAACTGATAAACTTACTTAGATACATTTTTCCACTATTTTTTCACTGCCAAATGAGCCATCGATCCAATAATAATATTTTTTTTTTATTTCCTTTTCACAATAAGGATCTTAATCAAGAAGTTTATATAGGTACAAGCTTATTTAGAATAATAAAATAAAATATATAAATAAAATGCTGCTAGATTGATGATTTCTAAATCTTTTTTAAATCTATTTGAATAATGATGATTTTGACTTTGACTCATCATCAGCCTATCTCAGTCAACCGCTGGACATAGACATCTGCATTTGTTCTTATCTAAACACCTGGAGGATAATACCCACAATCGACACGCTGTGCAGGCGGGTTGGCGATCGCAGGGCATAGCTCCTGGCTCCGGTGGCGCTGCAGCCTGTCATCGGTCTGTGGTGGTCTTCAGTTGTGATGGTTATACCGTCACCAGTAGGTTGCCAGTGCCTCGTTTGTTATTCGGCAGGATTTACCACGGGCAGGTGAGGTTGGCTTGTAGCGAAAAGATGGCCGCTCCCTTACATCCCGATCCGATTCTCGATAGAATACTGCTTTCCGTAGTTTGACACTGTCTTAAATATTTTTTAAACCTATACGAATAAGGATGATTTTGACTTTGACTAGAGAATAGCTTATTTCATTTCATTAATTAGTCTGAGCAATAACACAGACTAAGTCAGACGTAATCTGATGCTGAACACACGTTTAGTTTAATGCACAGGAGATTACCGATAACCGTGCGGTTAGGTGTCTCATTATCATAATTGGGTTTCGGTAACCTCATGTAATAATAAGGAGGTTATAATGACATATGAATGGAATTATTGAAGTACAAATAATATATTAGAAGAAGGATATCACCAATTTAGTTCAGTAGTAGTGAAAGATGCCTCTATTACAACGGTCGCAGGTTCGATGCCCGAACAGAGCTTTTTGTGCATGAACATGTCTATCAGATCAATAGATCTGGGTGTTTGCTCTGTATAATATACATTTATTAATAAAAAAAGTCAAATTCTAAGTAAGTTTAACAGGTGTCTATTTAGTACTCATAGTGCAAGCTTCGGTATGGCTTGGGACTAGATGGCGTTGTGTGGCCCAGCATGGCATGTCTTGGGTCTTATTATTTATTTATATGTATGCTTACAGTAGTATTCTAATATGGTATTATTTGTACGAGTATGTATCTTAATAATATTCTAATATGGTATTATTTACATGTTTTCTAACAGTGTTCTAATATGTGTATACTATCAATAGACAGTCACAATCTGCTGATACAAAAATAAAACGAGATAACGACTTAGCCTGTTTTCAATGGGCTAAATCTAGTGACATCTCAACGCACATTACAGAAATTAGGAGTATAACGAAAGTAAGAGTTTAAAAGATGTCAAAAAACAAAAGCCAAGACACGGTGAGCGTAGCAAAAGAGAAAAAATTAAGCCGAAACGCCATTTTGAGTGCCCCATCTCAGTGCGCAGCCAGCGAGCCTTATATCTCGCCGAGATCAAAGGTAATTTCAACGGAATAATGCGAACAGCCCGTTCTTTCCGCGCAATCTAATTTAAATGTAACGGGCCTGTGTGTAATTTTAAACTTTTGCGACAAAACCGCGCGACTTTTGCGCAGGAATACGCAACGTGAACGGTCACATTACATAGAGCATCGTAATTAAAGTGCCATAGTGTAGTGCCGTGCGATCTCGAAAGGGCGTATCTTTGAAACGTCAGTTTTAAGAAAACGGCACCTACTACCAAAATCGGATCGCCTACTTTTGCACCATAAATCCCTCCCATTTGTCCCGCCCGTGTTTGAATATACGAACTAAAATTCGACAAAGTCGATTTTAATTCATTTAATTCATAATTACATAAGAACACGTAAGCGACAAATGGGAGAGATTTGTTTTGCAAAATTACGTGATCCGTTCAATGAACGATCGTTTTCGATTTTGATGGTAGGGGCTCAGGTATGAGTATTTGCATTTTTGCTTTTCTGGTTGGATAGTCGATCCTATTTATTGCTCTATTTCTTCGTACAATGAGCTTTATTAAGTACAAACCAAGTAGATATTTGTAGAGCGTCAGAATACAAAGTACCTACAGTGACTGTTGATTTAATTAATGTGGTCATACATGTCGAAAATAAATGACATTGACATGGTACTTCCTTTACTTCGAACTAATCAGTTCACATGCTTCGTAACTTAATTTTTTTTAGGGACTCGCGTTTAAAGTTAACGTGGATAATTAGATTTATCCATAATATCATAAATATGTGTTACATTACAAGATCTCATAGGTCGAGTACCATGACGGTAGTGGCTAATTAGATTACTCTCGCTTCCCACACGTACCTAGATGATTATCGAAGTAAGCATATAGAAGGTAGGACGGCACACAGACCAAAAACGTAAAATCCCTAGTTACCGCCATTCGCGCACCCGTCACGCGTATTTACCTACAGTACAACAATTACTCGTGAGGAGCACACCAAGTTTTAATACGTTTATTTCGTTACATCCAGCCTGTCGTGTTTATCTTGCGTGTTCTGTAATTGTGCAAACAGCAACTTCTCGTTTGCTCACATATGTATGTATGATTTTAATCATGAAGACGTTCGTCGGCGTTCTGCAGATTGTTTTGTATAATTTTGTTGTTCGCCGCGGGTTACGGTCAATATTTGAAGGGATTTTTGGGGCCCGCGTGGTTTGTGAAAAACGTTTGTTTCTTTTATGCAAGAGGCGGCAGACGAGCAAGTGTGATGCCTGATGGTAAGCAGTCGACACCGCCCATGGACACTCGCAACTCAGATCGAGTTCGGGGGTCGCTGCCGGCCTTTAAAATAGGAGTACGCTCGTTTCTTGAAGGCTCCCAAGTCGTAGCTGTACGGAAAGACTGACGCAGAGAGTTGGTTCCACAAAACCATGTTTATCATCAACGTTTGTTTTATTGTGATCAATCACGGCAATCTTCAAGGAGACTAGCCTATATAGATAATGATGATGATGATATCCAGCAGTAGGTTGGATGGGCTGGCTGGTTTTTATATAGTCCACGTTAGTAATATCATGAAAGCTTGTATACAGAGCAAACAAATAACCAACAAAGAGCATTTAGTGCTCTCAGCATCAAGTGATTCGCTCAGAGCAAACTTGCGTCTGTAGCGAACTCACTCCTACTTCGCTTGTTATTGCTACGTGCAACCTGTAACATTTGCCGTTGTAACTGGCTAAGACATGGCTACGTAATGGCAACTTCCCTTTGTATAGTGTAAGTTTTAATATGGTGTACGATTAGAATGTACCAAAAAGTTCGGCAATTCCTATCTTTGCCGCGTCGTTAAAATGTGGAACTCATTGCCAGGACATGTGTTTCCTCCCTCCTTTGATATGGGATCCTTTAAGCGGGGCGTGAAGAAGCACCTTATGGGCTGGCATGGCGGCAGCATCTGACAGGTGACCAATCGGTTGCTTGCCCGCTATCGTGGTGACTTGGGCTTCTCTTTCGCTTTCCATCAGGCGCGGGGAAGCCATTATGCCGTGCTACTATTTAAAAAAAATGTTTCATACACTCTTGAGGAGAATTGACAATAAAATAAACTTACTATAGAGTTTCTAGCCTGTTATCCTTACTGATAGAATTTATATTATTACCAGCTAAGTATACAGGATGTAAGAGAGCGGCCCATCATCTTTTCGCTCCAAGCCAACCTCACGTGCCCGGGGTACATCCTGCCGAATAACAAACGAGACGCTAGCAACCGCCTGGTGGCGGTATTACCTCCGTTGTTCTCATATCCACAGCACAAGTGAAGTTGTCTGAATATAAATTGATTCTCTAAACTAAAGATTATGTTTAGTTATTTTTTTTTTTTTTTGCAAGCCTCTACTGTCCCACTGCTGGGCAAAGGCCTCCCCCAGTTTTATCCATTCCTCTCGACAATCCGCCAGTTCTTGCCAGACCGGAGAAAAATGGTCCAGATAGTCACGCCATCTCTTCTTCGGTCTGCCTCTCAGACGGCGGCCGTCTGTAGGCTGATACTGGGTGACAATTCTATAGACAAGTTTAGTTATATAACATCAAATCTCAAAAATATTCTTAAAAGGTAGACTTTGTATCTTCCTCATCTTATAATCTTGTATTCTTGATATCTCGTAGCATCTAAAAGACATACGATCTACGAGCACTCCGTAATACTATACCATGGCTGAGAGATATTATTACTAATTAAAACAAGATATATCGAATGAGGTCAACGTCTGGCCGAAAGGGAACAAATTTTGTTTTCTTCTAAGATCCAATATTTTCCTTTAATTAAATTCCTTAGAATGTGATGAGATGGTCAATACGTTTTAATCTTAGGGTAATAAGGCATCTGACTATGCAACCATATTGGTTTTAATGGTCGTTTTACCGCAGTCCGATTGTGCGGATTCCCAAGAGTCAGAGTTCGATTACCACTCGGGTCAATGTGGAAACGAGATTTTTCTCATTTCGCTCGGGTCTGAGTGACTATGAATCCTACGTACGATCAGTACTAGGCAAAATTGTATTAAAAGCTAAGTAGAACATAGTAGGAAAAAATACTAAGCAGAAATGCCTCACAGCTCGTTCACAAAGGATACGTCATTGACGATTCATCATACTCGATACATACGTCATGCATTGACGTTCATAATGCATACGGAATCATGATTTTTCACGATGTAATAATTATGGCATCGACGTCATTACGATCTGTATATAGGTATCAGTTAAATTAACCCTAATATGAACACATTTCGAAACCATCCCTTTCGCCTGTCCGCTCCATATGAACCCCTCCCACTCCTCTACCAAATTCCAAATACCAAACAAACGCAAACCGCCGTCAATCAGCGCTTCGCTAATTCGCTCCGAAACTGGCCGTAAATATGAAACTCGGCCAAGAAACAATAAGTGGAGTTGTGTTTAACGAGCGCGGCCGCCGAGTCGACCTCTGACAGATTCACTTCGCAACTTGTGGACTACGCAGCGGAATGGACTTTGTATAATGCATACCGACTAATCTGAAAATAAGGTTGCCACTTGTGCTATCGAAACGAGAGATTAAGAAGCAATAAGTGGAGTTGTGTTTAACGATCGCGGCGCAGTAGACTTCTGACAGATTCACTTCGCAACTTGTCGACTACGCAGCGGAATGGACTTTATAATGCATACCGAGTAATCTGAAAATAAGATTGTCACTTATGCTATCAAAACGAGAGGTTAAGAAGCAATAAGTGGAGTTGTGTTTAACGAGCGCGGTGGAGTCGACCTCTGACAGATTCACTTCGCAACTTGCCGACTACGCAGCGGTATGGACTTTGTATAATGCATACCGACTAATCTGAAAATAAGGTTGTCACTTGTGCAATTAAAACGAGCGGCTAAGAAACAGTAAATGGCGTTAAATTACCGACTTACCTATCTGAAAATAAGGTAGTACTATCAAAAGTTGATAGTTGATAGTTCAAAGGTGAGGTATCAAATTATAATTAGTACCTACGCTCAAATGTCCGTTGTTTCCGACTAGTGCTTAATTGAAACCATAATAAACATAATTGCATTGTTCTCTAACATTCATTTCCTTTATTATCAGAAACTTGACGCGCTTTTTAAAATAATTACGATCGGTTTGAATATTTTAACTTTCTACTTTCTAAAGTGAACTTTACGTTGTTAATTTTAAGATACAAATTGTAGTAAACATATAGTACATTAATATGTAAATAGTCCACTACAATCCGACGGTAATGGGAATCTAGTACCGCCGCCCTTCCGCATTCCGCACGCACGTGCGGACAATGTGAGTACACCCTATACATATGAATACAATGGTACCATAGTATAATCTTATATAGTATTCCATCTGTCATCGTGTGAATTTTGATGACAAGGATTTTAATTAACACTGTTCTTCATTGGCCTTCTGTTACTTAAAATCTTCTTCTGATCGAGTCGATGATTTATTTTATACTTTGAGACCAAGAATAAGTCACGTAGAGGACCTTGTCAATTTTAAAACCTCATGTTCAAATCAAAGTTGCCCAAACCGACATACAACGCAATGGGTTGGAGCTACTTCGACCTTAAAAATTGTTACTGTTTTAACACCAAAAGCAGATCTATGATTTATTTGACTCCTATAGTGGAGATAAGATTTATTTTCTGAATACAATCGCATATCTAAATGTAACAATCTTCTAACCAAAAAATAGCTTCCCTTATGATGGAGGTGTTAAAAGAAACCAAATTTGGAGATTAAGTTCTTAATAAAATATACGAACAGCAGTAATAAATAGTAAACAGTAATTTCTGTCGACGCGTAATTACAGCGTTAGGCGTTACCATAGACGTTAGGCAGTGACAGCTAACAAGCTGTCGATCTGTTGTCGATGCGTTGGCGGCTGCTTTAGGCAGATGTTAACGGCTAGCTACTGTCAATTGGTTGCCTTTAGCTTCGGATCAACGTCTGCTATCGTATCGATAATCTGCCAGACAGGATAGTTTGACGGCAAATACATACCCTTCTACTGTCGTCACAGTTCTACTTGTGTTTTAGAACCGTAAACTGGACTTTACTAAGTAACCTACTTCTCAAATGCACTACGTAAGCGCACCCTGTGCGGGCGGGTAAGGGAGAACAGCCATTTCTCATTTGTTTGTTTGTAAGGATTAGGTTGTTTTTGGGCGAAAAGTTTTCGCTATTTCGTCTGTTAAACGTAGGTACTCCTACATCGTATACCAAAACATACCCAATTGTTAGCGGTAGACAAAAATAGCGTGTATGCCAAATCTACTACTTCTTTTAATTCAAAACCGAATGGTATTTACTAAATTATACAGACGACGTACAAAATAATTATTTCACTGCTCTTGTTTTTATTTTATTTCATCTACCAATAGATGTCAGAGGCTGGACCTAAAAGCGTCAACAATGTTTAGAGGGTTAAAACCGTTATCTATATGAATATTATAAATATAACTTTACTCTAGAGATCTAGAAAACTTTAGAGAGGGCTAGAAAATTTTAGAGATCCTTACTACAACGCTAATAATAAAACCCAGAATACTTGAAGCGAAACGAGGGCAGATCGCTAGTTCTACTTTAGATATTTTTAACTAAAACCAGACCTCAACGGATTAAGTGAAAGTTCCCTGGACAAAAGCCCTCTTGATAGCTTCATTGATGAAAACAAAACACTATCGCCCTACCTCACCAGGAGTGACCCAAAAATTGACCTCATTTTGCTATAATCGTTACTCATTCTATTGAAATCGACCCTTCACGAGCAAGCGGAGGTGGATCCTCACTTGAATACAGGCTGTATTCACATATTGTATATACAGGGTGTATTCAGATGTGTATACAGGGTGAGTTCACGTTGTCAGTTGAAGCGTGCGTGGGATGACGGGTGGGCTATGCTCCTATTCATAAGGCGCTTTTCTACTTAGACTAGAGTAATTCTGATTCATATTAAACGCTAAGTTTGATGTTAAGTTAATGTACCTAATATGGTAAAATTAACCTGATATTGTTAGAGCAGAAAATGGACGCCTGCAACACCAGGGGTATAGCAGGCGCGTTACCGACCCTTTAAAAACCTCTTCAAAACCTTTTTGATCCATGCTGTACTCTCGCGGGAGTTTAGTTACTACTGTTTTACATTGCAGCACAGACTTACCGGCGTCACGCGAAAATGGCAATAAAACGTATCTCTTGAAAACCCAAAAGAATTTTACACTTTTAATGAACCACTACAGTAACCACGTCTTCAAAATTCATTTACACTCTTGAATATTAAGCCTTAATACTTTACTTTCGCCGCAAACTCCGTTTAAATCGCCCTTTAGCACTTTTTAATGTCACTCGGAATGGCAACAAACGCGCATTCCGCGTACGTGACACAAAACTTCCGGAGCGCGGGACGCACGTCACGCGAGAACGCCCGCGGCGTGACAGAACAAGTTGGAACAACCCTAATTATCACCAATTAAAATCAGGACTTGTGTGCGGGAAATGAGTGTGGACTTAGGCACGGTAATAACACTCGGCTGATATCATTTTTATCAAGCGGTATAAGGATTGGAGATGTTAGAGAGCTGCCTATCATCTTTTCGCTTCAAGCCAACCTAACCTGCTCGTGCTACATCCTGCCGAATAACAAACAAGGCGCTGGCAACCGACGATATAACTGGTGGCGGTATAACCATCACAATTGAAGGCGTAGCTAAATACCACAGACTGATGATGAGCAGCAGCGTCACCAGAGCTACGCATTGAGATCGCCAACCTGCCCAGCGTGGCGATTTTGGGTATATTCCCCAGATGTTTGCCCTAAGTGGCGAACAACTGGAGAGGCCTATGTCCAGCAGTAGGCTGCAATAGGCTAAAGACGACGACATATGCCAAAGAGGACAACACATGCTGCGATAAAGCGGATTACAATGAAGAATAATAATACCTGTATATTATCTTTATTGCACACCATGCAATTGACTTAAGTAACCAAGTATAATAGACATTTGTTGTACAATTTAGGCAGTCTTATCGCTATATGAATAATAATTCATGCTACCAGAATACCGCCTTCAATGTAAACAAATGCCAACGCGAAACTTCGCTCATTTTCCCGTAAAAATATAACATGTTTTTCAAGCTATTTCCACTGCCAGCTTTCAAAACTGTAGGCTATGGACTCAGGCACGTCATAGTAATATTTCACATTCGGATTGTATTATTGCTTTCTCACGTGATACGTAACGTGAATACAACGTGAATAGCGGCAAGATAGATAAGACTAGTTGGAACAAGTTCTAGATAGTTACGATAGATTCAAGGACTAGCAAATACTTTTATGTCTGAAGTTATGATGAAGAAAATATGTGACTTAGGGGGAGGTCCCCCGGTTTCGGACACTTAAGGAATAGTTGAAATAAATCGAAGATATTTAATTACGTAATTTGATTATTTATGTTATTATTACTCTCAACTATATACTTAATCATGACAGGTATATAATAAGTCTCAAATGTAATTTGAAATGTACTTATTAGTAATTAGAAACTAACACTACGAAAATAACACTCTGGAAAAGGTCCCCTACTTCCGGACGGTATTCTTTTCGTTAATTATTTGACTTCAAACTTACTGTTTATCATTAGATAATATAACAAATGAAAGTTGAACAAAATATATATAAAATCTTAATCAAATTTGGCAATAACCAGTAACATTTTCTTTTAATCTTTAAGTTTTAATCGTCCAACCTTTTAAAACCACAAATGTAGCTATGTGAGCCTTTTTAAACATCAGAACACTCTTCATGAACCCATTCATTGCAAGATTGACAGCGAATCCAATCTTCTTTATTATTATCTAGGCAAATCGGACAAACTGTTGCATTTTTGGTCTTTGGTTTTGCACAAGAATTGTTTTCTTTGGTGTTGCTGTCAGTTTCTTGCTTTTTTATTTTTGTTTGGTCGTTAGTTTTCTTACCATGAGACTGTTTTATTTTAACCACTGTAGGCTTTTCTTTAATGCTTTATTTTCAGCAAGCGCATTTTTGTAAGGAGAGGAAGTTATAATTTCACTTTTCTCAGCCTTACGTCGACGAAATCCGGCTCGTTTTGCTGCAGCGTTTGGAATAGGAGACAACTAATGGATCGTGATAATGGCTTTGCTTATTGACAGTTGTGTATCATCATTATCCAATAAAAATAAAATTACTGGAACAATAAAATCTATTGTTAAAACCGTCCGGATTGGGGGACGTTTGAAGTGTCCGATCTTAGGGACCCTTAGATATGTCAAATAAAAAAACTCACTACTATTATATGTTATTAATTACAAAAATAAATATAAATAACAAGAGATTAGTAACATAACAATAATAATCAAGTGTAATAAAAATGATTTCGTACTTAAATTACTGTCTATATACGCCTAAATATTACTCGAAACAAAAATTTTACTAACACCAAAATGTAAACCACGCTCCACGGCTAACAAGTCGGCACTGGCCATTGGTCGGCACCCCCCGCCCTTCTCTTGTATATGGCTTACTAAAGGTCACATAAGTAACAAATTGGCGCAATTTTTTGAACCGGTACAGACTTTGTCCGGCTTTAGGACCTGTCCGTAGTTACGGGACTTCCCCCTACTTATTTCATGTAATTGTGTTCACGATTCATATCAAGGATTCGACAAGATCAGATAGTATAATTTTGTAGGCAACGATGTTTTTATATGAATAAGTATTATTTATATTAATGAAACTGCCGTCTGTTTCTTTAAGACTATTGTCAACCTTTGTGACATCTCTTAGCATAACAATAAAATGTTGAATATCCCACTACTATTATTGTTGGAAAAATGTTAGTTACTTTTTCACAGAAAAGCTTTAACTTCACTTTTAGGAATCTTTACAGGAATATGGTTTGTGCGTCAAATTAGCACATACGCTTATATAACAAGTGGGAGAAATATATAAAGTATTTAAGTAAGTTTATCTGTTGTCTAGTACTCAAAGTACAAGCTTCAGCTTAGTTTGGGACTAGATGGCGCTGTATGGTTCAGCGTAGGATGTCTTGGGTTATTTATTTATTATTTTGTCCTTTTTCACCTACAGCCAGTAGGCTTAGCTTAGTAAAGCTAATAAGCAAATTTTGGAAACGAACATTTAGCAACCGACCCTTTAATACCGGTTAAGTCCTACACTTAGCTTAACACTGAAAATGATCATAAAATATAGCTCCCATTTACCAACAAATTAAGCTAATAAATACGCCCATTTGTTATTACGGTAACACACACTTATAATTACCAACAAGCACAACACGATACATTATCCAACATCCGCGAATTCAGCTCGCACGGTCCCCAGAATTCGACATAGAACAAACACCTAATATTATTTCACATAATATCTCTCACTCCCGCCTACGTGACATGAAACGCGACGTGACGGGAACGAGTCGCGGCGGGGCGTGACAGAACTAGTTGGAACATGTTCTAATGCTGTCCGGGCCGCGCCAAGGACAGGCAAGGACGTGGCAACTTGAGGTTAATTGCGTTACTGTGGAATATGTTCTTATTTTTTATGGTAACACCCACTATGTTTACTTTGTTGAACCGTTCTAGGGACAATAATCTTTTGTATGGCACGATATCGAGTGTCATTCACTCTACAATGTATCGGATGTTTTCAGGGCATTGTTCTAGATAATTATGTGTGTTACAAAAATCACTTTTAACGTAGATTTTTGACATTTTTATTTCAAGGTAACACCTTCATATTAATGTCATACATGTGCCAAAACATTCTGGTTGGCTTATAAAGTTATAGAAAGAAACTACGTTTAAGGTTGTAAATATTATTTAGCCGAAATATTCCATCGTTTAGAAACTAGCTCCTCACAGACGTGAGGAGAGTCCCTCTGCCCAAAGGTTGTCTGGAAGAGATCACTTATGTTGATAAGACAGCCTAAATTGTACAACAGTTGTCTATTGTTCCTGGTTTTTGAGTCACCTGTACCTATGGCACGTAATAAATAATATCGATCTTTCTAGTGAAATCGAATCTTTATACTGATTTAGAACAAAGATCGTTACAGTTTCGCAAAAACGTATTGTACTTTTAAAATAAATGTTGTATTGTTACATTAGTGCAAGAAGTGATAGATAGATAGGTATTATCTCTCACAGTGTTTTCTTTGTACAATCACCGCACACACATTTGCTCTCTGCATAACCTAAAGGTTGACTAGTAGAGAATGCTCCTAACTTTAAGTTCGCCTTTTGTAATATTTTGTGAAATAAAGTTTTGGTTGACTGACTCGGTGGCTCAATTAGTAGTGACCCCGGCCTTCTGAACCAAGGGTCGTGGGTTCGATTCCCACCCGAGACAAACATTCGTATGATGAACACTTGTGTTTGTTCCGTGTCTGGGTGTTTATAATTTTTAATTAAGTATTTATTTGTGGTACCTTCGTAGTGCTGATACCCATTACACAAAAGTGCTTAAGCTACTTACTTTGGGTCTTAGAGCAATGTATGTGATGTTGTCTGATATTTAAATATTTTTATTATTTAATAAATAAACAGATCTTACATTCGAAGTTCATGTGTGACGTCTCAAAAATAACTAAAAGTTCAAAAGTATATCATTTGTTTCCATCTACAAGTACGTCTCTTCAGCTTACTCTATCACACAAAGACCTTCAACAATTTCCAAACCGACTCAATTTGCGCTATACATACATGTATGCTCACAGTTATTCAACAGTGGCTGCATGCAAACTATCATGCATACAAATCAGATATTCTCAATTGTGGCTTGTGTAACTTCATATATTTTTTAAATGGAATTGTCACAAATTGATCCTTGCTCGAATTACCTTTTGAATTGGCCCGAGTCAACCACGGTGATTAAAGATGCATGTACCGTATCAAAATTGATGTATGATAGAGTTAATCTCGGCCTTTTTTTAGTAGCTCGACATAATGGCGCACCAGACTAGCTTTGTGATTCCATCAGATGTCAGGGTTCCTAACATTTTTTTAAATTACAGATAACAATAAGACAAGACAATCATATAAATTGCTCCGAATCCAAAAAAGTAGCTCAAGTACTTATGTCATGGGATTCCAAAAAAAAAATGTTCATCTCACGAATGTTTGAGCCGAACGTCGAACCCACGATCCTTAAGGAAGGTAAAGTCCCAAAGCTACTATTTTTTTTCCTTCACCCTAAGAGCATGGAATAAAATACATTATGAATATGAAAACACATTTGAAATCAGTGCCTGTGTATTTAAATGTAGTATTTAGCAAAATCTAATCAACCAATCAGACCAACTACACAATTGAATTGCCATTAAGTTGCCATCAATTGCATTGTCTAGTTTGTATGCTCCCCACTCGCGTAACAGTTTGTAACAGTCGATTATACGAGTAGATAACAAACACTTCGGAAGTATCGCGCTACTTCGAGCGATAGCAACTTGCCTGTAACTTTCACTTATTAAGTTTGCACGAAGAAACCTCGACATACGCCCGAAAATGTTACTGAAGTAACAAAGACGGGTGGGGTCATGCTCCGCAATAAATTGTAATTTCGGTTGTACACAACAGGTTAATGAAATAGAAAAGCCAGAAGATATCAGTGGAGTTTAGTATAGCAACAGAAACGTATTTGACTGGATAGTCGATTGAGTACTTTTGAAAGAATAGAATAGAAAATATTATGTATGATAGAGACCCGTAGATAGGTAATATTAGTAGAGGAGCTCGGTGGCGCCGCGGTCTTGTTCGCTTAACAATGATCGCAACGTTGTGCAACCATCGGCTCGGTCAATCCGATGATGGGTGACCAAAATTTGACACCGATTTCCTCCATGCTTCGGAAGGCACGTTAAGCTGTTGGTCCCGGGTGCTATCTTTACCAACTCAGATAGCAGTCGTTACATCATATCAGAGATGATGATAACTCTGTAACTGGGAATGGGTATAGCTTACCTTAAGTGTTGCGGAGGCCTGATGGCAGTCGCTCTATGTAAAAAGCTTAGCCCTCGCCAAATCTCTCAATTTGAGAAGCCGACCCTGAGACAATCGGGAAAAAGGCTAGGATGATGAGGAGGATGATGAAAAGAGACCCGTAGACTATTTTATTATATGTTGTAGATAATTATATGTTCTACAAAGTCGTAGTACCTTATTCTGTTCTATATCAATAGTTTTCTCTACGAACGCGATGTAAGAAAGTTTTATGGTAGTTTATTCGCACCTTGGGTTACATTATTTGAGTTTTAGTATGGATCCCTAACATTTTTGTAAACTTAATATGGCCTATGTTCACCGAAGACAGTGTAGCTTCTCAACGGTGAAAGAATTACTGAAAGCAGTTCAGTAGTTTCAGAGCTAATTCAATTCAAAGAAACAAACAAAAAATACTTAACGTGTCCTTACGTAACAAAGGCTAGGGTCTCCTTTTAAGTATTACACCTGTGTCTCTTAACACAGTTAAACCTTTACATTCACAATACCATTAAACGAGATCTTTGTCCAGAGAAATGACCTAAACTCTGTCACATAACGTAAGTCTAAGTTAAAACTATGCCACATGTATGAAAGATAGGGCAAGAGAGATAGGGCATAGCGAATCTTCGCTCGAATTGAGCTGCCCGCCCGGGGAAGGACCTCCAACCCTATAGAATACCGCAGCCAAATGACCTCCGGGTCGTGTTTCTGCTGGTGAGTAGGGTTTCCGGAGCTCATGGGAGGTTAGGGTTGGGCCGGCATGGCGGTGGTAACTGACAGGTAACTGACCAGTTACTTGCCCGTTGTCACAGCGACTTGGGCTTCTCTCTCGCTTTCCATCAGGCGTAGGGAAGCCATTATGTCGAGCCACTATAAAAAAAATTAAAAAAAAGACTGTTTCAACTATGCGAGTTGAGCTAAAATAGTTTATCCGAGCCGGTGGCGAACGATCTACGTCAAAGTCAAAGTATTCAGACGATTTCTATTATGATTGGCATCATTACATATTTTACTACCAAGCTAATCTAATTAAAGATTTACCCGCAAATCGCTAACTCAGCGCTTTCGTGAGCAAGAACATAAAAAAAGGAATTTCAATATTTTAAATGCATTTGGACACGTGAAAACACAATTTGAATGAGTGTAACCGCGTGTAACTATTAGTCAATGTTGTGTATATTATAATGTTATCAAGATTGAATAGTATGCGACGTGAAAATTCTTTCACGATCGAGTATGTTATGTAGGTATATCTAGGCAATATTGTATAAAATGTAAAAGCTCTGTTTTGTATTTCTGAATCTTAATAACACAAATGCAGGATGTCAAAACCGAAGTCGCGATAGCCGTGTACGACTTAAACGTTGTCTTAAGTGTAAATGTTAGGGTGGGGATAGATATTGATGTCCAAAAATAATAAACACTTCGCATTTTTTTGAGAATACAATTCTTTACTTCTGTTTCCCTTGTAGGTACAATCGGCGTTAGATACTTTTTAGCATTCTAAGTAATTAAAATAATCTGAAAGACATTAATTGTGTCTGCCAGATCATTCATGTTAAATTTCAAACCCTGACTGTACTACGTCTATTTACGATAAAATAATTAAAAATCTTTATTTACACTTCGCTATTTTTGACTCCTTAATATTAACGATATTTTTTTTTATATTGGCTCGACATAATGGCTTCCCTACGTTTTAAATTTTATTTTAAAACGAACGATTTTTTTATTTTAAGATTTTATTCCCTAAATTCTAAAACGAGCATCTTATTAAAAAGCCACGCTCGTATTAATACCACCATCACTTAACACACAAATTGTGGTACATCAGCCCTACAAACGTATCCACCCAAATAAAGTAATACGTATGTATAACTCAGTAAGGTTCGTTAAAATCGTCCGCATTAACCGGCAGCACAGGAGCAGTGAGACAATTAGACGAACGTTCACTGTATAGGACGGCGTTCGTGTTAATAATGCGTCAAAACTGACGTCTCAGCTGGTATAGTACAGGGAAGTACAGTGAGTTTTTTCTATAGAGGCGTGCCTTCCCCTCTTCGGATAGTATTTTTTTTTTACTACAAAGGTCGCACACAAGTCTATTGCACGCCTTATGTTGATATTACCGCAGCCTACGAACGCCTGCAACACCAGGGCCCCTACCACCAAAAACGAAAAGGATCGTTCGTTGAACGAATCGCGTATTTTTTCCCCATAAATTCCTCTCATTTGTCTCTTCCGTGTTCGAATATCAATTAAATTATTAAAAAACGACTTTGACGTATTTTAGTTCATATATTGGAACACGGGAGGGACAAATAGGAGAGATTTATGGTGCAAAAGTACGCGATCCGTTCAACGAACGATCGTTTTCGATTTTCGTGGTAAGGGCCCAGCGGTATCACACGCGCGTTATCGACCCTAACCCCCCGGCTGCCGATACAGTACTCACCTCATGAGCTCAGAAAATCCTACTAACTAGCACAAACAATACTCCTAAGGTTATTTAGCTGCGATATTCCCCGGGAGGTGGCTCAATTCGAGTAAAGATTCGCTATACCCTACCTCTTTAGTAAGAGAAAAAGACGCTTAAATTGCTAGAGCAACGGCTTGTAACCATATCAATATGAAACTATTTGATGAACTTTACATGTACTTTGAATTCACGTTAGTCACCCGGGTCAGAACACGAAAACATATTATTATATTTCGATACATTTTTTTTCAGTATAAAACTGTGTAGGTTAGAAAAGACAAAGCATAAATAATATCGAATACGATATGTTGATATGTTTCTATAGTGATTTGAACAAAAATAAAGAAAGACAAAATGCAAGAATAGGATGGAGCAGGAATATAATAAACTTTTCCGAAAATTGGGTGTAAGGAAGCGATCTAAATCTTTTCACTATAAGCCCTTGGCGAATCCTGCCGAATAACAAACGAGGCTCTGGCAACCGACTGCAGCAGTATAGCAATCACGATTAAAGGCGTAGCTGAATAAGTACTACAGGCTGATGACGGGTAGCAGCGTCACTGGAACGAGAAGCTACTACTAAGTGGACTGACATAGGCTGATGATGAAATATACCAGCATATCTCTGTCTTTTCCTGTTTATTTTAAAACCATAGTCAGTTCAGTTCTTCACTGACACCTACCGTACTGCGGCAGCCTCCCGTAACACGACACTCGCAAATAACCGGAATAACTCGCAATAAACAGGCGGTCGTAACTCCCCTTAATTTGTAAGCGACTCGCAAGATGCGACAAAAGGAATTTAATCGCAACCGAACGCGGTGTGACGCGCCTTCGATTGCACCGCCCGTAATTGAAACGTTACGCCGTATACAACGAACGCGTAATAAAATACGCGAGTGTATATGTACGCCATTACGTCTGCGGGAGGTTTGGTTTTCGTGTACGAACGTGTTTTGAAATCGCTTGAATGTACATCACTTTCAAAACGCTTTATCCCCTTACAAACCTTTTCTTTCAAAACGCTTAATTCGTTTTACGCTTCACCCGGTTTTAAGAGGTTAAACCGCTAATTGCAATCACTTCACAACATAAAATAAAGTCGCTTCCCACTGTCTGTCTGTCCTTATGTATGCTTAGATCTTTATAACTACACGACGAATTTTAATGATGTTTTTTTATTAATAGAGTGATTCAAGAGGCAGGTTTACTATAATATAATGCATGCACAATATGTCAGGGAAATATTGACAATAATTTTAGCAGTTTTACCTCGGTACACCGTAAAAAAGTCTACAAAAACATCCACTATGGTATAAGCCTACAAAACGACTGAAGATCACGTGTGAAAAAGAGTTACACAAACCAATTTTTACTGTAAATAATAAATAAATAAATATCACACAACATCACATACATTGCTCCGATCCCAAAGTAAGTAGCTTAAGCACTTTTGTTATGTATCAGAACAACGAAGGTACCACAAATATATACTTATATACAAATTTAAACACCCAGACACGGAACAAACACAAATATTCATAACATGAATGTTTGTCCCGAGTGGGGGTCGACCTCACGACTCTTGGTTCAGAAGGCAGGGGTCACTACCAATTGAGCCAACGTGCTAGTCAAATACAATTAGGTAGTAAGCTTCAATCCGTAAGTTGTATCATTTTAAGCTCAAACAATTTCTTAACTCGAGCCGCAGCCAACCCAACAAAATTATCTCGATAATTTCCCAACAATTTCTCAATTTCTTTGCTGTACAAAACAGGCGTGACTCTTGTCAGGTTATAAATGGCTTCGGGGTAACCCGTCGAAGGCAGGTTAATTATTACCGTTTACCGGTAACCTGTCGGGGCCTACATCGGTTAATCTATGACTAATGTTCCGCCCAGCTGACGAAATTGGGCCTTTGAAAAATTTATCGTTATTCGGCCCTCGGCGGTGACGCGTACAATTGGGGGCTTAGTAACAAAGTTTTGGACTTGAAAATATTTATAAGTTTCTGCCTGTATTGGAGCGCGGTATCTTATCAATAATCTAAGGTACATAGTAGAGTTATGTTTTGGTTCCTCACAAGGTTTCTTATAAATCTTTACAGTAAGAGGTAATATAAGTATAACTTTTCTTTCCTTAACTCTCATCACCCTAAATTATCAATTTAAAATTTTGGAAATCTATCAGTTTTGTTTGGGTATGTAATATATGTGTATGTTTTACGGTAGGCAGCGGCATGGCTGTGCCCCTGGCATTGCTGGTATCCATGGGCGGCGGATACTGTTTAACATCAGACAGGCCGCCTGCTCGTCTGCCACCAATATCATTTAAAAAGGTGCACTCGATAAATTATAGTGACCTCTAAAAGGTCAAACTTCGCAGTAGATTACTAGTCAGGTAAATTTTCTAAACATGCCCGTGACTATAAATATCCAAATTCATCATTTAATACATAATATTTCAGTCAATAGCAATAGAAAATAATAATATGCAATAAATATTATGATTATTAAGAATCTTGATTCATCCCTATGGGATATCAATTCATAACTCAACCAAATGAAAATTGTATTTGAAACCTTGAATACTCACTCACTAACTCCGGATCAGAGTCTCAAAAACGAATTCATTTACCCCGTCGTAGGTGAAACTAACCCCATTACCGCAACGGTCAACTTTTTACCCCAAAACTAACGAGAGGGACCGTCGTACCCCAGAGAGCCACTAGAAGTTCCGTGATTGTCACTGCACTAATGTCTCATTCCGAACTCTGCGGATTTTAAACCCGTTACGCCATTTGCTAACGACTCAAGTTTACAATTTCGTGAGATTTATGGACTAGAACATGGGAATAAAAAAATGCACCGACAAACAGTGTGATATTGCATCTGGTTGCGAACTTTGTGCAATGAGCAACAATCACCAATTTATTAATAGGTAAGTAGCGACCCGACCTCGCTTCGCTTCGGGTTTTTCAGATAAACATTTCATTGACTTACATCATTAGCGTTTTGGTAAGCATACCTAATCTCTTCTAAAAAAATATAGCCTATGTTACTCAGGGTGAATATAGAATGTTACTCAGGGTGAATACAGCTTTCTAATTTGCATTTCTGGCATCAGTATCGATCACTAATTACCCTTGATAGTTATTTTGAAAATATATTCAATGTACAGAATTGACCTCTACAGATTTATTATAAGTATATAGATATTATTCTTGATTCATCAATTTTATAAACATGAAGTACCACTAATACAGAAAACCGATGTTGTTTTTTAAAAAAATACATTTTTATTCCATTCAATAAATTAATATTACCGAAAAGGGGACGTGTAATTTAAAAATAACATCCATTACCAAATTGCTAACTTAAGCGAGCCGTTTCAATTTGACCAGAGTTTTGGTGATTGAAGACATCAAAGGGACAAACAGACCCTCAGAAAACTTGGGCTCTCTTCATTTTCGTTTAAATAATAAATTTCCGTTGGGAACGTCTCTTTGTGGTATTCACACCAATTTGGATAATACACAGAATGTGGATGGATGAATAACTTACGAGGTTTTTTTTAAGAAGCGTTTTTGTTGGGAATTGCGTTTTGTTCCGTTAAGTAGTTTCCGCCTTTTTACTGAGAACTTGTTTACGATGTTCGGTGTGTGTCTGGTTCGTGGAATTTGTATAACTGGAAGCGGTTGTAGGTACTCTCTCTCATAAAAGGCACTCGAGATATGACGCACCTGATTCGATGTGCTACCTATAATATTATTATATTTGTGCATTTCCACAATTTCCAATATTTACCTATAATTCCCACAATTTTCGACACTATCAATACATTTCTGTAATAACATTTATTTCAAAGTTTACCTTGACAGAGACTGAAAAAGAAAAAATTCAAATAGACCTATAATAATTTAGGTTGAGTTTCCAAGAAAACAATATTATTTTCGTTTAAAAAAACTATGTAAATCAAAAGAACAAATAATAAAACAGTGTTGTGCTATGTCTAATGTGTAATGTTTTTGAGGTAATTGAATGTCAAATAAGCTTATTGTCTTTTTTTTTCACAAAATTATGACAAGCTACAAATATAATACATCTGCAAATACCTATAAAACAAATAACTATTTTAAATATAAATAACAAATGACTGCTTGCAACCTTTCACATTAAAATAATAATATCACAAACATTTCTGAACTGCAGATTCAAACCTCATAAACTATTCAAAATCGCTCACGAAAACATTACCGACTCAATTCGAACCATTTAGGCTAAGAACGCACGAAGCGATTTTCACCCGAGCCCGCCGCGGTTGCGGGCCCGCAGCTTCTGTACGATGCAGATTGTGATGTAATAAAAAAACACATCTCACGGCCCGTTTTGCGCACGCGGTGTGCGCGTTTGTTTGTGGCTACCGCTGCATTGGACGGCAACTAATGGAATCTTGTGGGCGATCGTCACCTGCAACATCAGGCTTAGAACTTACGACGAAATTAGCACCCGCGCCCGCTGCGATGATGGAACTGCGGTCTTATTTAAAAACTCACGAGAGCGGTTATTTGCGCGGTTAAGGCAACAAGGCAAGGTTCCACAAACGTGGCGGCTGAAAATCACCTCATAAGTTCATAGCCTCATCGGACGGTTGACAGGCGAGTGCAGTGGCCGGCAGAAATTTAACGCCATTTGGCAACCGCCCTTGCAATCATCACCATGTTTGCAGGCGATGATGGCGCGCAAAACCGGTCTCGTGTATTTAGACATAAGACCATTTAGCAATGGCAGGAGGTGGCGCGGCGTGCGTAGGTGTAGGTCGGAAGGTAAATAATGAAATGGTTTTTAACTGTACAGTATAATACATTAATAAAATATTTACAATTTACAGTGAGATATAAAAATAAAGAATACTAAAAACCAGAATGCGACATATCAATTTTGTGACGTTTGTTAACGAACCAAATTTTGCTTTTTATATTTATTTACAAATAAACCTGCAAGGAGGTTCTGCTACAACCACATCCAACACTGCGCGCGGCGGGTGCGCATAAAAATCGCTCCGTGAGTTCTCAGCGTTGGACTACCCAAAAATTTATCGCCACATTTTCCATTCGATATAGAGTTTTAAACGCAAACTATCGAGTTATCGTTTAAACTCGTAGGGGTAGCGCAATGCCACTCGTAGTGTTTATCGCGCCGTTTACGACCAATAAACGTTACAAAAGTTCGCGTGCGGCAATTTAAATCGATTTGCATTTTTAAACAGGCCGCTTGTGGCGTGCTTTTAGCAGGCGTTGATCGCTATGTGGGTGAAATTACACGCTATGTGTGGCTGAGGGTAATAGGTGCTACTGAGACAAGAAAATGGCGGATTAAGGGCGTCATTCTTTGTATTGCTACAATAAGGGGATTGTGGTTAAGGCCTCCAGATGTGTGACCAAACTGTCGAACAACTGGAGAGGTCTGCATTGGACTGCGATGCGATGAATAAGAAGGCGCAATATTTTTTTTTATGACAGAGGGACCAAAGTGCTTGAAGGTCACCTGATAGTAACCGCAATACCAGGGGAGTCACAGGTGCGTTGCCGGCCCTTGAGAAATCAGCAATAGATTTATTTTTGTTATAATTCAAATTTTGATACTATAGTCTATTGCGAAAATCACAATACCTACTCAGTACTAAAATATTGAAATAGCATTACAACTTGTCTAAACCATAGAAAATATTGACTGGCTCGGTGCTTAAACATGTCCGTTTGTATTAGTCTGGGTATTTTCTATGTATAATATGTATTTAGTTACAAAAAAAAATATATCTAAGTAAGTTTATTAGTTGTCTAGTACCCATAGTACAAGCTGCGGCTTAGTTTGGGGCTAGATTGCGCTGTGTGGCCCAGCGTGGCATGTCTTGGGTTATTTATTTATTTATTGATTTAGGACAATGAATTATGGTGCGAAAATATAATCAACTTTTTTGCAGAAATGGGTTCTAATGACGATACCTATCTAATGACTGGAAAAAAAATTTATAATTATTAAAAAAAACCTGTGTACATAGGTTAGATTATCGTTTAAAAGTTAGGATTGCTACCAAACTCGGCAACGAGCCTGCCCAAACTAAATCGTTATCATACAAAAAGCTTATCCGCTATTCAATAATGGTATAATCTTTCAGGACTTGCCACCGCGAGATATGTGGACGGGGCCATAAGTGATTTATGGCTTTGTTTACGACAAATGAAAGTTTAAAAAGTTCGCGTGCCCGTTTAAATGATTCGATTTGCATATTTGATGTATGGCGCGTTTAGTTAGATCGGCCGAGTGCAAGGAACGAATAAGTCGGCCCGTGATGCATTGTTTCCTTAATGACTTAGGCTTTTAGGTCGCCCTTTAATACTGGTGTAATTAAATAAGCAACAACAAAATAAAACTTTTCTGACCGAATTTCGTATAGTCAAAAGCTATAATATGTAGGCACTATTTTTGGTTTAAGGCTATAAGCCTTTATTTAAGAGAGGTAGGGCATAGCGAATCTTCGCTCGAATTGAGCCGCCCGTCCGGGGAAGGACCTCCACCCTATAGAATACCGCAGTCAAATGACCTCTGAGTCGTGTTTCTGCCGGTGAGTAGGGTTTCCGGAGCTCGTGGGGGGTTGGGGTTGGGCCGGCATGGCGGTGGCAACTGACAGGTAACTGACCAGTTACTTGCCCGTTGTCACAGCGACTTGGGCTTTTCTTTCGCTTTCCATCAGGCGTAGGGAAGCCACTATGTCGAGCCACTATATAAAAAAGGGAAAATATTAAGGCTTTATTTAAACATACAGGTATATATTAGACCAGATAGACAGATATAATCTTTTGTCACTCCATAAAACCTCAATTTAATATAATATAATATCTTTGTGTCTAGTTATAAGTAAACCTTAGCTTTCTTTAAATATATAATACATAACATTATTTTAATAAACGCAAAGCGAGCAGACCCTCATTTCCATGTAATATTGTAATATACTTTTGTACTTTGTAGTACCCTTCAAACATTTAACATGACTCAATGCGAGATGAAAATCTGTGTATTAATTATAATATTCCAAAAACTAACTTCAAAATTACTAAATATACCGTCTTAAGAAGATAACGGGTCGAAAATCCCAAACAATCAAGGTTGATTCTTAAAGACAGTAGCTACAAAATAAGAAAAGTTGCTGAACACTTTTAGACTACAAAATGGGCTTTTCCAATCGCAACTCTGAACAGTGAAGGCAATCAGCGAAAATAAACTTTCAAAGAGTTCTTACAGCTCAAGGTCGGAATGTTGCGAAGAAGAGATAAAAGAAAAAAAATCTAGACAAATAGAAAGCTAACTAGAACTATTAAGACTAATAGCACATTTTTTATAGTAGCTCGACACAATGGCTTCCCTACGCCTGACGAAAAGCGAAAGAGAAGCTCAACAGAATTGACCTCTCTACAGATTTATTATAAGTATAGATATAATTTATAAGTAATATACTCGTACATTACTGCTTCAGCCAGTAAGTGCAACATAGCCGGCCAGTTCGAAAATGTTATTAAAGTTGCCTATTAAATCACGTTCGCGATTAATTTTCAGTGCGTTCCATTTTCATTTTACCACCTGCACCTCACTAAATGGGATTCACCCGTCAATAAAGTAGAATACTACTACGAGTATAGTACATTATGTATTTATTATGAAAAAATACGTGAAATTGACGATCTGTTTGGTATATTAGTAGTAAACTGACAGTGATCGCAGGTTGACACCCCGCCCAGTACAAACATTTGTGTGCATGATTGAACATGTCTGTTTGTATTGGTCTTGTTGTTTGCTATTTGTTCTAAATTTACGATCTTTATTTTTTGTTATATGCTTGGATGTTATACAATCCAATAATGATGTTATATTATAATCTAGGTACTCAAGAATTAGTCACCTCGAACCCTATGGTGACTTTATCTGCAATAGATTATTTATATAATTATACGAGTAATACATGAATTGATCTCTAATTTTAAATTGTCATAATGCTATCAGTAAGATCTGTTAACAGTTAATATTTATATGCCTGTCTAGGGCCAAACATAGAGTTACCTATAAAATGTCTTGGGATATTTATACTTGTATGCAAATGTTATTCTATTCTTTTGATTCAGCTACAAAACTCCAGAGAATAATTTTAAAAAGCAATATTTACTTCACTACTCTTTTACAAAGTACTTAACAGTTCTCTGATTAAATTCCACTTAGATACTCCCAGACGAAGTGCAAAAGTTTATGTTTCATTTGCAAAGATAACAATTTCAAAGAACTGGATAAGCTGTTATCTAGGACAGGCGTTTTATAACAATGGTTTTTAGGGTTACGTACGAAAAATGAAAAAACGGAGCCTTTATAACAGACAATATCACTTAGGTTGATTGCTCCGATTTAAAAGTAAGTAAGGAGCACTTGTATCCAAATATTATGAATAACAACGAACCACAAATATATACTTAAGTCTAATTACAAACATCCATACTCTGGACAAACACAAATTTTCATCAAACGAATGTTTGTTCCCGGCGAAAATCAAACCCATGAGCTACAGCTAGCTAGAGCTACAGGGCCAGACTTGTCATAGACAATTTGGTCAAAATCTACTAAACCAAATCTGATGAAATTTGGTGGTGTAGATAATTCAATACCACAAATACAGACAGATTGAGAATTTACTTAGAATCAGACAGAATAATGAAATATTGCATAACTTCGACGGTCTTAACATAAGGAGCAATCTGTTCTAGACAAAAAGGGGTAATTTTCTGACCCAAAGAAAAAGCTTTGAAAACCAACCTTACTGTATCACGTGGAAGGGCTACCAATCTCCAAAGTTTATCACTGCATAGTACAAAACAAAGTCGCTTTTGTTTTCTGTCTGTCCTTATGTATGTACCTATGTATGTACGCTTATATTTTTAAAACGGATGCCACTGATTATAATGTGTTTTTTTTGTAATAGATAGAGGGATTTAAGAGGAAGATGTTTTTTGTATGCATATAGTACAGCACCCGTGCGAGGCCAGGGCGGGTCGCTAGTGCTACATGAATTATCAATTCTATCAAAATAAAGTAATTAACTCAATATAATATGTACAAAACCATCTCCACGCATGTTCAACTCGCACTTGACCGGTTATATTTTATTTCGATACTGCCCTTTCTAGGCGTCTAGGAGTCAATTATCTTAATTTACCTAGCATCTTTCTTTCTTTCTTTCTTGTGTCGGATCAAAACTTGCACTTAAGATTGCGCAGACACTTAGGGACTTTAGATAAATAGATACATAGATATTCTTTATTGCGCACCATACAAATGATTTAAATCTAGGTATAACAGACACTTGTTGCACAATTTTGCCGTATCGGCATTATCGCTATAAGCGATCTCTTCCAGACAACCACTTAAGTAAGGAGACGATTCCATTTCCGATTATATAAATATTTTTTGTAGC
The DNA here is from genome assembly GCA_031163375.1 of Conogethes punctiferalis. Taxonomy (NCBI): domain Eukaryota; kingdom Metazoa; phylum Arthropoda; class Insecta; order Lepidoptera; family Crambidae; genus Conogethes; species Conogethes punctiferalis. The sequence goes on from CM062093.1 coordinate 14,080,501, forward strand.
TTAAATATTTTATACAGTGGATATATTTATAAAAGAAGTACAAAGTCTGTAAATATGTTTTATAAAATGCGCAAACAATGTTTTAACTTTGTATAGCAACCCCGGACCGAGCGTAAAATTTCCATACAAAGTAGAAAAAGTTTTGGCGATTTTTTAACGATTTTGCCTTCTTGATACCTACTTCCTATTTTCTTACGAATATGTTATTTACATATACTTTTTAAAGCAGGGACGATCTGAATGTTCCGTATTAGATTCCGAGTTAGATAAATTTAGTCTTCTTCTTCTCTAGTCAATAGTAATCTACCTTTAACTGAGCGGCTCGCCTGCACTTAACAAATATTGTATTTTAATGTATGACATGGTTATACCGCCACCAGTCGGTCGCCAGCGCCTCGTTTGTTGTTCGGCAGGATGCACCACGGGCAAGTGAGGTTGGCTTGGAGCGAAAAGATGATAGGCCGCTCCCATACATCCCTATTCCTCTATGTTAATATTATAATTTATTGCATCACTATAAACGTAACTTTCTTTTACCCAGAGATCAATTCTTTAGGCATTGCGCTATAGAGGTCGCCAAAATGAAAATAACAAAATGATAATGTTATTACAAGGTCCAAATATAGAAACAACAAGATTATTTTCACAGAAATGTCAGAAATAATATTAGTTTCCTTCGCCTGGCTACTATATCTGTTATTAAACCCTAATTCCTTTTGGGATGGAGGGACGCCTACTAAGAAATGATCCGTCACTGTTGCCGATGTAATCGTACTATATGAGATAATGTAAGAGGATACAATAAAAATGTCTGTTACAGGGACTAAGTAAATCCTTTCTTTGTGTACTAATAATGTAAATAAATAAGAAAATGATTTTTTTTATAAGAAGAGCTTTAAGGATGACCTCACTCCACCTCCACCACTCGTAAGGTCCAAAAGTTAGGTCGACAGGCGCACTAGAACAAACCCATTGCGCCTGTCGCCCTCACCCTGTAGGCACACTGAGATGCCGTTTCACGCCTCGCCTATAGAACCCAGGATTGTATGAAGAAGGAAACACATGATCTGGAAGGGCATTCCAAGATTTCGGGGCAAGAACGAGGAACTAAGCTGCTCTCAGGTGATTGGGAAAGTCAATTTCAAAAGTGTGAAATTAATTCAAGACGATTATACCGTTCTTTAAACTGTATTAAAAGCATATTTTGTTAAAAAATCTATATTACGAACCCAATATTTAGTACAGCTGATGAACAAACGCGACTTACACTATTGACACACCGTGGCGTCACTATGTGCGATGCGTTCAAACGAAGCGTTTTTGGTTGAGACTGTGTTTGTGATTTTCAAATTGTTATATCTGAAAAACGATATACTTATATAGTTTTTGCGTCCTCCGTTAACATAAAGTAATAGAGCGATTTGATAAAAAGATGACCTGAGAAGATCATTTTGATAAATGCCCAGTCCTCTTTAACCAAGCCTCTTTAACGCAAAATGAATCAAATAGAACTACAAAGTAATTAAGCTTGGAAATTTCAATTAACGAATTCAATCCCAGCCTGTTGGACTTATACCGAATATATAAAACATATATAAAACAAACAACGTACATTTTGACTTTAAACTTACGAATCCAATTTTATTATCAGTTATTCGTTCATCGGCACATTACTGTATGAAACTGTTGTGAAAGTGTAGCGAGTGTGTAGTAGCTGAACTGTGTCGATAAATAAGATAGATAGATAGATAGATATATTCTTTATTGCACACCAAACAATTTACATAGAACTAGGTACAGTATAACAGTAGACATTTTGTTGTACATTATAAGATGTGAATTTAAAAGTATCTGTGATGTAAGTTAATTTTTGTTTCCACTGATAAATGTAACCCGAAAAATAAATATTACCCATGAGCGCAGCGTGTAATATTTATTTGATTATTAATCTACGTAACTCATGTTAAGTGAACATGTACGATACTTATGATTATTAAAGTTCTTACACCTGAATTAAGGGGTTGTTCAAACCGGAACATAATCTACACTTGTAATATTATAAAGAGGAAAGATTTGTATCTTTGTATGCATGTTTGTAATGAATAAACTCAAAAACTACCGAGACGATTTCAAAACGTCTTACAACATAGGAAAGCCACATACACCCTGAATAACACAGGTTATATTTATTACTAGAAAGCTTAGGGGTCCTTACTAAAACGCCAAAATCGTAACCCGAAATACCCGAAGCGACGCGTTTGCGGGTCACTGGTACCAAATAAATGCGCCCACTTACCCAAAACACATTCCTTCCAAAAATCAAACGCGACCTTCAAAACGTCTCCAACGCAAACCGATTCAATTACCAAACAACATCCTTATCTCAAAATTTACCTTAAAACTGTATCGCATCCACAATGGCACAAACACATCACTGGTGCACTTATAAACACAGTGATAATCACAGCACGATTACTGTTGTAATACTGTCCAGCACGGTTGTAATTCGGTCAAACACGGTTGTAATTCTCGTGGGTCGTAGCACACGTAGCGGGCGCTACGGGCTACGAACGCGGGCCGACTGCCGTAGCACCTCGCCCCGCGCCGCACCACACTGTTTAGTTGAACGTTACAATAAGTATTTATTTTATACGTACTGTACAATGTACAATATAAAATAGATGCAATTTTCTTTGTTTATCACTGTACAGTTTTCTACTTAACATATTTGTGAAACACAATAGCGTTGGTGCTTAATTTCATAGAGGGAATAATGAATGTTCTCATGTAGGCAAATGTTCGTACACATTTTCAGTGAGTTTGTAATGGTATATTTTATTTTGTTATTCAAATATTTTAAAAGCTCTTTGAAATATATACTTTTTGAATAATTTTATAGGCATAATACGATATTTTGAATGTTCACGTATTTTTGTAAATTGCTTGTTAGTTGATACGTAGATATTCTTTATTGCACACCATACATAGACTTAGGACGAAATATAATAGAAATTTCTTTGAATAAAGGATGAATGGGATGACCTTACCATGTCTAAAGTACCTTTACCAGTCATAATTATGACTGAATGGAATGCTCTGGAAGATGCCTCCAATCAGTTGTCATATAGGATATAGGATATAATATTATAAAGCTGAAGAGTTTGTTTGTTTGTTTGTTTGAACGCGCTAATCTCAGGAACTACTGGGCCGAATTGAAAAATTCTTTTTGTGTTGAATAGACCATTTATCGAGGAAGGCTTTAGGCTATATAACATCACGCTGCTACTATTAGGAGCGAAGAAATAATGGAAAATGTTAAAAAAAAACGGGGGAAAAATAACTATTCCACGCGGACGAAGTCGCGAGCACAGCTAGTATAGGATATGGATAAACCTGACCGCTTTGGGAACTAATGTGCAGGAGCTACCTAAGAACCTGTTGGTTCGAATTCCAGGTTGGGTTAAAAAATATTTGGGTTTTTCTGTCGATCTCGGCGATTAGCGACAGTCCTGGGATAAAAGGGCGGCTCTGGTTGCAATCCCTATGGGTTTCTTGTACGCATAAAATGTGACACTGCGTTTTTCGGCATAACTCAGAAAGTAATTCTGCTTTATCCCGAGGAAACCCTTCTATGTTGATAGAGATCACGCACAGGGCCACCCTCGAGAGCGGACTGTTGAGTTGATTAGGATTTGCCATCGTGGTAGAGAGATTGGCCAATCCGCGTCAGGGACTCGCAGACTGCCCAGGGTGTGCAGGGACGTTAACAAAACTTTCAATACGTCACACGGGGAGGCTCTCTCTATGCACCCCGGTTTTTCTGGAAAGAAACTGTTCGGCAGCAGCTTTAGGGTCATCGTTATCATGAGCCTGCTAACACTCACAGCTGGACATCATCATCATCATCGTCAGCTTATTGCAGTTCTCTGCTGTACACAGGCCTCTCCAGTTGTTCGCTACTTTAAGGAAACATCTGGAGGATATACCCATAGGGCAGGGCGTAGCTTCTCGCTCCGTCGTCATCGGCCGCTGGTATTTAACTATGCTTCAATTGTGATGGTTATACCGCCACCAGTCGGTTGACAGCGCCTCGTTTGTTATACTACAGGTTGCACCGCGTGCAGGTGAGATTGGCTTGGAGCGAAAAGATGTTAGGTTTCGCTCCAAGCCAACCTCACTTGCCCGTGGTGCATCCTGCTGAATAACAAACAAGGCGCTGGCAACCGACTGGTGGCAGTATAAGCACCAATATTGAAGGCGTAGCTAAATACCACAGATCGATGACGGGCAGCAGCGTCACCGTAGCGAGAAGCTACGCCCTGCGATCGCCAACCCGCCTGCCCAGTGTGGCTATTATTGGTATATCTTCCAGATGTTTGCCCTAAGTGAAGAACAACTGGAGAGGCCTATGTCCAGCAGTGGACTGCATTAGGCTGATGATGATGATGAAATGCCAGTTGTCATTGGGGAAGGTCCATCTCCAGCAGTGGGCGTCATCAGGATGATGATGAATAAGGTTACCAATTTGGTCTGTGATTATTTGTCCCGAGCTCTAGGACAAACACGTATTCATTTAATAAACATTCGTATTCAATTTAATGTCTGTTTGTTGTCATATACTATAGAATTCATATAATGCACCTTAGTCTGCTTAGTTTGCAAAGGTAGTGGTTCCATTGTAGCAAAATATGTATAGGAGCTTAGTAAAGCGATACCGCATACAATAATTGTTTAGCAATTATTTCAGGAGCTTGTGGGATGGCTGTGGCAAGTGACCAGTTACTTGCCCATCCCACAGCGACTTGGGCTTGTCTTTCACTTTAGCAAAGCCATTATGCCGAGCTACTATAAAAAAGCAATAACAAATTATTATTATTATTGCTTTTATTACTAATTGCATCTTTTGGGAAGAGAATGGTATGTTTTCTACAATGAAACTGTGGCAAATTAGACTAGCCGGTAATCTATGGTTTTGTAGCGGAAAGGGTATAAGGGAAAATGATTGTTCAGAGCACTCAGTATGGTAAAAAGGATAAACTACAATGAAAGTCGCGGCATCTCTTCAGGAAGAGGTTTTGATTAATAAGAAAAGTCGTTAAAACTGCAGCCCCAGTGTTTTATAAAGTAATCAAACCATGAAAATACATTAAACCTTTGGACATTTACTTTACTAAAACCAGACGGTTCACACTAACTGAGAGTCCTCAAACAAAGGTTTTGGGACACTCAGTTAGTGTTGCCTTGTACTCTTAGTTGCTGAAGGTAGCTCTAAGTTGCTTAGCGCCCTAGCCATTGCAAAGCCACCAGTTCTGAATAAATGCTCAGTTCTTGAATAATAAAATATTAAAAATATACGCTATTATTCTAAGTAGATAGTTTGTTTGAAAGTTTTAATGCTTTTGACACTTAAAACACCATCTACTATTTGCATGAAAAGATAAAATTTGTAGGATCACAATTGAGTGCTATGATAATACAAGACAACCTTGAAACAATGAAGTCCCAAGGACTCATACTACGAGAACAAAAATATACCTTAGAACGTCGAACCCGTTACGTTCAGACAATAACAGCGAGTCAACTCGTGAAGCGTTCGAATTCCAAAACGTTCTCATAAAAATGAGCGCCAGATAAAAAAAACATACAGACAGGGTATAGCAGATGTGATCCGATCGAATATGTTAAAAATTTAAAACTTTTTGCTGTCTGACGTTTTGCACATTAAGCACGATAGTGCATGACTGAGTCACGACTGTTGTATACGAGTATGTATACTCGTATACCTTTACTGCTCATCAAAAAATCAACTTAAAACTAAGCAAAGTAGGTTACAAGTACAAGTTTTGCACAATTTAGGCGCCATTATCGCTATGAGCAATCCAGACGAATATACTCTACAATTCGTCATTTACCTAGCAAGAGAGAAGAAGTAGGGTGCAGTTATTCAAACGATTTAGAAGCAGTAACTATGTATTCAAAGTAGCAATAAAGAAATAAAATAAAATCAATTAAAATTTAAAGTTAACCAAGCCTGAAAATGTACTTAAATGACAAAAAAAAACAATAAACAAATACATATAAAAATTAAGTAAATAAACGCATAAGTATACATATTCAAATATGTACGTACGCATATACGTCTTTATGAAATCAAGTTTGATACTGCCATGCCTAGAAAAAAGTAGCTTACAAAGCAAGCTTACAAATTTACAACATTCGGCAAAAATGAAAAAAAAATCAAATCTGTTACAACAGTATAGTTCATGCGGGCAAAGCCGCGTTCACAGAGCCACTACGAATAAACAAAACAAAACATTACTCGAAACAACCTCCAGAAACAGCCCAATAAACGTTCTGAAGCAAAAAGTGCAAAGGTTTTGCCCGATCTCAGCAACCATTTAACAAATTACGGCGTAATAAAGAGCCGTGTGTTCTAAAGAGAGTTCACACGTTTTTCTGCTGCTAAAATTATTGCACATCCGACGATTAACACTGCAATAATTCTGGCAGGAGCTGGGAGGTGAGGCCGTCTCGCTCTGTACGAGGTCGGAGCTGGCTCGAGGTATGTGAGAGAGCGGATTTACAGTTATCAAGATTTCGGTAAGCTGGGTAGCGCATTATGTGTAAGAAGTTATTTGTTAAATCCTTTGATTTTCCTGACGTTCAAAGTTTACATAAGAAAGATGAACTTCATCTGCACTGAAAAACTGGATGCGAATGTTTCTGGAACGTCATTATCTCGTTTTACACAATGATGTTAATCTTGGTGTGGGATCAAGCGGATGGTATTACTTATCGACCTGAGAATACCCACTAAAACTAACTTATAAGGGACCACCCCTTATAAGCGCTCTGTCTGAGGACAGGCAGAGACATATTGGTAGTATTCTAAGCCACATACCGCAAGGTGCACAGAACATATAGCCTCTGCCAAAGGGTCTTATTGTCTGCCTTCTATTATTTCGGCCACAGACTTAATAACTCGTCTACCAGCTGTCAGATCTCTGATAGATGTAATGGGTGGGTTACATCTATCAGAGATCTATCTACATTGGTGATACAGGTTCGATATTTTACTATTCACGTAATATAAATGTTTACAAAATAGCATCAAAACCAATGCCTGTAACTTAGCCCGTAGGCTACCTCTGGGCCGCGCGCATGCGCTCTGCGCCTCGCCCGGGAAGCAAAAACCCCTGACTTGCGTATTAACAATTTTTTCCCTAGTTAATTACGCACTGAGCAAAGTTTGGCCTCACTTTCCAATAATAACGGAGGTGTTTCTGCGCAGAAAGTCATTTGTCTCCCTACGAGTCTACTTCAGCAAAATTATTGTTTTAATAGTAATGTCGCGAATGTGTAAAGGAATTTCGACTTACATGCACATGTATTTTAGCTACCTGAAGGTCGGAATTCCTAGACTAGGTGTATCTAGGTACATAAACCTACGTGGATGTTAAGCGAAAGTTCAAATGAGGACGAACATTCCTGCGTCTCGTATCAGATACAAGCTACCGATGAATATTTGATTTCTATATTCAATCAATCAAGCCCATTCCTTTATCCCGGGCTTATCCTATCCAGCTAATGCCACCAATTCTGGCTTGCCCAATGGCTCAATTGATAGTGACACCTCTCTGCTTTTAAATCAAGAATCGTGGATTCGACCCCCGCACAGTACAAACATTTGTGTGTATCAATATGTATGTTTGTATTGGTCTGGGTATTAGCTATATATATATTTTAAGCATTTTTTACCGAGGAGCTCGGTGGCGCCGCGGTCTTGTACGCTTAACAATGATCGCAACGTTGTGCAACCATTGGCGCGGTCAATCCGATGATGGGTCACCAAAATTTGACACCGATTTCCTCCGTGCTTCGGAAGGCACGTTAAGCTGTTGTCCCGGGTGCTATCTTTACCAACTCAGATAGCAGTCGTCACATCATATCAGAGATGATGATAACTCCTAACTGGGAATGGGTATAGCTTACCCTAAGTGTTGCGGAGGTCTGATGGCAGTCGCTCTGTGTAAAAGCTTAGCCCTCCTCAAATCTCTCAGTTTGGTAAGCCGACTCTGAGACAATCGGGAAAAAGGCTAGGATGATGATGATGATGATTAAGCATTTATTTACAAAATAATGTATAAATCTGACCCTGGTGTTGCGGTGTCTATGGACTGAAATGATCACTTACTATCAGGTGACCTTCAAGCCTGTTTGCCCCCTCTGTCCTGAAAAAAAACTAGTGTGGGACGTGGTGCGCAGTAAAAGATGGTTATCTATTTACACTATTATATTTACAATACACACGTCTCACTATGAAAAGAATAGAAAGGAAGGAGAATGCGCGACAGGATAGTTAATAATGAAATATGTACAAGTAGAATTTAAACTGCGTAGAATATTCAATCAATTTTCCAAGCGATGTAGATGGATGCAGATGCGGAAGAATGACAGCGATAAAGACAATGACATTATGTACAATATGCTTTTTAGAATTTGAAATGCGTGATAACAATGAGGTCGAACGAAAGGAGGCGGGACGCCACATCACCCCCCTCCAGAGACCATGGTCATGGGCGATAAGAGACCAGAAACCGGACGGCTTTTCCTGACCTGGAGACAGGCGCCCGACCACTGGCTGCTTGGGCGTGTGAATGTACGTGTGAGGTGTTCGTAGAAAAGTGTGTGTCTGAGATGTGCTGTGATGGTGGTGTGAGTGTGTCCGATGAAATGTGCTGTGTCGGTGGTGTAAGTGAATGCAGGTTGTCAAAAAACTTACGCCGCATGTCCCTGGTGACGTAAGACCTGGGAACACTACCAATGTCGCCGCAATACAGTTCGGCATGGGATCCGGGAAATTTGTGCTTCCTGATGCGCAATGAAGTGTCACTGCTCAGGAGTTTGTTCAGCTTGGGATCGGACAATTGTGCATTGGCGAGGGTTGCTGAATCGATGGGCCGAGATATCTCCTCGACGCGAGATAAGGGATCAGCGACAACGTTGTTTTTACCCGAAATGTGCCGAATGTCCGTTGTAAATTGGGCTATGAAGTCCAAGTGCCGAAACTGTCTAGGAGAGCAGTGCTCCTTGCGCGAGTGGAATGCGAACGAAATGGGCTTGTGATCCGTGTAAACAATGAAATGCCTCGCCTCAACCATGTGCCGAAAGTATTTAATGGCTTCGTATATGGCGAGGAGCTCTCTGTCGTATGGAGAGTATTTCTGCTGCGATGGCATGAGCTTTCGAGAGAAGAAAGCTAAAGGTTGCCATTCACCGTCTTTGAGCTGTTGTAAAGCTGCGCCTATCGCCGTATCAGAAGCGTCGGTGATCAAGGCTAGCTTCGAATTGCAGTCGGGATGAGCAAGCAGAGCTGCTTTGCAAAGGCTGTCTTTGCAAGCTGAGAAGGCATCATGTTCCTTCGCTGTTAAGTGTATGGGATGTGAACCTTTAACGGAGTCCGTCAGTAAGGCGTTAAGCGGAGCTTGGAACTGCGCGGCGCAAGGGATGAACCTCCGATAAAAGTTCAGCATCCCCAGGAATCGGCGCAATTCCTTCACGGTCTTAGGCACAGGGAAGTCCTGGATCGCCTGGACCTTCGCTGGCAAAGGCTTAGTACCAGCGGCCGAGATATCGTATCCCAAAAACTTAACTGAAGATACCCCGAAGACGCATTTGGACGTGTTGATCACCATGCCGTACTCCCGTAGCCTGGTGAAGAATTGGCGGAGGTGCTGCGCATGCGTAGTGCTATCAGGTGAGAAAATTAAAAAATCGTCCAGGTACGGATAGCAGAAATCCAGCCCTCTCACCATCTCGTCGACAAAACGCTGGAACGTTTGGGCTGCGTTTCGAAGTCCGAACGTCATGAACGGGAATTCGAACATGCCAAATGGGGTGGTGATCACAGTCTTCGGAATATCCTCAGCGTTTACCGGAATCTGGTTGTAAGCCTTCACCAGATCGATTGTCGAGAAGACCTTGCAACCAGAGATGCTGTGGGCGAAGTCCTGGATGTGACGTATCGGATACCTGTCGGGCACGGTTCGCGCGTTAAGCATCCGATAGTCGCCGCAGGGACGCCAGCCGTTGTCACCTTTGGGTGCAAGATGCAGTGGCGATGACCAGGGTGACTTGGAAGGCCTGGCTGTACCGCTATTCAGCATATCTGCAAACTCATCCCTAGCAATTTTCAGCTTATCTGGCGCTAGCCGCCGAGGTGTGCAAGAGACAGGAGGTCCGGGTGTAGTTTTGATGTGGTGTACGGTGTTGTGTGTAATTACCCTAGGCAAGCCAGATGGACGGGTGATGTCTGGGAAGTCCCGAAGTATCTCGTGATATGGAGACTCGCCTGTGATGACTTTCACTGACGAGATATTGTTGGGTGACTGGACGGACGAAGCTGAGGCGGTGAGACTGGTCTTACTGTCGAGTAGACGCTGGTTACGACAGTCTACGGTTAAGTCGTAATGAGATAAAAAATCAACCCCGATAATAGCCTTCGTCACATCCGCAACAATAAATCGCCAGGAAAAGTCGCGGCGCAAACCTAAATTGAGCACTAGGTGAACATAGCCGTACGTAGCTATTGCACTGCCATTCGCCGCACACAACTCGTACGAAGTCTTCTGTCGTCGTTCTCGAAGTGCCGACCGTGGGAAGACGCAGACGTCGCTTCCAGTATCGACGAGGAATTGCGTCTTCGATGCACGATCGACGACGAACAAGCGACCGGATCCTGGGCAATCAGTCGTCGCCATTACCGACTGCCGCTCCCGTTTCCCGACGTGTGTGCGCACGGCTTCGTGCACTTCCTAGCACGGTCCCCGAACTTCCGATGATACCAGCACGAAGAGGACGTGCGGTAGGCAGACTGGGAACGTGCCGAGCTGGACTTCCGTCGTTGGCCGTGTTTGGAGCGCTGCCGTGGACGCGACAGCTCGCTGGCCCGCGCTGTCAACGCTTGAACCCGTTGAGTGAGCGCGGCCACTATCTGCGTGAGAGCGTCCATGGTGCTTTGAGCCACGGCGGTATCAGTAGATGATGAGCGCGGAGCCGCTGGTGCCGAGTTGTGGGTAAGGCCGGCTGGGCGCTCCATGGAGCCGCTCGACGCGCTTGAAGTCGGTGTAGTTATGGTGGTCTACATACTGCGTTTGCTTGGCTGGACATCCTGTGCGCTCTTCGTGAACGAGCGGGGTCACCAGTGTGGGACGTGGTGCGCAGTAAAAGATGGTTATCTATTTACACTATTATATTTACAATACACACGTCTCACTATGAAAAGAATAGAAAGGAAGGAGAATGCGCGACAGGATAGTTAATAATGAAATATGTACAAGTAGAATTTAAACTGCGTAGAATATTCAATCAATTTTCCAAGCGATGTAGATGGATGCAGATGCGGAAGAATGACAGCGATAAAGACAATGACATTATGTACAATATGCTTTTTAGAATTTGAAATGCGTGATAACAATGAGGTCGAACGAAAGGAGGCGGGACGCCACACTAGTACTTATTCATAACACAAGATTCGGCTTAGTTTGACGCTGTGTGGTTCAACGAACGAAATCAGTCAACACAGATAAAATCGTTAGACCTTATTTTCAATTCGAGGAAGGATTATCTTTCGAACATATATAGGGGACAAGTAACTGCTCACTTGCACAATGTTAGTTTAGGACGTAAAATAGAGCATTTGTAGATGGACTGCGTGTGTTAAAGACTCTATGAAAGCTTTGTGTGGGCGTAAAAAAGGTGTTTAGTGGGAATAGTTTTGATATTCAATGAATTTCTACAAGTCAAGGACGTGAAACGGCATCTCAGTGGGCCGTCAGAGTAAGGCTAGGCGCGCACTGGTGACTTTTGTCACCGTGACAGATATCACTCTTCTTCTCATTTTAAAAGTGCAAAAGAGATGAAACGACTGTCACGGTGACAAAAAGTCACCAGTGCGCGCCTAGCCTAAGGGCGACAGGCGCGATGGGTATGCCCTATTGTGCCTGTCGACCTAACATGACCACCAGCCTGTGGTGCATTTTGCCGAATAACAGACGAGGCGCTGGCAACCGACAGGTGGCGGTATAACCACCACAATTGAAGGCGTAGCTAAATAAAACAGACTGAAGACAGGTCACTGAAGCGAGAAGCTACGCATTGTGATCACCAACCCTGCCCAGGTTGAGTTGGCGATCACAAGGCGTAGCTTCTAGCATAGGATAATAGGTAAAGCCAGATGTTTGTTCAAAGTGGCGAAAAACCGGAAAAGCCTATGTCCAGTAGTGAATTACGATGATGTTTATACATTGCAATATCAATGAACATAATGTATGTGAGCACATAGTACTGTAAAATCAACGCACCAACCCACTACACGACAAATCAAACTCGCAATCCGGTTGTGTTCCAAAAGAGATTGACCAAAAGGATTCATAGTCAAACAGAGAGCTCGAGTTGGCCGATGCGTCCCCTTTTGAATTTTTAACGAACGCCCTTTGGCCAAATTGGAAAAGAAACTACCGTGCATAAATACGGACTCACCGGGCGAGATTCGCCCTTTTTGGGGTTCCGCAGCCAAACGGCAAAAATATGGAGTCGTCATGTCCGTCCGTCATCTGACCATATATACATACATATATATATATATATATATATATATATATATACATAGCCACTTAAATTAAATGTGGTTTAAAGGGTGCTCCTCCCCACATAGCTGATGTCTATGGCATCAGATAAGTCTCTTGCTTGTCTGCCACTAGCAGTAATAAAAGAAAGCTTGGGAAGTACATGTATTTTGTGAACAGCATTAAGTATTTCACACAAAAATGGAAAAATAACAATTAATTTATGCGGCATTTGTTTGTCTTTCCAAAATTAATTACTACTAAATGAAACTCCAAAACCCTACGAAATCTTACCCAAACCGAATGGAACCACCAAATCATCCGCCCAAACACGCTTGTGCGATTCCTTCTTTTTCCGTCCAAAACAAAGTTTATTTCGGATGTCGTTTTGTTTTACTTTGAAGTTCCAACAAATTAGCCGCTTTGACAAATTACTTGATTGTAATTACGTCTCATTAACGAAGTTCCGGGGGTTCATAAGTGTGTTAACTTGTTTATTCTTTATACATTTTTTTGCTGTTTATTTAGGCCGCTAGAGGTCTGGCCTGAAATTAGGGCATGGAGTGGGGAGTCTAAAATTAAACTTATCGAAATAATTAGCTTAAATTTGAGATGAGAAAAAATATGCCACTCTTCTTATATTACATAAGGTTTTATTCTCGGTCATACGAGTAGGTATAATAGTATTTCCCGCGCCTTTTTTTGTGGTTTTTTGGCAATGCACGGTTTGTGCTTCTGCCACTGACGACGGTGAAAAAGTTGGGAAACGTATTGATATCTTCTACCCAATTAAGTTTGTTATAGATAATAGACTAATTTTATTGTCAATTTTTTATCTCATTATCCATAGACCACCACAGTGCTAACGTAAACTATATACTTAATCACAATTTCAAGTTCAATAAAGCTTCATACAATACGGCTACAAGCATGCGATATCAGATGCTTGCATTACATTTTATTTTGCGTAATTGCAATGTTTAGTATTGGCTTTATGTGATTTGATCCATTACGACGGTAAAAAAATTGTATGAATTTCACACTATTCCAATCATCTTTGCTGGTCTCAATTTTTGTTGTGGTTTGACAAATAGGGCAGGTATATTTTGTTGATTCTTTTTATTAAATAAGCATGAAGTATTGTACTTAACAATCAACACAACTTTGGTGTCCAGTCCTTATTTCAGATCTTAAAATTGTTATTGAAGACAAGAATGAATGAAATGCAAAGAGAAATTTCACGTTTTAGTTGGCGATTCAGCTCCTCAATTTAAATAAATGCGTCAGACAATGCTAAATATTCCTTAAACGTGAATTCCGTTTACTTTATTTTATTCCCTTTATATTTTTATGACTATTACAACAGATACATTTTTGACTTGATATTACTTTAACTGTTAAAATGAAATGAAAAATTTATTTATTCAAGTAGGCTTATGACAAACACTTATGAATTGTCAAATAATGCAAGTACAAATAATGAATCTACCACCAGTCTACAATATTTTAGATGTGCGATACAAGATTTAAATAAATCCTTAAAAAAATCACCAAATGAATCAAAATCCCAGTTAAGTCTTCCCCGGTCAATTGTGTCAACTATCACTGACATCACAGCCGATGACATCTGAATTAAAACGTCAAATGTCATAACGAAAAACGCGAAAACTTGTCCTAGCCGGACCAATCAGGGAGCAGTGACGGCATCCATCACGATTAGGATTGACAGTGCGGAAAGTATTCTAGAAGTACACGATATATTTTAATCAAAATATTTGCAAACGGTTAGATATGCTGACAGATGTCAGGAATACTCTACTAACCGAATTTCGAACACAGAAGCCAACCTTTAAAGAGACTAGGCAAGTCAAGTAATATTTTTTACTAGTTGTGCCGGCGGCGTCGCACGCGTAGATATCGGGTTTTAAAAATAACGGACTTCTATAAAATTTTATATAAATTTTAAGTTAGACCTTTAGAAATACATTGGTGAAAACCGCATTCAATTCCATGCAGTAGTTCTCGCGTGATGCGCGATCAAACATACAGATAAAAAATTCTCCCGTTTTCCCAACATTTCCCGTCACTGCTATGCTCCTATTGATCGTAGCGTGACGAAAAGTATACTATAACCTGCCCAGGAGTATGAAGAATAATTGTACCAAGTTTCATTAAAATCCGTCCAGTAGTTATTTTTTCTATAACGAACATACAGACAGACAGACAAAAATTGTACTGATTGCATTTTTGGCATCAGTATCGATCACTTATCACCCCCTGATAGTTATTTTGAAAATATATTCCATGTACAGAATTGACTTCTCTACAGATTTATATAAGTATAGATTTTCTTATTGGACTGGGCTCTTTTTTCAAAAGTGCGCTTTCTAATCCTCCACTCCCATAATCTGATGGGACGATAGTTCAACACGACAGAAGCATTAGGCGCAGGATCAACGGTTTAACGTACTTTCCCGTGCACGGAGGTATAGGTCCTCCAGCTTCCTGACTGTCAATCTTCTGTTGAGCAGTTTCTTTCACAGAAAAATTTAGTATTAAGTGCACAGTTACTCAAAAGGGTTGCACAGTAACATATTTTTCAGTACGACGCTATTAAATTTTAGCTACATAATTTGTAACAGTATCTTCTCAAAAACGCGCTGAGTCAAATAAATCGATTTCTGTTCTATTATTTTCTTCCTCCACCCTTATTGAGCACAAATGCTTGTCACGTCCCACGATTCAACTAGAAAATAACATCCAAAACTATAATAGAAAGGTCGGCATTTCTTTGAAAATTACTCGCCCCCAACCAACTTTCCGCCGTATTTATTTGAGCCACTAAATTGTTTCAACTACCTAACACTGGAACGTGGCTTGAAAATTGACGTGGAATACTTCGACAAGTTAATGGTTAGTTGTTAGTCGATTGTTCTGTCCATAATCATACGTGGGACGAAACCTTGTGGTGCCAGTGGTATGAGACGGAAGTACCTATTTGACTTATCGACAGCAAAAATCTATTTTGAGGGCTCCGTATCCAAAGGTTAAAATGGGATCATATTACTAAGACTTTGCTATCTGTCTGCCTGTCGCCAGGCTGTATGTCAAGAACCGTGATAGCAAGAAAGTTGGAATTTTCACAGATTATATGTATTTCTGTTGCCAACAAAATACTAAAATAAAACAATTATTTAAGTGGGGCTCTTTACCTTTTTTTCCTATACGGAACCCTTCGTGCGCGAGTCCGTCTTGCACTTGACCAATTTTTAGGATTCCGTAGCCAAAAAGCAAAGACGGGACCCTTATAGATTCGTCATGTCTGTCTGTCCGTATGTCACAGGCCGATTTATTCCGAAACTATAAGAGCTACATTATTGAAATTTGGTGCGTAGATGTATTCAGTAAAACGCATTAAGATTTTAAAATATAATTTTTAGCTGTATAGTGGTACAGAGCCCTACGTGCGCGAGTCCGACTCGCACTTGGCCAATTTTTTACTTTGGTTTGTTTCGGGATCAGTCGGTGTATGGCCAGAATAATCCTACAGGTCAACTTGGCAGTGGCAACGGTCAAATGGTTGCTCGTCCGCTGCTTTAGCGAGAGAAAAAAATCGAAAGTGAGGCCGACTTTCGCTTTCCATCAGGCGATGGTATGGGAGGCCATTATGTTATACCTACTAGTACATACAAAAAAAAGTGTTAATATAAAAATTATACTCTAATATCTACATATCTACAGGTGATGAAACATGAATAAGGTTTCATATTCGTGGGAGGACGAAAGCTCAAATTACATAGATAATACTTCAAGATTCAGACACAATAGCCAAATCAATTTCTGGCTTCCAGGAAACGGATTTGGGCCACTTGAAAAAAGGAATTGGGTATTTTTCTCGGCATTTCAAATGTCACATAGATGACAAACGAGGTCTCTTACTAATATTTTTCGTGGCAAATAAATCTGTTGTGCTTATGACCTTAGAAAAACTGCTGGAATTTCCATGATGTGGGGAGTCGGGGATAGGATGTGGCGCGGTAGGGTTGCCAGATCATAAAATGCAAAGGCCGGACTGCGCACTATAAGGCCGGACATTTTGCCCTAAAAGGCGGATATTTTTTTATTGCCAAACATAATGTTTTTACAGGTGGGCTCTTGAAAAAAGTATTTATACGTGATGTAAAGTGAGAATGAGATCGAAGATAGAGTGTGTGACAGACGCGCCGCGCGCGCCAACAGTTTGCTCTTTTGTCCGCTCGGACGCTCGTCCGCCCATCGTCGTAGGAATCGCCACTCTGACAAAAGCCTGACAAAAGCTGGACAGGCCAAACACGTACATATTTGGCCGGACGCGACCGCAAAAAGCCAAACATGCGATTTAAGAGAAACCTATGTTCAGCAATGGATCAGGGCTGTTGATTGACTGATTAATGTTATTGGATTATACAATCCATATACATTCATAGATATTCATAGAAGTTGATTTTCAGACGTGCCTATGACAAATCTCTCTGTGGTCCTAAACAAGATAGATAGATAGATATTCTTTATTGCACAAAATACAAACATTTATAGACAAGGTATTATAGACAACAAGTGGTACAATTTAGGCGGTCTTATCGCTAGTAAGCGATCTCTTCCAAACAACCTTCAGGTAGAGGAAGTGTGCTATTTTGAAAAGGGGCAAAGATGTGCAAACTGTTTAATTATATTATATAACTAAATTTATACCAACATGTATAAAAATAAATATATATAAATAAATAAATACATATTTACAAGACAGTCGCATACGAAACGTTTCGGGTGGTGCCACGATCCGCGACCTGTCAATGTCACCGATCGAATGGGAACACCGACTTTTATCGTAATAGAGCTGTCACAGCGACCGCTCTGCAGCCGGTGACCGCATACTTCCTTTTGCTACAGCTTTAGACAAATGTTTATTCGTACTGTTAATTTAATTAAATCCAGAACATCTTTGCCTCACTACATTGTCCGTTCAAAAACAGTCATTTAAAAACTATTTAACAGGTCCGTGGGTTTTGCGTCTAATCTGTCTCCGGTCTTATCCAATTATGGTCTCATCGGTGTATAATAATGAGAAATGAGAGTACTAGTCCCCACCCAAGACAAACATTGTTTTTATATAAAAGTTGACTTAAAACTAGGAAACAAATACTTAAGCTATCTACTTATCCTGAGATCGCTGTAATGTATTCTGATGTTTATTTATTAATTTATTGTGCATATATTGTCTGATATTTATTAATAAATTAATTAATACACATGCACATAATATTTTGTTTATTTCCAGCATATTCTACTGTGATTCGCTGAGAAAATACAGCTGAAAGTTACCTACATTAAAAATATATGAAATTCGTATTATTTTGTTACGACGAAAGTAATTAAATAGTGTAACGGGTGTGACGTTCGGGGGGACTTCTTCGCTGACGTTGCCGCCAAGAAAACTCGTGCGTGTGCGTGAAGTTCGGCGAAAGACGTTTATTTCGACGTTACGTGGTACAGAGATGGGTGACTCAGCAACGCGTCTTACTCAGGCGTAAAAGCGCGGGCTAAGTGCGGGATACAATTTACTATGGGAATGGGACGTTAGTTAGGATATCCAAGACCGGTCTTAAAACACTTAAGAGCCGACTCAGAGTAATCCTAGACTTGAAAGACTGGAAGACTGAAGACAAATAATCACTTGTTCAGGTCCGAGTCTTATACAATCGGAGAAAAACAATGTCGGCGCGATCTAAGTAACATACGACACCATCTAGCGACGAGTATCTGAACTAATCTTGAAATTAGCAAAATTGTATCTGGGGTGGTCATCATTCGAAGAATCACAACGATTGCACGATGTAACATACACACAGAGCCATCTATCGGTGCGCGGCGACACTACATGAGTGCCACTTGGTCTTTGCTTTTATACTCATAATGCCATCTATGGAGTAGTAGCGGTATTAAATAATAAACAAAATTATGGTTTGTTACAATCTCCCCCTCTGTCACTGATAGGCGTCCCGACGAAGTGACAGGACAGAAAGGTGATTTACTGTGGCATACACGATACGATACACGACCACGTCCTCGCTTCTACTGCGATTTTCTTAGGTCGCTCTCTTTTCTTAAAAGGTTGTACGAGTTGTGATTGTGTGTTGTAAGACACCAAGAGTCGTGTCAGGATCTTGCGGACTCGCAATCTCGTTGCTGCATAAGCAAGTTGCTGCATAAGCAAGTTGCTGCATAACGGCGCTTACAACTTGTGTACCGTTAGCACTAATTATGCGTCTAGGGAACCCGAATCGTAAGAAAACTTCATTTACGAGGGTCATCGCACAGCTTTCAGCTGTAGCTGTCAAGTGAAAATAGTTCCACCTGGATGCCAAGTCTTCAACTATGAGAATCCATGTCTTGCCATCGGCTGAAACAGGTAAAGGTCCAAACAGGTCTAATGCGAGAATTTCAAATCGTTGATTCAAGCTTGTTGTCTGTAACGGCCCTTCAGGTTTCTGATTATTAATTTTATAGTGTTGGCATTCTGCACAGTTCTTGACTTTCCGTGGTGCTATAGTTTCGATCTGCTGGCAATATAACTTTACTGCTGGCAATAGAATTTTACTCGCATACTCCTCAGGGTGTTCGTCTTCACCCTCCCCCTGCACTAGAACTTACTCACATCGGTTTTTATTATACCTATGTGGCTTTGAAGAATCAGCTTGTTTCAGAATGGGAGATGTAGTGAGGATTCTTTTCAGTGTACTATAAGGTGCTTTCTTCACATAAGCTATCCTTATTCTGTACTCTGTAATCACAAATTCAGAGTCCCTTGGTTCTTCTTTGGCCGTCAGATTGTAGTCGTCCGACCAAACGTTGTCCCCGTAGACGTAGGTTCCTTCACTCGACAGAGGTGTACGTAGACTTCCCCGGAGTGAAGCCTCGAGTTGGGCGCCAATTGTAAAAGGTGGAGACGTTCGGGGGGACTTCTTCTCTGACGTTGCCGCCAAGAAAACTCGTGCGTGTGCGTGAAGTTCGGCGAAAGACGTTTATTTCGACGTTACGTGGTACAGAGATGGGTGACTCAGCAACGCGTCTTACTCAGGCGTAAAAGCGCGGGCTAAGTGCGGGATACAATTTACTATGGGAATGGGACGTTAGTTAGGATATCCAAGACCGGTCTTAAAACACTTAAGAGCCGACTCAGAGTAATCCTAGACTTGAAAGACTGGAAGACTGAAGACAAATAATCACTTGTTCAGGTCCGAGTCTTATACAATCGGAGAAAAACAATGTCGGCGCGATCTAAGTAACATACGACACCATCTAGCGACGAGTATCTGAACTAATCTTGAAATTAGCAAAATTGTATCTGGGGTGGTCATCATTCGAAGAATCACAACGATTGCACGATGTAACATACACACAGAGCCATCTATCGGTGCGCGGCGACACTACATGAGTGCCACTTGGTCTTTGCTTTTATACTCATAATGACATCTATGGAGTAGTAGCGGTATTAAATAATAAACAAAATTATGGTTTGTTACAATAGTAATTTATTAATGTAATATTTTTGGGTAGAATAATATTATGTTTAAAACATCAATATGTTTATTGGAAAGCACGTTAAGTCGTTCATCGTGCGCCTGATTTCTCCCCGGTCATATGGACTATGTTTTATAAAAGTACTGTCACAAAAATAAAGCGAAAATTCGAAAACATATTGCTCACTTTTCCCTAACTATACCTACACACCGAATAGAAGGAAGCCATTTTACGTTGAATGTAAGCAGGAATCGCATTTAAGAGTTAATTCCAACGATTGGCTCATTAGTTTGACTCGTCTCTAATTAGAACCATTCAAGCTGATGAATCGAGAATTATCTCGCGAAAAGTACCTACCTATAGCATCCGATGGCAGTTAAATGGAAAATTTGAAACTTTTGAACAGGTTTCAAAAAATATGTGCATGTAATATTACTTTTGTATGAAATATCTGGGATGGGATGTAAAAGAGCGACCTATCATCTTTTCCCTCCAAACCAACCTCACCTGCCGTGGTGCGTCCAGCCAAATAACAAACCAGGCGCTGGTAACCGATTGGTGGCGGTATAACCATCACAATGGAAGGCGCAGCTAATTACCACAGACCGATGACGGAAACCAGCGTCACCGGAGCGAGAAAGAAAGAGCGCTGGGCTACGCCCTGCCCAGCGTGGCGATTATGGGTATATCCTCCAGATGTTTACCCTAAGTGGGTAGCAACTGGAGAGGCCTATGTCCAGCAGTGGACTGCAATAGGCTGATGATTATGATGATGATGATCCATCATCGCATGGACTATGTTTCACTTGTTAATTGATTAAATCCAAGAGTAAATTCAAAAGTAGCGAAATAGTGGAAACCGCTTACAGAAGCGCGGATCTAAAGAACATCTTAATATCTATCCCAGCCCTCTGAGCCCTCTCGGTACTCTACACCACCATAAGACAAAGCAACAACAATCCTTTGTACGTCCAACACTATGCTCATAATAACACCATGTACCGACTAAAATACAATTTAATTGCATGACGGCGAGGCCGGAGGCATTAGCAAAAATAAAATAGGCATTCCGCCGCCCCCTGGCGGCAGGAAATGAAAAAGCACTTGGTCGTACCGAGAGCATGGTGCGCAGTACTAACAAACTGCTTTGTCGGACCGGCTGGCTGGGTGCAGAACGGCGTAATGGAGTATTGATTTAAACTGAATTTAAATTAAATTAATTTGATGTGTAATAAAATTTTATTTAAAATAAAAAAATAACCCAAGATATGCCATGCTGAGCCACACGGCACCAAACTTAGCCGAAGCTTTTACTATTAGTACTAAACAAATGACAAGCTTACTTAGGACTTTAAAAAAAAATAAGAATCCTTACTTACTAAAAGGCTAATACGAGTATTATAATATAACTCAACGAATTTTTTTATATCAAATATCCGAAGCGAAGCGAAGCGGAGGTGGTTCGCTAGAAGAAAACAGGACAAGCGGCCAAAAGTTCCAGTTCCGCTAATTTTTGAGACGTGTTTTGAAGGGTGGTTCTTCGATTCCCGAATTTATATAATAATCTATGCATTTTTTAAAGAGTTATCATCATCATCCTATCGCCGTCCACTGCTGGACATAGGCCACTCCAGTTGTTAACCACTTTGGGAAAACACCTGGAGGTTATACCCATAATCGCCACGCTGGGCAGGCCGGTTGGCGATCGCAGGGCGTAGCTTCTCGCTCCGGTGACGCTACTGCCAGTCATCGGCCTGTAGCATTTAGCTGCGCTTTCAATCGTGATTGTTATACCGCCACCATTTGCGGTTGCGGTTGCCAGAGTTACGATCGTTATTCAGCAGGATGCACCACGGGCAGGCGAAGGTGGTTTGGAGCGAAAATATGATAAGTCGCTCCCATACACTTACTTTTTGAAGAGTAACATACTTTTACATACATACATCCGCATACCATCCAGACGTTGGTGGCGCGCTCCTCGTTCTTGCCCCGTGCCATTAAGTCATGGAATACCCTTCCAGCTCATGTTTCCTTCCTCTTACAATCCTGGGTTCTTTAGGCAAGGCGTGAAACGGCATCTCAATGGGCCTTCAGGGTGAGAGCGACAGGCGCAATGGGTTTGTACAATTGTGCCTGTCGACCTAACTTTTGGATCTCACGACCGCTCACCATCAGGTGGAGTGAGGTCATTCTGAGAGCTCGTCTTATAAGAAAAAAAAATACTGCATAGTCGAATATCTCAGCTACCAACTCCTACCTCAGGCCAAAGGGTTCAAAGGAAAATCGCGCTGTCGATGGAAGTAACTGCAACGCCGTGCCGCCGACGTGTTTATTGTCGGCGGCTTTGTGCCGGCAGCCGCCGATTCAATTATAACAAAACTATTGAACTAGAAAAAGTCCCTTTTGATGGTGTTAAACGGTTTACGGAGCCAGCGTCTTTGTGTGAATGCGTATTTTAATTTGTCCGACTTGGGTATTGTGGTCATTTCCGTTGAAGGAGAAAGGATGTCGTTGAAGGAGAAAGGGTGTTCGATCGTTCTGTGTTCTATCTGGATACCTAAAATCGTTCTGTGTTCTACCTGGATACCTAAAATCGTTCTGTGTCCTATCTCGATGCCTAAATTTGAACGATCGATCTCCAAAGAGGTTTACATGGTATTCGGATTTAGTATTCCACCATCTCATCTCTTGTGGGTGCCGTAGAACACGACTAAGGGAAATTCAGGAAATCAGCAGCCGCATAGCAGCAAAACGCGGTCAACCTGCCGGCGAAGCGTGGTGACTAAGGAAAATCCCTCAAATTTATCCTCGGGAAAGGCCTATGCCACATGACATGACACTATTATAAAATCATCATCATCAGCCTATTTCAGATCACTACTGTACATTAGGTCTCTCCACTTGTTCGCCATTTTGGGTAAACAACTAGATGCTTTTCAAATTTTCGGAACATAATCACCAAACTGAGCCACGCAGGGCGTTGCTCCTCGCTCCTGTGACACTGATGCCCGTCATCAGCCTGTGGTATTTAGTTACGCCTTCAAACATAACTGTTATAACGCCGCCAGTCAGTTGCCAGAGCCTCGTCTGTTATTCGGCAGGAGGAGGTGAGGCTTGGAGCGAAAAGATGATAGGTCGTTCCTCTACATCCCGAAAAGGTTACGAAAAGGTTACTATTGTGTATAAATATCACAACAAAGAAGCAATAGGCGCTCAATGATAGACTTCAACTCGCTATACCGTGATTGGTCCAAATAGATTTCAAGAAATCCGATCACCAATGACGCCGCATTGTGGCCGCTGCGCCCCGGGCCGTCTGTCCGTACATCAATTAGGCTCCGGTACGAAACAGCGCCGAGCCCTATGGCGCTGTAATCGAGAACGTACGATGTACAAATAAACATCGCATATTCGTCTGTGCATCGATTCAGAACAATTCGTCAGGTCTACAGTATCGCACGAATCATATTGACTGGCTCGGTGGCTCAATTGGTAGTGACTCCTGCCTTCTGAGCCAAGGGTCGTGGGTTCGATTCCCACCGGGGACAAACATTCGTGTGATGAATACTTGTGTTTGTTCCGTGTCTGGGTGTTTATAATTTGTATTTAAGTATTTATTTGTGGTACCTTCGTTGTTCTGATACCCATAACACAAGTGCTTAAACTACTTACTTTGGGATTAGAGCAATGTATGTGATGTTGTCTGATATTTATTTAATTTAATTTAATATTTGGGTAAAAATGCGATATGGGTCATGGTTGCTAGCGGCGTCTAAAGACCAAGAGGACATGCCAGAGACTTGCCACGCTGGGCCATACAGCGCCATTTGTCGCTCACCACCGCCCATGGACACCCGCAACTCAAATCGAGTACAGGGGTCGCTGCCAGCCTTTTAAATAGGAGTATGCTCATTGAAGATTCCCAAGTCGTAGATGTTGGGAAAGACTCGCAGAAAGTCGGTTTCACAAAACCGACGCGCGAGGCAAGAGGTTCAAAACGCGTAAAGTGGATCGCCAACCATAGAAATTATGAGGATGGAATTGCAATCAGTTACGTGTGGTGCGTTAAAGAAACTCAACTGCGGGCAGTGAACGAAATTACCAAACATGTCTACGTCCATCAAAATGAATAAATAAATAAATAACCCAAGACATGCCACGCTGGGCCACACAGCGCCACCTAGCCCCAAACTAAGCCAAAGCTTGTACTATGGGTACTAGACAACTGATCAACTTACTTAGATCCATTTTTTTTTTGTAAATAAATACATACATATTATACATAGAAAACACCCAGACCAATACAAACAGACATGTTCATGAACACAAATGTTTGTACTGTGCGGGAATCGAACCCACGACCCTTGGCTCAGAGGGCAGAGGTCACTACCAAATGAGCCACCGAGCCAGTCAAACATTCAAAGTCGCTACATTCCCGATCATTTTGCACGTCCTCCGTCCGCCATCAGTGAAAATTACTCAGGAGCACTCGTATTACCATACGTCCTTCGCACGGGCCGTTAAAAACATCGCTTATCTATCTCGGGCACAAAGAAAGCATTACTGAATTAATGTCCCGACGCTATCCCCCGCCCTCGGAATAGCAAATGGAGTAAAAGATTGGCCGCTCGCTTCGGCCTGCATAATTCATGTAACACCTGCCATGCCACTACATTTTTTTCTAACTTTCACTAAATATCAAGGTTCCGTTATCTGTTAACTGAAACCTGGGTAGGGTACGTTACCCCAAATTCATCTTAAGATAAACTAGCTGTGCCGGCGGCGTCGCACGCGTGGATATCGGGTTTCAAAAATAACTGACTTCCATAAAACAGTATAATAAGTTACGGTAATAGCTAAATTTTAAGTTAGACCTCTAGCAATGCATTGGTGAAAACCGCATTCAATTCCATGCAGTAGTTCTTGCGTGATGCGCGATCAAACATGCAGATAAAAAATTGTCCCGTTTTCCCAACACTTCCCTTCACTGCTCTGCTTCTATTGATTGTAGCGTGATGAAAAGTATACTATAACCTGCCCAGGAGTATGAAGAATAATCGTACCAAGTTTCGTCAAAATCCGTCTTGTATTTTTTTTTCTATAACGAACAAACAGACAGACGGACAGACAGACAGTCAGATAAAAATTTTACTGATTGCATTTTTGGCATCAGTATCGATCACTAATCACCCCCTGATAGTTATATTGAAAAAATATTTCTTGTACAGAATTGACCTCTCTACAGATTTATTATAAGTAAGTATAGAAGACGAAGATTGTTAACGTGAATTCGATGGCATTATGTGGCGGTCCATCATCCGTGACTTTTCCGGACTTAAAAAATAAATATCAGACAACATCACATACACTGCTCTAATCCCAAAGTACAAATATACCCACCTAATATAAACCCACCCTGGACAAACATTCGTGTGATGAACACTTGTGTTTATTCCGTGTTTGGGTGGTTATATTTGTATTTATGTACATATTTGGGTACTTTTGTTGTTCTGATACCCATAACACAAGTGCTCAAGCTTGTTAAATTGGCATGGGAGCAGTGTATTATGTAATGTTGGTCAATTTTATTTTAAAATTCATTTTCGGAGTGACGATTTGCGCAGGATGGCTGGCAAGTGCTGGATGCAAGAAGAAGAAGAAGGCGAACATTGAGAGAGGCCTGTGTCCAGCAGTGCATTGATAGTGACTGATGATGACGAATAAAAGTCATTTAATATCGTATGACGTAATCTCGTCTAAATCGATAGAAATTTTGCAAACTTTTTAACAGCAACATTCGTACCTTACTTCCTACCTCATCATCATCATCAACCTATCGCAGTCCATTGCCGGACATAGGCCTCTCCACTTGTTCGCCACTCAGGGCCAACATCTGGAGGTTATACCTATAATTGCCACGCTGGGTAGGCTGGTTGGCGATCGCAGGGCGTAGCTTCTCGCTCCGGTGACGCTGCCCGTCATCGGTCCGTGGCATTTAGCTACGCCTTCAATTGTGATGGTTATACCGCCACCAGTCGGTTGCCAGCGCCTCGTTCGTTATTCGGCATGTACCACGGGCAGGTGAGGTTGGCTTGGAGCAAAAAGATGATGGGTCGCTCCCTTACATCCCTTCCTACCTACACCAGTTTTAAGACACAGAAACTTTCCTTCGCAGAATCTTTAAATAGAACGTCGAGTTTTACGGGCCCGCTAGCCATTAGCACTAAACAATAAATTGCTTGAATTACAATTAGAAGGTAATCCCTAAACACGAGCCGCTGTTGGGCGCTAAGGAAGCCAGCAACAGATAAAAACCGGCCAAGCGCGAGCCGGACTCGCGAGACTCGGTCCCATTTCCATACCATTTTCTTGACTATTAAATTTAATGTTTTGACTATTTGTAAGTGCTTGTTTCAAGGTATAGATTGATTTGGAGATTTGTGAATAGTACCTTAACTTGAACCTGTAAATATCCACTGTTGTATACCTATAATAGGCCTCTCCCCCCTCAGACAGTCCATCCTCAGGCCTCAGACAGAGAGACAGCCTGACGGATGGACAAACAGCAAAGTCTTATTAGTAGGGTCCCGTTTTTACCCTTTGAATACGGAATCCCAAAGAGGAAGGGTAAAGCTACAGCATGACGTCATTTGTGTGTCCAATTTCAAGAATGGAATTAATTTGGAAGCCATCTTGAATTTCAAAATGTAATTATTTCATGAACAGGACTTAATTAATGCCATTTTCATTTGCCGTTGTACCGTATCTATCGCATCAAAGCTCAGGTAGACTGTTACGTAAGTTGTGTACCAAAAGAATTGTATCGAGGATAGAACGGTCGCCTTGTGCAAATAATCGCCTTCAAATTTTAATACTATTCACGCTTTTATTAATAATCTAGCGACTCGCCCCCGCTTCGCTTCGGGTATTTAAGAATGAGACCAACAATTTATTAATTGTCTTCTCAGTTACATACAGTACATAGGTATATATATTACACTAGCTGTGCTCGCGACTTCGTCCGCGTGGAATAGTTATTTTTTCCCCGTTTTGTTTTACATTTTCCATTATTTCTTCGCCGCTAATAGTTGCAGCGTGATGTTATATAGCCTAAAACCTTCCTCGATAAATGGTCTATTCAACACAAAAAGAATTTTTCAATTCGGACCAGTAGTTCTTGAGATTAGCGCGTTCAAACAAACAAACTCTTCAGCTTTATAATATTAGTATAGATAAAATCGTACAGGCAGACAAAAGGACAAAGTTCAGCTGATAGTGCCGCGGGAGCACGTCCCCGGCAGCGCTGGTTTCAGCTTTCCCCTACCCTCTGAGGTGTTAGTGGAGGGCTGAGTGCCTATTTAAAGGAACACATTAGAAACCTCTTAGTTATCAGTGTTTCTCTACCATATTATGCATGTATTATACATCTAAGCCATCCTCTTGAATCGCTCTATCTATTAAAAAACCTCATCAAAATCCGTTGCGTAGTTTTAAAGATCTAAGATAAGGTCAGAAAGACAGGCAAAAGCGACTTTGTTTTATAATAATACTACAGTTATTCTGCACCTTATCTTATATACCTTTTTATGCACCTTAGTGCATAAAAATACTTGTAACAGCCTCAATAGTCTTGTGATGGAAAATAACTCACAAAAAGTGAAATTGAGAATAATTTAACAATACCATACAATGATCAGGAGATGGCGCACGACAGATCCAGGTGGCGACGTTTAATATCGGAGGCCAAAACTCACTTTGGGTCGCTGCGCCACCATAGTCAGTAAGTAAGTTTAGAATGATCAAATAATTCGATCCCAAAGTAAATAATCACATGTGAAATTATAGGAATCGGATTTAACGAAGACATTGCAAATACATTTAAAGACACTTTAATAGTAAATAATAATAATGAGCCGCCCGTCCGGGGAAGGACCTCCACCCTATAGAATACCGCAGTCAAATGACCTCTGGGTCGTGTTTCTGCCGGTGAGTAGGGTTTCCGAAGCTCGTGGGGGGTTAGGGTCGGGCCGGCATGGCGGTGGCAACTGACAGGTAACTGACCAGTTACTTGCCCGTTGTCACAGCGACTTGGGCTTCTCTTTCGCTTTCCATCAGGCGTAGGGAAGCCAATAAGTCGAGCCACTATAAAAAAAAATAGACAAGCAAGGTGTGGTTTGTAATAATTAATCAAGATCATTAAACCACCCATGTAATATTTTCAAACTTTGCGATCTCTAAAACTACCAAACCCCGCTTACTAACCAGGCTTAAATACACACACTCGAAACTTCAACCAAACAAACCCACTTCTTTACGAAAAACTAATTACTCAAATTAGAGTAATTGAAGGAGACAGACACCAGCTGACATCGACTGAACGAAGCCAAAAATCCACGATTAAATTTAAAGCCGAGTAAGTTTAAATTAATTTTGTACCTACCCGCAGTATTTTGATAGTCCCGTCCCGCTCAAAGACTAAGTACGTCTTAAAAAGGGTTACAACTTTTAGCCAAACGCTAATACCCGACTTCGTACTATAGCTAAATGAATTTCGTACCAAATTTTCGGGGGCGTTGGGTCTAAATAATTCGATTTAGGTTGTATGTGCGCACGAATTAGAACACTGTTTCCAAATCTTGTAGTACGTGACCCATTTTACGAGAATCAAAATAGCGGACTCCTTTAAGCTATCATCAGACGTCCACTGCTGGGACAGGGGCTTCCCCCAATGACATTTCAAGGGGGAATTTGCCATAATCACCAGATTTACGTTAGTTAAGAAAAGTAATCCTCTCCTCTCTTACTTTGCCGTGCCCGACAGGGTCCATAACTGTACTTTAGTTTTAAGTAACTATTTTGTAACATCGTATAAACTTATGGAGTGCAATAAAGAATATGAATACTTGACTTTGGACTTGGGAGCCTTCAAGAAACGAGCGTACTCCTATTTAAAAGGCTGGCAGGGACCCCTGAACTCGATTTGAGTTTGGTGTCCATGGGCGGTGTCGACTGCCTACTAGCAGGCATCACATTTGCTCGTCTGCCACGTCTTGCATAAAATTTCCTTTAAAAAATTCAGTCGAATTGGGAACCTCCTCCTTTTGTTTGAAGTCGGTTAACTACCTACTGATTGTTCGAATCTCTTTTTGCTGCAAATCACTTATCGCTTCACGACGCAAGTTATTCCGAGAACAGCTTACAAATTAGGCACCAAAGCAGGCCCTTCTCTTGCAATTCTTTGGCGGCTGAGATCCGGCAAAGTGTCCACATTACTCTTTAAGTAAGCCCGTAAGGATAAGTGCTCAACATTCACTATTCAGCAAATAAAAGAGCCATTTTCCTTGGATCTGACCGGGTAATGGAAAAACAGAGGACGGTAAGGTGCCACCGCGAAAACTGTGGAAGTATCATGATCCAAAAAAATATCAGAAGTCATAGAGCGGTGTGTCTAGTGACAATGGTTGTCATATTTTTCTTACCAAGAGGCGGCAGACGAGCAAATAAGACGCCTGATGGTAAGAAGTCAACACCGCCCATGGCAAGACAAATCGAGTTCTGGGGTCACTGCCGGCCTTTTATAAAGGAGTAGGTACATAGGTCGTATGAATTCTACACTTTATCATGTACGACACGATAGAAATAGGAAAATAATTATTTTGGTATCGTGTAAGGTTATCGTGTGACAAAGGTGTAGCCTCTAACAGATTTGTGCGGATCCGGTGACCTATTTGCAATGTTCCATCGAGTTCTGTCACAAGGTAAGGCAATATTTGTATTGTAACATAGAGTTGCATTTTCTCACGAACTTTTCCAAATTGTTAGCCATGATCTAGTGCTTAATTGATTCAATGTGTCTTATAAGAAATATTCCTTTCACCATCATCATCATCAGCCTATTCTTCCAATGAGGACAATCTAATCATTTCATCTTCATCATTGACCGGCTCGGTGGCTCAATTGGTAGTGACCCCTGCCTTCTGAACCAAGGGTCGTGGGTTCGATTCCCGCCCGGGACAAACATTTATGTGATGAACACTTGTGTTTGTTCCGTGTCTGGGTGTTTATATTTGTATTTAAGTATTTATTTGTGGTACCTTCCTTGTTCTGATACCCATAACACAAGTGCTTAAGCTACTTACTTTAGGATCGGAGCAATGTATGTGATATTGTCTGATATTTATTAATTTATTTAATCACTATCCTGCCAACATCCACGGCTGGATGTCATCTCCAAATGCCAATTGTCATTTGGGAGAATTTTATTTATTTATTTAAACTTTATTGCACAAAATGGTACAAAAGGCGAACTTAATGCTTTCTCTACTATTCAATGGTCATGCAGAGAGCAGGTTTGTTGTGCGGTGAGTGTACAAAAGGAAACACAATAAAAGAAAATACATTATTTATATAAAATAAACTTATATGTGGAAATATGCTACAATAAAGTATAATATAATTAATTAATTTATATGTGGAAATATGCTACTTATAGTATAATATAAGAGACATATACTTACATATCGTACATAAATAGACAAATATATACCATGTATGTACTAAATATATTACATAAACTATAAACATACAATACATAGAATTCGCCTCAGTCACCACACCTGGGTGGGTTGGTGACCGCAGTAGGTTTTATTTGTACCCACGTAAACGCTTGCCCATTTTCCGATATTCCCTTAGTCGACTGCAACACCGACGCACATTTACGTTAGTACTAATTAACAGGCATCCCTAACGGAATCCATCTATAACGCCAATCAAACTACTTTAAACTTTGAGTAATTTATTATACTGGTATAACGGTATTACAACTCGACTTATCACATTTTAAATAATTATTCGTCGAACATAGATTTCCCTCGATGTCTGTCTTCGGTCCAAGCTGGTAAAAGAATGACTCGCTTGCTTCGTCCATCCGCCCAGCACAGCTTCCCCCTCCATTTTTTTCCCGCCTATTTTGCCGACAGAGAGGCGCGCTGCCAATGTTGCCACTCAAAAATGAGTTGCCACGTAATTCTTAAAAAACATACTAAATAATGAGGGCAATAATTAGACAAATATTAAAAATCATGACATTCGGCCATCCGACAGCGTGCCGTCTCCCGACGCACCACTACATAATTATTTAAGGAAAAAGCCAATCGAAACAATCACTTAACAATATATGATTACACACATGAGACAAACATATGATTCAACCAATAGTGCTAAAGCGCCGTCTCAATAAAATGAGAACCTGACATTACAACTAAATGAATAACACAAAAACAGTTTGACTTATAACAACAAATTACTGCTAAATTACAACCTTGCATTTCCTCGTACAATATGTATGCCACATCAGTTTTAATCATTAACGGGTAAATATAAAATCATGACATTCGGTGGTAGTATTCTAATTGATTGACATAGTTTTCAAAGTATACACATTTGAGACTAACATGCGACAGGAACAATTGAACAAATGTCTTAAAATAAATAGTTGACAGCTAGGTGTATACCTATATATAATATATAAAAATGAAATTAAAAAGAAAACAATAATAACTAATATTACATACTTAACTATTTACTGTGCCTATGCACACGATAGACATAAATGTGGAAGAAAAAGAAGCCTAACTAGCCGCTACTAGACGATGCACTAGATTCAAGTAGGTACTTTACTAATAACATCTTCATTACAGTGTTACAAGGAGAATGAGGAATACACATTGGTTCCTTGACTCCAAAAAGAGACCTTATGATGATAATTGCAAAACTGTTTGTAGTAGACAGTGAGAGTCAGATCGTTCTCAGGTTAGTAACTAGCTTTATCCTGTGCAGAAAATCTCGGCAGCTTCTTCCCTCTCGGTCGCAAAAACGTTTTAAAACAGCGATTCTGAAACACATTAGTAAGTAAATACAACCTCCAAAAAAATACTATTTTAATGATACCTATTGGTAGCCAATTGGGAAATGTGAATAAATTTAAATTCATTAATTATTTTGAAAGTCCAAATTCACTATGATCTTGTGATGTCATGATGTCATTTGATATAAATAAAGTAGTTTTGTTTACAGTTCTTAGTCAAAGCCTTGATGCAAAATAAATTTGACAGTGTATGATTAAAGTGGTGACCATTGACAGAGGCCACTGCGCAGCACTGAAAACTGGCCAATCCACTGTGTCAAATCCAATTGAAAACTTGTTAAGACATTCAGACTTATCAACCCCTCCAATAGCCAGTGGCAATTAAGTAGTGAACGTACGTACAAATAAATAACAATATTTTTTTTATTGTGTCTTATCTCTTGGGGACACCAAATATATTTGTACGCCTTTACAGGCAGACCCAACTATAACTATTTGTTTATTTTATTGTAACCTGTTCTGACAAACAAAGAATTTGATTTGGTTTGATGAATCTCTAATGGTCATTAGTTCGCCCACTATGACAGAAAGATCATTAAATTGTCATTCATCTTATTAGAATAAATCGTAAAAAATAATGATCACAGGGATATAGCGTAACCTTCTTTAGGATGAGGTTATCCATAAACAAACAGTAGACATCCCATATAGACTGTATAACTACATTCAACCTTCACGTAATAAAGTTTGTAAGGACCGATGATCTCCCATGATGGTCTTAAAATAAATTATTCACACCATTTCCCTACATTAGCTATAATTAATAACCAATTTAATGAGTCGATACGTAAATTCAGGTCGTTTTTCAAGCCCAATGAAATTCAGTGACATTGTCCCAATGTTGGAACATAATCCATTAAAGTGTTTTACTGAAATTTAATGTCCCTCCCGATTTCAAGCCTATGATACGTCCACCCTTAACCAAATTTCCCTTCGCCTCCTAGAAAACCTCAAACCCCAAATAAGTTATTTGTTAGCCAGCAGATAGTTTCATCTCACTAGACTCTGTTCAAACAATTGAAAGTACTCACTGTCCCTTGCTTATATTTATATGAGGTGTTAAAACCTGTTAAAACTCACCCAGAGCTATTAATTTAAGACTCTGTACAACATTCCAGGTCCAAATAAATTAATCATGCCTTTTAATGAAAACAGCTATGCGTTCAAGGAACAGTCGGTCATTGGCTGTCAAATTATATAATAAGTTACCCATGAACGCAAATGATATGACAATTAGTAAGCTTAGAATATGGCTTATTCAACATGGTTTTTATTTTAAAAGAATATTTTGACCACACGTGTGACTTGCTTTATTTACTTCGATTTTTAATGATATTTTGAAATTATGGTATGTGCCTTATAATGTTATTCTGGTTGTATAATTAGGTGTTCTAATAATTTAGTTATTTTGACGTATAATAATGAATCTCACTTGTATGTATTCAATTCAATAATTAATTTAATTTGACATGTAACAATTTATGTCATTTGACAACTTGACATAATATTTGCACGCTCTGAACGTGTTTACTTCTTTAATATACATAATCATCTGTAATATTTTGTACCGCAATCTAGAATAAACAAATTCCTATTCCCAGAGGCAAGTCCACTACTATTGCGGCAATAGTTCATGAAATATTTTGACGCATGTGAAAGTAAACAATACGCCAGAGATGTACTCTGATTTGTCACGAGCGTGCATGGCGCAGACCACCCTTGATACTACACTTGGACATCGAGCTGCTCTAAGTGGACTAGAGTACCTAGTGCCCTACATTTCTAGTTAGAACGTTCCCCTTTTTTTTTATTAATATAAAATAAATAATAATCACGTACGTGTGCGTAACATATTATGTAAAATAAAAATGTTTATCCTACAATACAAATCGTTCCCCGCATACAATTCAATTGAGATAACCAAATACATATTACAAAGTCCCTAGAAAAAACTATCAGCTGCCGCTGTACTAACCTTAAGGCCTGTATCGCAGGAACAATTACAATTTATAATTGTAAATCTATATCAAATTAACTGGAAGGTCCGGTTTTATATCCATAATAGGGGGGGCAAACCTCTTAGTTTTCCACCCCAGTTAGGTAGGTTTGTGCCCATCGTGCCTGATGTGTATGTATGTGATAGTGTATGTACTTATAATAAATAATAATAAATAACCCAAGACATGCCACGCTGGGCCACTCATCGCCATCTAGCCCCAAACTAAGCCTAACATGCTTCACTTAGGAAACCATTCAATTTAAATGGGCACCATTTAAATGAATATATCAGAGATCAACATCCTATTACATACCAAACTGTACCACGATATATCCTTACATAAGAAACGCCATCCGTCATAAATTTAACACTGAAAATGTATATACCTACGCAGGTTCTAAATTTTTATAAATTCAATAGTACCTATTCATTTCGATGTCACTCACTAATTTTGACAAGTTGATACAGGCACAGCCCAGTTTTAAATTATCTCTCCATGTATTTCTGTAGTGAATAAATGTCTTATATGGAAAATAAAATTAATAATATCAAAACAAAAACAAATCGACCGCCCCGGATTCTTGATAGTGTCAATCTATAGAATTACTTACATTCACATAGGTTTAAGTAGGTACAGTCTAATGTAAAATAAATAAAATTATACTACGAGCCACCAAGACTTCCCTGACGACAACGGACAACATCACACGGATATTACGAGCTGCTCGCCTGCATCGACATCCACCAATGGTCCCCTGCTGCTTGTGCCATGAGCAACTCGTCTGCGGCCCTTTGGACTTCACCAAGCGGAGCAGTCATCATGTCGTCAACTGCCATTACTTCTGCAAAGGAAAATTACACCGCCGACGTAATCCATTCCAGAACACATTGTGTACCCACTTTGTGAAATATCATCTATATCCCTATTGGCGAACTGACAAGTAGTTTAGATATCCCATCTATCGTTTGCATTTATTTGAAATAAAGGATTAAAAAAGTACAAGCCTCGCCTCAGTCCGGATATTATTACATTAATTTTAAGACATAGTTAAATTATAATTGGTAAAATTCATTAGTACTGAATCATTAAACATACATAGCTCCTTAGAGGGGTCTTGTCTTACTTAGGGACATAAATAATAAATAAATAAAAATCTTTATTGGAACATTACAAATTAGCACAGTAGCATCGGTGTATGATAATATCCGCAATAGTGCGAAACTATGTCGCGGGGTTATTAACACCCACCTCCTGATTTAGATGGATTACATTCCAAACAAAGAATACAATGATGAGTATGTGTATGAATGTGTGTGTATGTGTATGAATGTGTGTGTATGTGTATGAATGTATGAATGAGTGCAAAAATAATTTATTACATAAATAATCTCCAATTACTTGTGGAACATACATAGCTCCGTAGAGACATACATAGCCTTCAATTACTTGTGGAACATACATAGCTCCGTAGAGACATACATAGCCCCAATTACTTGTGGAACGCACATGGCTCCGTAGAGACACACATAGCCCCCAATTACTTGTGGAACGCACATGGCTCCGTAGAGACATACATAGCCCCCAATTACTTGTGGAACGCACATAGCTCCGTAGAGACACACATAGCCCCCAATTACTTGTTTAATAATATATTTATTCATTTATTTGAAATCAACCGCGTATCCATTAGATTTCATTAATGAGTATATGTTATACCAAATTATTAAGGCCTATTGGCCATGGCTCTGTTATTTCAGACTTCCTTAAAAATTCAAATTTAATCAATATGACATTTGATTGTGCGTTGTGCGTGCGTGTATGTGTACGTGTTTCAGGCATTAGGCTCAAACATTAAGAGGCTCACGGCCGGCTCAAGTATTAAGAGCTAAAAGCTAAATACTTATTTATTTATTTATTCTTTATTGCACGATAGAAATAGTGTACAAAAGGCGGACTTAATGCCGCATAGGCATTCTCTACCAGTCAACCATTGGGCTAAGCAGAAATAAATGTAGGTAGTGTGCTGCAGAGTTCGATAAAATTAAACAGCAAAAAGTACTTAAATAAATACATACACATTATAAAGTAAATATAATACAATATAGCTCATTAATATAATATACATATACATATAAAATAATATACATATATATAAATAATAGTAAGGACGACGACAGAGTAGTGAGACGACTTCGTTAATGCTTCATTTACTTTCTTATTGATATTTCTTTAATTAATACTTCATTGTGTACATGCTAAAAAAATACATAATTATATACATATATTATATATATTTAAAGTACGTGTGTGTGTGTGTGTGTGTGTGTGTGTGTGTGTTCGTGTGTGTACGAGAGAATCTGGTGCGGTAGCAGTATCAGTAAAAATCAAACCTTTAACACCCCTCTCTTCACCTATATAAATTAGATTACTTGTGGGTAGTGGCGTACATAGCCTTCTCTTGTACATGTAACTCCACGACATTTATAGCCTTAAATTTTGTGAAGCGTATGCAATCTTAGCGAAGTAATCTTTGAACATACATATTTTAAACTAAGATAGGCTCCATTTACTTAATACTAAGGCCAGAAATATAACCAAACCAAATATATCAACTTTCATTAGTATACCTATATCGTTGTATTTACTAAAAGACATTGGAAAGGAATTAGTACGTACTTATGTATAATACAGGCTCGGCCTCGCTTGTGTTATAATAACTGTGTACCGCATAAGTAAGCAAATGGACACAAAAAGTTAATGCACCGCTTACAATCAGTCTGTCACATAGCATTTTGACCTCATTCTACGCTACACTTAACGCTCAGATTCCTATGACGCGATAGGCATTGTTAATTAGTCTGACAAGCAATATCTGGCATAGCAAGCGAAAAATACTGTTTCGTTTCCAGTTGTGATATACAAAACGTAACTCATGTAATCAAATAAATTACTTTCTCACTTTCTCTTCTCTTCACAAAATTTTTATCTTCTCAATAACGGCGCAATTTCAACCAACGTTTAGCTTTTTCTAATACCGACCGCAGTCTAACATTTTATCGCAGACCAACATTGTTAAAGAGTAGCCTTAACCAAATGGGTCGTGCGATAAACCTTATTAGGCTTACAAGAGTAACATTAACAAAGAGTTGCCTTGTTCGAACATCACTCAAGTTGCAGTCCGCTCCAGAAAATACTTATGCAATAAATATAAAAATTCTAGCACCGACGTTTGCCAGAGAATCCGTCGCGGACTATTATCAAGGAGTTGCCTTGACCAAATAGAATCCGCGACAAATTATTTCAGGCAGACCAACAAGAATAGCACTATCAAAGAGTAGCCTTGATCAAATATTATTCAAGCTGTTGTCAGTGCTGGCGAAATCCAATCGCCATATTATTTCAAACACTCGCAATACTACCCGCAAAGTAACATTGTTAGAGAGTAGCCCCAACCAAATGTCCGTGACGGCATTACTTATTATGGAAAAGAAGAGAAGAGAAAAATAAAGCTGAATTTAAAGAAAAATTACAGTGTCGGCCTTTAATAGCTTGTCTATATTAATATCTCGTGTATATTAATATTAATTATAATAATTTGAAGAGTATTTCTACTCCGTACCTTGTAGGCTGCAGGTGTCTTTCCGCTTCTGATTTATAACGCCAATCAAACTACTTTAAACTTTGAGTAATTTATTATACTGGTATAACGGTATTACAACTCGACTTATCACATTTTAAATAATTATTCGTCGAACATAGATTTCCCTCGATGTCTGTCTTCGGTCCAAGCTGGTAAAAGAATGACTCGCTTGCTTCGTCCATCCGCCCAGCACAGCTTCCCCCTCCATTTTTTTCCCGCCTATTTTGCCGACAGAGAGGCGCGCTGCCAATGTTGCCACTCAAAAATGAGTTGCCACGTAATTCTTAAAAAACATACTAAATAATGAGGGCAATAATTAGACAAATATTAAAAATCATGACACATCTAAAATAACTAACAGTGCTACCTCAGAGGTGAAAATTGTACGCGGCAAACAGAATAATTAGCGCAAGAAATACTAGCTTCACTTCAAAACTAGCATTTACTACATACGCCCAAGCTTTCTAATCTCCCTTAGGTAAATTACCTACGTTCTTACATAAAGCAAACCACATAGTTCATCACAAGTGGCGAAATAGATGCATGGAATATAAACTCGTATTAATTTCCTCCTAGTTCCCCGATGGCCGACGGTCTGAAGACCCCAAATAGGTTTAATATACTGCTGGTAAATAGATTATGTATGTAAGGGGAGCGCTTATGAGAGTGGGCATCTGATATTAGAGTAATCCCTGGGAAGTTAAGGATTCTCAAGTTAAACTAACGGTGCTATGTTTACCCGACTGAGGTAGAAGGAGGGTTATTGTTTTTAGAAAGTATGTATGTATAATTGTTTGGTGCGCTCTACAGACTGATTGGTTTGATGGATTGTATATTGAGAGGTGTTGTCAGATTTGTGATTACTGTGAGAATAACATTGTATCCTTCTGTCCTACTAATTTAATAAATGGGAAAGCTTATTTGGAAGATGGATTTTGTTACTTTTTCACACGCAAACTATGTACAAAACGGATTCGAATAAATGTTTACAGTAAAATAGCTCATATTGTATAATATAAATTATAAAGATTTATCATACACGCGGGCATGCCCCCAAAAGAAAACTCAATAAAATACGAAAATTACACAGTACTATGTAACATTAATCATAGAATGTGTGATGAACGAAGCCACCACGCTGGGCTGTACTACAATAAAAAGCTTTTGTTCAGAGTTCTTAGTCTCAGTAGGCACCGGTCCTGGACGCGAGTGTTCGCTTGAGATAAATGCGGTTCGACGTAAAATTTGTATTATTATATTATTATTTATTTGACGGCTCACAATTATTCGGCCAGTCGCCTCGCCACTTATAGTTCCTTAGATTGCAGACAAGTGTTAGGCGTATTAAAGGCTGAGTTAATCGAAAGCGTGTTTACAAAGGTTTAGAGAGGTAAGGACCAGCGAATCTTCGCTCGAAATGAGCCGCCCGTCCGGGGAAGTAAATCCACCTATAGAATACAGAAGCTAAATGACTCCTTAAGAAGAAGAGGGATGTAAGGGAGCGACCTATCACCTTTTCGGGGATGTAACGGAGCGACCTATCACCTTTTCGCTCCAAGCCACCCTCACCTGCTCGTGGTGCATCCTGGTCATTTGGCTGCGGTATTCTGGTGGAGGTCCTTTCCCGGACGGGCGGCTCAATTCGTACCTCTCTTACACTAATATGTCCACCAACAAAATATTCTATGACCAACAAATCAAAGTCGAAAAGTAGTATAGAAGAAGTCCCTCTTGAGCCTATAGTATAGATACACATAATACACATAAAGTACACAATGTACTTAACGAAGTCGTGACCGCAGTGAGCGCAGCCGATCTAATTCGCGGCCACAACCACATTAATTGGGCATTACGCGCAACACGCTCGCACACTTCTTGCCGAGCTATAAAAATATATGCCCTGATAGTTGCCGTACACTGCTAACGAAACATTGTATCTTGTCCAACTTCATCATTAGCCTATTGCAGTCCACAGCTAGACATAGCTCTCTCCAGTTGATACTACGCTGGGCAGGCAGGTTGGCGATCGCAGGGCGTCACTCCTCGCTCCGGTGACGTTGTTGCCCGTCATCGGCCTGCGGTATTTAGCCGCATCTACAATAAATTGTGATGACTATACCGCCACCAGTTGGTTGCCAGAGCCTCGTTTGCTGTTCAGCAGGACGCCCCACTGGCAGGTGAGGGTGACTTGGAGCGAAAAGGTGATAGGTCGCTCCCTTACATCCCAAGGTATACATTTAGGATAAGGAATAGCTAGATAGAAAGAGTAAGGTGAAGAAGTTGTCCATTAAATGGGGCAACACTTCACATCTATTAATAAACCGACTTAAAAGAGGAGGAGGTTCTCAATTCGACTGTTATTTTTTTCATACAAAACTTTTCCGTCGTCAGCAGCGTACGCGCTCCACAACAAAGGTCTCACGCGAAGAGCTCCCTGACGTGCAAACACGGGATTTGCTTTTGCCCTTTTTTCCCCGGCAATAAGATTCGACGCTAATCGACGCTTCAGCAATAATGTACCGGCGCTAAGTGAAAGTAGCTTTAAACATACAATAGGGGTCATTGTAGCACGTATACGGAATAACGAAACGGCTAAATGGGAAAGTGTATTTAGTGGGAATGGAAGCACGTAACGGGCAGTGATTCGGCGGTGTGCTATCGATTTTTATCGGGTTACATGTTTTTTGTTGGCCGGTTTTATTTTTATTTAGTGCATGTGTTTGATTTTCGTTGTTTCTCTGCGAATGAATATTAATAACAATGTTCGAGTAACCGCTAGTAGTAGGTAGGCTTTCGATGTGTTGTTCGATCCATTTAACGTTAAAAGTCCGAGAAGATGGCTAAGCTATGGAACTCGAGTCCTGACAGATATAATCTTCAGATTTTCAGGGCGAAATTGAATGCGTTTTTGTTGGGTGAGCGCGCTCCACCGTAGCTTCTAACATCACTTAACATCAGGTTGGGGTCAAGCACTACATATTTCACAGTAATACTACCTAAATGGGGATGTAAGGGAGCGACTTATCATCTTTTCGCTTCAAGCCAACCTCACCTGCCCGTGGAGCATCCTGCCGAATAACAAACGAGGCACTGGCAACCGACTGGTGGCGGTATAACCATCACAATTGAAGGCGTAGCTCAATACCACAGGCCGATGACGGGCAGCAGCGTCACCGGAGCGAGAAGCTACGTCCTGCGATCGCCAACCCGCCTGCCCAGCGTGGCGATTATGGATATATCCTCCAGATGTTTGCCGTGAGTGGCGAACGACTGGAGAGGCCAATGTCCAGCAGTGGACTGCACTGCAATAGGCTGATGATGAACTACCTAATATTGCCGTGTTCATTTACTAAAAACGACAAATTGCATCATATTAGCGCTGAAATGTGTATGTTAACCAATGTACACTGTC
Organism: Conogethes punctiferalis; assembly: GCA_031163375.1. Lineage (NCBI taxonomy): Eukaryota > Metazoa > Arthropoda > Insecta > Lepidoptera > Crambidae > Conogethes > Conogethes punctiferalis. The sequence continues at coordinate 14,121,665 of CM062093.1, forward strand.
CTTTCTCTCTGCAATTCGAAATCACAATCTGTGTAAAAAATCCAAAAAATATTGTTTTATGGATGGTACAGTTGTAATGTTTGTTTATATCGATACACAGAAATTGAAATAACCATTCATTTAAAAACGAAAAGTATTTATTTTAAACCAATATTGTTGACAACAATCGAAATATTTTCGAAAATACCTATATTTAGTAAAACAGGATACCGATTAATATCAGTTGTTATTTTTAATACTTTCAAATAATACTTTAAATTTCATTAAATTCGATTGTTTTTCTATCACTTTACATACTAACTAACAGTAGACTAAAACTCGTGACGTCATTGTGTAAAAAGCCATACAGAATACATATTATGATAATATCATATATGTATTTTATGATGAACTAGCTGTGCCGGCGGCGTCGCACGCGTGAATATCGGGTTTCCAAAATAACCGACTTCCATAAAATGGTACTTACATTTTAAGTTAGACTTCTAGCAATACATTAGTGAAAACCGCATTTAATTCCATGCAGTAGTTTCCGCGTGATGCGCGATCAAACATACAGGTTAAAATTTCTCCCGTTTTCCCAACACTTCCCATCACTGCTCTCCTCCTATTAACTGTATCGTGATGAAAAGTATCCTATAACTTGCCCAGGAGTGTGAAGAATAATTGTACCAAGTTTCGTCAAAATCCGTCCAGTAGTTTTTTTTTCTATAACGAACATACAGACACAGACAGACAGACAAAAATTTTACTGATTGCATTTTTGGCATCAGTATCGATCACTTATCACCCTCTGATGATTTGCTCGAACCAATCTAGGCCTCCAATCTCCTTTGGCACGAATTCTTATCGAATTTAACGCATTCAATGCTATGATACCAGAATTGGACCTATTTGGAGCTTCTCTTCCTAGGTTCAAATTGATTTTGTTGTCATACCTATCAGGCTCTCCTTAGCTTGCTAACCCAACCGCACCGGTTGGTTACTGTGTATCCGTTTCAAGATTTTTATTTTTCGTGAATGTTATGTACGCCGTAATTGTGGTACATATCAGACGTTTATGTTGTATACCTATAATATTTGTGAATGTATAATATGTATCATGTGGTTGTACTTAAATAAATAAATAAATAAATGATCCTAGTAAGGTAAACGCTCCTATTACGGAGGTATTTCGCAACATTCGAAACTAGGAGACAAAAATAAGCATTTGTAAGTATTTCTAAATGTGCAAAACCACTTCATCGTCAAAAGTGGTTATTATATTTTGTATTTCTATTGATTTTGGTTTCTTTTGATGTTAGTTTTTTTTTTTTAATATTTAAATAGCCGAGTCGATTGTTCCTAATTCGGAGGTATAATTTCGGTCAGTGCCTATTACGGCGGTAAACGGTTCCTAATTCGGAGGGTCAGAAACAAATAATGTTAGGTATATTAAATAATATAAAATATGTGTTAGTAAAGTAAATTGTATGTAAGGGATGTACCTAAGGGAGCGACCTATCACCTTATCGTTCCAAGCCATCCTCACCTGCCCGTGGTGCATCCTGCCGAACAACAAACGAGGCTCTGGCAAACCGACTGGTGGCGGTTAAACCATCACTATAGAAGGCGTAGCTAAAAACCACAGGCCGATGACGGGCAGCAGCGTCACCGGAGCAAGAAGCTACGCCCTGCGATCGCCAACCCGCCTGCCCAGCGTGGCGACTATGGGTATGTCCTCCAGAAGTTTGCTTTAGATGGCGAACAACTGGAGAGGCCTATGTCCAGCAGTGGACTGCAATAGGCTGATGATGGTGACGAAAGTAAATTGTAAGGTTGTCATTCATTGATTTGATGACATTGATTCTCTTTTAATAAAATTTGCAAATATAGCAGGGATGTATGAATCACTTGAATTTTCCTTATTATCCAGAAACTAGCACCTTCTTAATTCTAACAGTGACGTATTAAAAAAGATCTCGTTGAAACGAATTATTATTACTGTATACAATAAACTACTCGTAGTAAGTATAAATGTTACATTTTTGGAAAATAGGTTTTATACTCCGGTTCAAAGGTCAAAAATAATTATATTTTTTCTAGATACCTAATACAAGTTTGGTTTTGATGCAACACTTAACACAACTGTACTATTCTCCATACTATGATGGGCATTCTTCTCTTTAAATAACATTATTTACATACATTGTTAAGTTTTTATCGCTTTTGGTTTTATTAAATAAGAATCCATAAAACATTATAGAAAACTTTTTATTTATTTACTGAACCCTAAAACTTGAAATTTTATATTTTATGAATAGCGCCATAATAGGAACCCATATAACCTAATACGGAGTTACCTGAAAATAACTACCACCGTAATAGGAACACTACTCGTGTTATAATGTTCCTAATTCTGACCCATCAAAATTTCGATAAACAAAAGAGTGTAAATGCATAATCACACGATAACAGTTTTTTGGCTCAGTGTGTTAAATTTTAGTCAACAGTTATACAAAATAAACGATTTGTGATCAATTAAAATACAGCTTTTTATTTTACCGCTTCTAAGAAACCAACATTTTATGCTCAACAATTTTCATACTTAACTAGATTTCTAAGAAAGATAGCATACCGCAGAATATGGTTCTTAATTTAAGAGATTAATGATTATTTCAATAAAACTTGGAACTAATTCAATATGTTAATAAATTAAAAGTTATAAACAATTAAACATGTCCAGTATATTTCCTAATTCGGAGGTATACCACCGTATTAGGATCAACTTATAAAATTTGTGTCCTTTTACGGTGGTATTTTGTTTCTTATTTTTTTGGGTAAAAATGAGTTTAAAATATGAATTAAACTATTTAAATAGCTGCTGTAATAGTAGGAAAATGCAATAAATAACACACAAACGAACTTGAACGGGTTATTAATACGAAAAACTTAGTTTATAAATATTGGTGTACTTTCATTTGATGTTGCGCGTTTGTATGAAAACCTCTCTCACATCGATGTCGTTACACTAATTGATTGATTTTGTTGTGTTGTATATGTGCTATACTTGCAAAATTCGGTCAACTGATGAAGGAATAGATTTGGAATAAATAGTATACATTTTGGTGCACTTATACTGAATAAAATAGGAATAAAACTCGAAAATAGAAATACCACCGTAATAGGAACCGATTTTGACTACCTCCGTGATAGGGACACTTACCTTAGTAAGTTATTGCTAGTTTTGCAACTTGAATATTCGGCGACTAACCCGCAAGCAACTACCCTATTCTACCTCAAGTCACTACACACAATGTAATGCAACAGTTACTAATTTTTCAACGTTCATTTGCAGTCTTCCCGAAATTTAAGTTTGAAAAAGGAATTTTTGTTTGGCGCTCGCCGTTGATTGGTCAAAGTGGCTTCGCTTTGATGTCGTCACATGACGTCACTGCACGTTCCAATGACTTACGGGATAATGGTAATTTTTCCCGACATACCTGTCCAAACGTTACCTTTTTTATCCGAAATTAAATATACGAGCGGCAACGAAAATGGATAATGTGAAAAACCGGGAATCGAAAATATTGTGTTGCAACCATTAGCGTTTTTTAGTTAGTACAAATGAAACTGGCATTTGGTTGCAGCTTAGTTCAACGTATAGAATATAATTATTACTGTTATATATGCTTCATCATCATCATTGCATTAATAAAAAATATTTTTGTTTTTGTTGTTTTTTAGTTTTTGTTTTCAAACAAACTTTTTGGCACACTACCCTTTTACTAGATTCTGCTTAGCCCAATGGTTGACTGGTAGAGAATGCCTATATGGCATTAAGTCCGCTTTTTTAATTTACTGCAATAAAGATTAAATAAATAAATAAATTAAATCATCATCCAGCCCAGCTCAGTCCACAACTGGACATTATGCCTTTCCAGTTGTTCGCCATCTTATGGAACATATTTAACCTGTTACATAAAGCTGTTCTGAGGCTTATTAACTAAATTATGTAAGTAACGCAGCTGACTTCTGTAGTAAATAAAGTCAGACAAATAATTGCATCACTCGACCAAAGAGTTCCTAGAGAGGTAGGGCATAGCGAATCTTCGCTCGAATTGAGCCGCCCGTCCGGGGAAGGACCTCCACCCTATAGAATACCGCAGTCAAATGACCTCTGGGTCGTGTTTCTGCCGGTGAGTAGGGTTTCCGGAGCTCGTGGGGGGTTAGGGTTGGGCCGGCATGGCGGTGGCAACTGACAGGTAACTGACCAGTTACTTGCCCGTTGTCACAGCGACTTGGGCTTCTCTTTCGCTTTCCATCAGGCGTAGGGAAGCTATTATGTCGAGCCACTATAAAAAAAAAAAGTCTTTGCTATCAGTACTTGTGAAGTTCACGAACCCTTAATTAATTTATCATGAAGATTCCGTTGGTATTATCTGTTAAAAGTCGCGTTCTTAATTACCGACTGGCGGAGGGAACAAAGCGACGGTCCTCGAAACGTTGTTTGCCGAAAAAATGGCTAAGCAATCATTGAGACCCTCGGCCACAGAGTCTTTGGTGCCAGAAAGGCAACGGCATAGTGGTAGGATATTAGATCCAACTCCGGCCGACTCTCCGGTCCGGTCCGGAGTTGGCCAGTGCAGAGCCGATTTGGTGAAATGGGGGTTTAGCGAGGAGGCAAGGGCCAGCTGCGACAGTGGTGAGCCTCTGCAAACTACGGAGCATTTGCTCTCCTGTCGGATGTGCCCCACCACATGCACAGTTAGGGACCTACATGAGGCGACCGATAGCGGTATTCAGGTCCCTAGGTTTTGGATGGGCACTATATGATTGCCATTGATACGAAAAAAAAAGGGTATTAGATAACCCAAGACATACCACGCTGGGCTACACAGCGCCATCTAGTAATGTTCAAACGTCAACCAAAGTTATTTCAACTTTGGTTGACGTCTATTTGGTTAGAGATGGCGCTGTCTGTCGAATACATTGCGGGGCCGTTGTGAGTTTTCTGTAGTATAAGGTTCTGCCGACATTGACAACGTCGTCCTGCCTCGGTATAATAATATCAAGAGTGAAGTGAAAAGTACAAGCTGGAGCACTATGGGTACTAGACAACTGATATTATTTATACGTAGCAAACACCCAGACCAATACAAACAGAAAAACTTATTCATGCACACAAATGTTTGTACTGAGCGTTTATGGAGACTTTACCCATTATCGCTACGGGTTGGCGATTGCAGGGTGTAGTTCCTGCCCGTCATCGGCCTGTGGCATTTAGCTACGCCTTCGATTGTGATGGTTATACCGCCACCAATTGGTACCAGAGCCTCGTTTGTTGTTCTGCAGGCTACACCACGGGTAGATGAGGGTAGTTTGGAGCGTAAGATGATAGGTCCCTGCCTTACATTCTTTATCATCGTACACATTTAAATAAAAACCAAAAATATTTATTTAAACTTTATTGCACTAAAATGGTACAAAAGGCGTATTTAATGCTAGGAGCATTCTCCACCAGTTAACCTTTAGGTCATGCAGAGAGCAGATTTATTGTGTGAAAATAGAGTTCTATGTAGCGTGAGTTTGGGTTCAAACTCACGCTACATAGAACTCAACATAGCCTTTTGTATGTTTATACTCTCTGAGTGGAGAGGGCGTTGAAATTGGAGCGGCTAATCAACGCTGGCCGCATCAGCGATTTCACTCATTGATACTAAACAACAGATTCAGCGCATTGCACTCATTTTTTCTTGGAACAAGCACTGTTTTGCTACGTGGCACAATTATTAATTTAAACTCTGAAACTGTATACAAACGTTTGGTATTAGTTTACAGTTTGCTTTTGTTTTTAAATAATGTTAACAAGCAAAAATGATGTTTGGTATTATTTTACTTTATAGATTTTTACATAAATATCATCACATATTTTTGATAGATTAAAATTAAAATTTTCAAATACAAGTGTTTGCTTAATTTGCACGAAAGTTGAAAATAGTAAATGAATAAGATTATGAAATAAAAATTCTGGTATTTTTTTATATTTACATTCCTAGCACACCAGAAAATATAAGTTGGGTTGTCAACTTATAGTTTTTGTTTCTATAACGAACTTTTGGGACAGACAGATAGACAGACAAAAACTGATTGCATTTTTGGCATCAGTATCGATCACTAATCACCCCATGACACCAGATGACTACGATGATAGCCAAGGTGGCCTTATCAGCAGTAGCAGGCTGTTGGTGGAGCGAAAAGCTCTCACCCCTATCGGGTACCAGACTTACTAAATTATGACACTTACAAAGACGTAGGTATGCATTTATTAGGGGTCACGCAGCCCCTACGAAACGGTACGATTACGTGTGTCAAATGTACGATACCAGTTAAGGGTTAACGTGGTCTAGCATGTTAGTATAAGTAGATATCTTCTTAGTAAATATGTAAACCTAATTTCAAAATAAACCCGAGGGTAACACGATATAAGAGCCGTTAACCCCATCCCATATTGGCGAAGCGAAATATTTGCAAAAGAGTAACTTTGACCCCAAAACCGTTGAACGCCGTTTAGGAAATATAAAAATAAGGATTTCTAGGCCCAAACTAAATAATATTCCAGGCAATTGCTACACTAAAACTTAATTTAGGCATCTCCAGTCTTATACGAACGGTATAGGGTTTACTTTTGTGTGTATATTTTGGTATATCTTATTCGCTGTAAGGACTTAGGCCCTTTATGACCACAATGTAATAATAATAGTAAGGCTTGTTCGTAGTGAGCGTAAAACAACGTATAAAAAGTTTTTCATAGCATAGCTGTGTATTTTCCGTGGAAGTATCGAGTACTTCATTTCCTTTGACTACGAAATGTTGAGATTACTTTGGTAGTTTTATGTACAGGTGTAAATCGGAGTATACTCATAAATAAGTACGTTTGCTACGAATCACATTTCTGACTAGATTGCGTAATGATTCGTACTGAACTACATTCAATCAACTTTGTTATGTAAGAAAGAATTTCTTAACTATTGTGTTTTTATGACAAAAAGGTATTACAACGAGCAAGGAAGGGCAGCTGCTTCACTTGTTACAACATGAAAAGCGTAATTTTTACGTTATACAAAAAATAATAGCTAGTTTAATGAAATCCAACTATAACAATAATGGTAACCTAGTATTTCCTCTGTAGATACAGACATACTAGATTGAAAATGATATTTAATAAATTATTACTAGCGATACAGGAACATTTAAATATATTAACTGTTATATAACGAATCCATTAAAGTAGCTCATTCTTTTTGTTTTACTGTAGGTAAATGAGGTAAACAAACCCTGACACAATCAAAACTAAACACTTTTTGGACTTACCTCATTTGATTTAAATGACCAAAATGATTTCAAGACCTTTTTTTCACCCAAATCGTGGTATCACAACAATTTATTAGTCGAAAATATTAGTTATTTTTTAACCGACTTCGAAAAAAGGAGGAGGTTCTCAATTCGTCTGTATGTATAATATTTTTTTTTTTTTTTATGTTTGTTCACAGATTATTCCGTCAATTATGGATGGATTTCAAAAATTTTTTTTTGTTCGACAGAGGACACTTCCGAGGTGGTCCCATTATCACCAAGTCAGGATCTGATGATGGGATCCTGGAGAAATTGAGGGCAACAACCGAACATTGTATGCTCATATGGTGTTTTTGTTACGATATCATATTCTACTCAGGTATATGCTTCCGGGCGTCAACATCTGGTGCTGATGATGAAGCCACAGAACTCCTTAACGGTTAGGAGTTAGGGAACAGTACTGACATTGGTCGATAGAAACTAGATTGAAGTAGAACTTTTGATTTTGATTAATTAGCCCTTATTCAAGGTCACAGCACATTAACGCAACTAAAAATAGAGAAATAAAATTATTTTTAAAAAAAAATTAAACCGACTTCAAAAAAAAAACACAAACGACCAAAACTAAAAAGCGATAAATAACGTAAGTAATTCTATCCTTAATACATAATTATTTAAATAATACAATTATCACTTATTTTTGAAGTCGGTGCCAGCCAAACAAATAAATGTACATATCTAAGTATATTGTCGTGGGGATTTGCCGGCCGCGCGCGTCATACAACAACAGTCTACGTTAGGTATCTAGAGGCTGGCACCGACTTCAAAAATAAGTGATAATTGTAATATTTAAATAATTATGTATTAAGGATAGAATTACTTACGTTATTTATCGCTTTTTAGTTTTGGTCGTTTGTGTTTTTTTTTTGAAGTCGGTTTAATTTTTCATTTCGATATTTTTTCACTTTACGACTTAATTGTCAATGTGACAGAGCTCACAAAGTTGTGGACGCTAGTTGGCGCTGTTGGCGCTGAACCAATAACCAGCCAAACAAACCACTTCAAAGATTTTTATAACTAAAAGACTTTACCGCCCCCTACTTTATATTGCTATGTACTACTTCAGTGGTTAAGCATACCCTATTAAGACGTATCCGTCCTTTTTAGAAAACACCTAGGTCGCACCTAATCTTGATACCTGCGAGGTTCAAAGGACACTGGTCTCATGAATATTTAGTGCGGGTCGCCAGTAATAACAGAGCCGTTTTAGCCTACCCTTTTATGGTCGGCATTAATTGTCTTGAACCGCTATAAACAAAACGGGCGGCGTTTTAAAGCATATTTTCGATTAACTTTCATATTAGAAAGATTGTTCTGTTGATTATGCAGATCCTTCGTAATTATAGGATTGCTTGGGTTATGGTCAAAGAGACAAAAATAATGAAAACGGTTTGGCTTAAAAAGTCTTTGATTTAGAGGTTTGGTAACTAAACCGAAAGTTGTGTCTCGGGTTAATTCTTTCAGATGAAATAAAATATAGGAGAGCGATTTCCGCACTCCTGATGAAAATTGAAAGAGAAGCCCAAGTCACCGCGACAAACCAAACCCATCACTTGTTATTTGCCACCGCGCTACCACGTCTTGTAAGAAAACCCTACACAGCTGTTTCTTTCGCTATGTATACGGTGGGCACCAGCGGGTAAACTCTACCACTGGCTGAGATCTGAAGTCTGAAGTCTTAAGAAGACCCATAATGGGTCTTCTTAAGACCCTTCGATACCCACCGGAAAGAATAAAATTATATATATTATCATCAGCCTATTGCAGTCCACTGCTGGCTAAAGGCCTCTCCAGCTGTTAGCCACTTAGTGCAAACATCTGAAGGTATATCCTCCGTAATCACCACGCTGGGCAGGCGGGTTGGCGATCGCAGAGCGCAGCTTCTCGCTCCTGTGACGCTACAGCCCGTCATCAGTCTGTGTATTTAGCTACGCCTTTAATTGTGATTGTTATAGGTACCGCCACCAGTCGGTTGCCGAAGCCTCGTTTGTTATTCGGCAGGATGCACCACGGGCAGGTGAATTTAGCTTGGAGCGGAAAGATGATAGGCCGCTCCCTTACATCCCATGGTTTATACTCTTTTCCATCACCGAACGTACAAAAAAAGTACCTAGAACTACATCTAATATCCCTTCTTCTTCTTCTTCAGCCTGTAGCCACCCAATGCTGTGTGTAGGCCTCTTCAAGCGCACTCCATCCCTTGCGGTCTTTGGTCTTTCTCATCCAGTCTCCAGCAATCCCGATCAAGTCATCGGTCCAACGCATCGGTTGCCTGCTCACACTTCGGCAGAGTACGAGGTCTCCATTCGAGCATCTAATATATCACCAAGCAACTCAAATCATTATTCATGTACCGCACTACGCAAAAATGCATTACATTTTACAAAATTTATTGTCGCGCTACAAAGGCTGCCGGGGGCTCTTACCTCACTTCTATTTGATGGAATGCCGATTACATAGCAAAAACCTTCCCCTGTCCAGAGAGGAATGTATTACGACGTTTTGCTTATAGATAACATTGAAATATGGCCGCTTGTTCTGTCCCCGGATTCCTACACGAGTATCCGATAGAATATTTCACTCTTTTTTCTTTCGCATATATTTTTCTTTCAAGTGACGTCGGCTTAAGTGTTCTGCGATGGGGTTTTTAATAGCTGAGGTTTATGGTTTGAGGACCCTTGCGGTTCGGGTTTTGTTTAGGGTCAGGCTGCTGAGTGTTGTAAATGATTTTGTGACTGTTGCTTTAAAGGGCACACGTACCTAAGTGCTTGCGTTGTTATCGTTTCTCTGTGGAGTTTGTGTTCAAAACTCTTATCTGACTGATCAGTAAGGATATCGTCCTTTTTCTAAAGAGGGGAATGCATTAAAAGAGGTTGGGCATAGCGTATCTTCGCTCGAATTGAGCTGCCCGTCCGGGGAAGGACCTCCACCCTATAGAATACCGCAGCCAAATGACCGGGTCGTGTTTCTGCTGGTGAGTATGGTTTCCGGATCTCGTGGGGGGTTAGGGTTGGGCCGGCATAGCAGAGGCAACTGACAGGTAACTGGCCAGTTACTTGCCATTTGTCACAGCGACTTGGGCTTATCTTTCGCTTTCCATCGGGTGTAGAGAAGCCATTATGTCGAGCTACTATAAAAAAAAAATTAAACACCATCACGCTGCCTTCGGTGGCAGGACGACGTGGTGTGTAGGACTCACACGTCCCAAACTGGGAGGCCATATCCACCACACCCCCTCTGTCGCCAGTGGGCAGCAACTTGCAGGGACTCGTGTAGCGACGAAGCATACAGGCGCAGGCTCGGATATCGTCCTGTCTTAACTGTCTAATTTCTTTTACAAACTCCAAACGTATGTCCTCAGTTTAATTTCTTCCCGTGGGTGTCATAAGAATCCCTTAATCTTTAGGTGCTTTTACTCTAACTACTAATCGAATCGACTAATCAATAAGTAGGTAAAATAATTTACCATAAACGTTGAACGTATATTGCAGCTTCAGTTAATATCAAAGTTGTCATTGTTGAAATCCGTATTTTTTTTCGCTAAAACCGTAATCTAGATATCGAAATGCTAAATTCCAATATCCGGCCATAAATCACACTTCACGAGTACCATAGACAATCGTAAAAGTTATCTGTGGCTCTCGAATCGGTGCATCCATTGTTGAGAAGCCGTAAAATCTTTTTATAGGCTCTCAGGGGAGTGTGACCATGTTTATGTGTTTTCATAGGACTAATTTCGCAAATACACATTAATAAATAAGCCAATACATGATACGCTGGGTGACACAGCGCCATCTAGTCCTAAACCAAAGCTTGCACTGTAAGCACTGGGCTATTGATAGACTAACTTAGAGAGATAGAAACTCTTTATTGCACAAAAACACAGACATTACAGGTAAATACATTATAAACAAAAACAAAGTACAATTTAGGCGGTTTTATCGCTTATAGCGAACTTACGTAGATACATTTTTTTTTACAAATAAATGACCGACCGCTATGTAGGAAGCAGCATTCACTACGACCTGTACAAATCACGACTACATTTGTGTGCATGAACATGTGCGGAGACTGAACTCGCGACCGCTGTGTCAGAAACAGCGTTCAGGTTTTATTTGTACCCAGCTTAAACGCTGCTGCCCGTATCCTGATATTCCGTTAGTTGTCTTCTACGACACCCACGGGATGAGAGGTGGTGTTCCAATTCCAAACCGGAAAACCACGCGGACAGAATTTAAAAATGAAATTAATAGTGAAAAAAAATATTTTATAATGTTTTTTTTAAATCGTATGTCCGTACAAAACGTATGTTTGGTCACCCTACGGCGCTGGAGCACATCACTGCCGGATAGAATGAAGGGTTCCCATGATCGGAGTCATAGACAAAGCGCTCTCATTCCGCACGACACACGCCATTTTGATTTTGTGATAACTTTTTTTTACCGATAATACTCATATGTTCAATCCATACTAATCCTTACTGAATTACAAGTACCGTGTGCCTAGCACGAACATTTTCGAAAAAGAATGCGTAACGTTACCTGTAAACATTTGTATGAAACTTGGTACAGCGCCCCTATCGTGCGTAAGATGTACTACGTTTACGTACGTTAACGTAGTGAAAATTATCGCCCTGTTTACGGTTACGTTACGCATACTTTTTCGAAAGTGTTCGTGCTAGGCACACAGATTTTCCTAAGTGACGTGAGTGCCTTCAAAAAACGAGCCTACAAAACTCAAGGGCCAGAAATGCACCAGTGGGTCCCCTAATTTAACTGGACAAAATGCATTTACGCTCACCGCCACTCGGGCGAGCTGTAGGCTCTGTAGGACTCAGCACCGCCTCGGAATGATGAAAGAGAGGCGGGAAATACCCACTTAAACCACCGGTCCCTTCCTCAAAGCGCCCCAAAAATGGTACAATGGGTCCTGAAAATATCTACCACGACAATCAGTGACTCCCCTGGTGTTGCGTTTAGTCCCTCCAGGCTCAAACAGAGCGCTTACAGCGCACCACTGTCGACCTTATTAGATTTTATCTGGTAGATAGGAGTGAGCCCCACATAAATATAAAAAATATCAGACAACATCACATACATTGCTCCGACCCCAAAGTAAGTAACCCACCACGCTAGGCAGGTGGGTTAGCGATTGCAGTGTGCAGCTCCTCGTTCTGATGACTCATTTCTCATCCCATTACTACTTAGTTTCAAATGAAGTCACGACGACTAAACAGACTATAAAGCACAACTAGGTGTTGTTTGACGGTTATCGTGTGATAGACATAGCACTTTTTCTATAGTAGCTCGACATAATGGCTTCCCTACGCCTGATGGAAAGCCAAAGAGAAGCTCAAGTCGCTGTGACAACTGGCAAGTAACTGGTTAGTTACCTGTCAGTGGCCACTGCCATGCCGGCCCAACCCTAACCCCCCACGAGCTCCGGAAACCCAAATCAACAGCAGAAACACGACCCAGAGGTCATTTGGCTGCGGTATTCTATAGGGTGGAGGTCCTTCCCCGGACGGGCAGCTCAATACGAGCGAAGATTCGCAGGGTAGGGCATACCTACCTCTCTTAAAAACACTTAATACAGAATGTTCATCACCATCGTCGTCATCACCAGCCTATTCACTAGGCCTAGTCCACTGCTGGACATAAGCCTCTCCAGTTGCCTGCCACTCAGGGCATACATCTGGAGGATATGCCCATTATCGCCACGCTGGGCAGGCGGGTTGGCGATCGCAGGACGTAGCTTCTCGCTCCGATGATGCTGCTGCCCGTCATCGGTCTGTGATATTTAGCTACGCCTTCAATTATGATGGTTATACCGCCATCAATCGGTTGCCAGCGCCTCGTTTGTTGTTCGACAGGATGCACCACGGGCAGGTGAGGGTGGCTTGGAGCGAAAAGATGATAGGCCGCTCCCTTACATACCAATACAGAATGTTGGAGCAGTTAAAGTTTGTGAGACGTTTGAGTTCTGATCTTAAACAGACAATGAAATAATTAATGTTATTTACTCCCTCTTGTAGATTACAAACACGTAAATCCATCGTCTCCGAATAGATCCGTATTCCGTCGCTATTAGGTACAAAGATTAAAATCGCCAAAACGTTTCGGACGCCAACTCAATTTATCAGTGCTAATAAATAATAAATCAAATCGGGCCGCGCCGCGCGGAATTGCGAGCCCGTATCGTGAGACGTCCACGTTTCTCTTATTCGTTTTGCGAAGATCTACTTACATAATGTTTGTTTTTTCGCAATAATGTACCATTGTTCTGGAAAAAACGTACGATGGAATAGGTGAGCGTAGAGAGAAGTCGCTGCCTTAAGGTAAATACCACATTCATCAGCCCACATATATCGCTACAATTGTTACTTTAATTCTAACAAGCAGAAAAATAGCCTGACTAGCCGAAGATTTGGAGTTTCGAAAGGTTTCTTTCGTATGAAGATTTCGCAAACATCCTGACAAATTTGACACGGTAATCAAAAACAACTCTTCAAGACGGTGTGTCGAAAAATTTAGCACCGCTCAGTTCCCTCATCAAATATGTGGGCGTATAAGTACCATAGACTACCAACTTTCGCGTTTTTTCTTGCTTGCCATTCTGTAACAAAACGCGGTTTCAAAATCAGTTTCGGAAAAAAATCCGTCAGTGCGAGCGCTTCCATTACTTTCCTTTAACTGTTAAGTTCCTTCCTAACTTACAATAATAATGTGGCTATCGTAAGATTTGTAAGGGCGCCGTTAAATAAAAGTTTGGTAACCTCAGCATTAACGCATAACAAAGACGATGAAAGCGTTTATTCCAATAGCAATTTTCAGCTCCAATCGAGCACTATTCGCATTGAAGGCGCAAAGTTTCGTGCGGACAGGTGTTTCCGTCTCCGACCTCATTTTAAAGTGCACTTATTTTTTCTTTTATTAAAAAATAACAACGGTTCTAAAATATGTTGCCGTTTAAAAAGCGGTACAATAACTTTCGCCCGGAGCCCGGGTGCCGGATCGAACGTGAAATTGATTTTTAAAATATTGCTGTGGACTCGGTGCAGGCGAGAGTGCAAATTGATACTTTATCAGTTATACCAGTTTACGCTCAGGCGAGCCTTGTTTGTTTAGATACTAGAATGATATAAACATGCTTATAAACTGCGCGCGACAGGCTGCGCGCTGGGTTTGTTCTATTATGTCCTGTCGATCTAACTTTTGGACCTCACGATTGCTTGCCATCAGGTGGAGAAAAATTACTACCGTCCCTGTCCCCGTTTCCGCTTTCCAAGTTCTTATTCTTTTTCCGTTGCCTAAATAGGTATGTTATATTTTCATTATACTTAGGTAGGTACATTAATGTTAAAATTTTATTTTGATTAATTATGCAACCTGTAACAATATTTCAAGTACCATAGCAAGTCCTTCGGTGTTGCGCGATTCATATGCTGAGATTGTTTGAAAATAAATAAATATCAGACAACATCACATACATTGCTCTAATCCCAAAGTAAGTAGCTTAAGCACTTGTGTTATGGGTATCAGAACGCCGAAGGTACCACAAATAAATACTTAAATACAAAAATCAATCAAAAAATCAAATCAAAATCAAAAATTATTTATTAGGTATCAAGGTCATACTTATACATATAGTTGTTGGAGCCCCCTTTTAAGCTTGTGATTGCCTGTGCCAGGGGGTTCCGCTCTTTCTTAAGTGTAATACAGATACCTAATATCTAATTAACTTAATTCTTGTTATAATTTATTTGTAGGGTATGTAAGGTGTAGTTATGTATGTAAGATAATTTATTTCCAGCTAGTTATATAAGTTTTTATACAATAATTTTAGTTATATGTATCTATATTTTAACAAATAGTTAGTAACTTATTCTATTCTATTCAGTCTTACAAATATTTATTTATATTTATATTGGAGTATGTATGACATAATTATGCATGTTTGTGTGTTAATACAACATACTTTGTGTGGATCTATGATTGTAAGTATATATAATTTGTGTTTAAGTATAAATTTGCGGTACCTTCGCTATTCTAATGGCCATAACACAAGTGGCCAAGCCACTCACTCCAGAACCGGAACAATGCATGCGAATGTTGTCTGATATTTATATTTATTTAATTATGTATAAAATTTTCTATTTCGTCGTAGCTTAAGTTTTTTACCCAATTAACAACTATAGATTTACATTCATGAAAGGATTTACTGTATATTTGAGTTTCCTTGTTAACTTTGTTATATAGAATGGCAGAGCGTGATTCAAATTGAATCTTAGCAAATAGGGTTTTTCGGTGCGGAATATTGACTATATTGTCTTTTCTTCTCCTTCCTGTTATACATATGTTAGATAATTTTTTGTGTTTTTTTAAGATTGTCTGTACAATATACAATTTGCGCACCGATAGTAAGTTACTAATTTGGTATAAATGATGTGTTGAGAATGTCCTCTTTTTGAAGTACATAATTTTTAGCAAAGTACGTTGAGCTCTCTCTACTTCTATAAAACGTGTCTTGAGTGCTCCACCCCAGATAGGGATACAATATGTTATTATTGATTGGACCAATGAAGTGTAAATTTCGTTTAATAAGTTTCTACGTTTATTTGTGCTGCTGATCACTTCTTTTGCGGCTACATATCTTAGTGATTTAAATAACCAGTTAAATTTGCGTATTCTTGATGTTATTTGTTCAATTTGAGGATACCATGATAACCTTTGGTCCAACATCACCCCCAAGTATTTCACGACTTGTACTTTATTAATTTGTGGACATCCACACCTATCGTTAAAGTCATCGAACGCCCCACATGTGTGTATTCTAATATTAAAGTCTTGGCAAGGCTGAGAACTATTGTAGATACTGAAGCAAATGTAGTTAGTTTTGTCAGTGTTGAGGGTTAGTAAATTATTTCTCATCCATAAAGCAACCCGGGCCGTACCCCGCTCCGCATTTATTTTTAAATCAGACCAGCTGCCACCAGTGAAGACGATTGCTGTGTCATCGGCGTAAGAGTATATTTTCGCATTAGGTATAGCCATGTTGCAAAGATCGTTTATGTAAATGAGGAACAAGGTAGGGCCCAAGACACTTCCCTGTGGGACGCCACATGATACGTCAATATCATCACTTGTGCAGCTATCAAGTTTAACTTTTTGTTTTCTGTTGGTCAGGTAATCTTTGAATATCATTAATTGTGTATTTCTAATGCCGATTTTTTCTAGTTTTTGCAGAAGGATTTTATTTGAGACTGTGTCGAAGGCTTTTTTTAAATCTATAAATACTGAAAGGCATTTTGTGCCTTTATCGACTTTTTCAGTTATTAGTGTACTTATGTCCGTAACTGCGTCTTCTGTTGATATTCCGTGTCTAAATCCAAATTGATTTGGTGATAGGATACTATAAGCGTCCAGGTAGTTTAGTAAACGCCTATTTATTAGCTTCTCTAGAATTTTTGCCAAGACTGGAAGCACTGAGATAGGCCTATAGTTACCAATATTTGCTTTATTACCACCTTTATGAATAGGAATTATAATAGATCTTTTTAAAGAATTCGGAAACACTCCTGTAGCGAAACACAGGTTAGCCAAATGTGTGAGAACCGGTATAATTTCATTTTTAACATGCTTGATATAAGAAGTGGAAATATTATCCCAGCCAGCCAGCCAATACAAATTATAAACACCCAGACACGGAACGTTTGACTATAATAAATAAGACTTGATCTTGATAATATTTCTGTGGGTATAAACCTGCTCGGGTTAGATTATAAAACTAGGTAGGTACACAAGAGCGTGTTCAACCACCGGTACCGCATTTAGTAAATCCACAAAAATCAAAATAAAAACCAACACAAACTTCAACTTGTCTCTAACCAGGATTACGCTCAAAAAGATTGCCGCTGTTCACTGTTTTAATTCCGTTATTTCAACAAAGGGCTAAAATATTAAGCTTAGATTTTATCGTTACGTGTTCAGTCGGCTTTAACGAATATTTCACGATAATCGGGTTGTAACGATAAGGGCGGCACGGTCGGCCGATAACTCGCGGCTACGTGTGCCTGTAGGTTGCCGCAAATTTCTGAAATGAGTTTACACGTATTGTGCACGTTAATTGTTACGACTGGTGTAATTTATATTTTGTTATTGAGTTTGTGTTCTTTACGTTTAAAAACACATCCGTATGGCGTTTGCACTGCTTCCGGAATTTTTTGCTTTTTTGTGCATACGGCAGGACTCGAGACGGGACACCTAGTGTAGCATACAGGAACATACAAACAGACACACACTGTCAAACATCTGACAGTGACATCTGTCATTGACATCTGTCGTTTCGTTCCTACACTCCACGCAAGGTGCGGGGTGGGAGGGCAGTCAGTCTGCGTCCCACCGTCGCCGAGTAAAGACGTGTTCGGGTGAGGATAGCGAGGCGATATATAAACTAAACCATCGTTCATTATTTTATTGTTCATGGTTATTTCTTACGTAGATTAGTGTCTACTACACCTGGGTTATGCGACTGGCTCGGTGGTTCAATTTGTAGACTCCTGCCTTCTTAACCAAGGGTCGTGGGTTCGATGTCCACCCGGGACAAACATTCGTGTTTTTTTTTTTTTTTTTTTTTTTATAGTGGCTCGACATAGTGGCTTCCCTACGCCTGATGGAAAGCGAAAGAGAAGCCCAAGTCGCTGTGACAACGGGCAAGTAACTGGTCAGTTACTTGTCAGTTGCCACCGCCATGCCGGCCCAACCCTAACCCCCCACGAGCTCGGGAAACCCTACTCACCGGCAGAAACACGACCCAGAGGTCATTTGACTGCGGTATTCTATAGGGTGGAGGTCCTTCCCCGAACGGGCGGCTCAATTCGAGCGAAGATTCGCTATGCCCTACCTCTCTTAAAATCTCTCTGTGTGAATCATGTTCGTGTGTCACTTGTGTTTCTTCCGTGTCTCGGTGTTTATATTTGCATTTAAGTATATATTTGTGGTACTTTCGTTGTTCTGATACCCATGACACAAGTGCTTAATCTGTGAATTCGACCGTAAGGGCGTTCAGTGGAAAAGTTACCTAAAAAATATCTCTCTCGAACGTATGTAAAGAACGTTCTCCGAATTCAGCTCAGATCGTCTTTTTGT
Organism: Conogethes punctiferalis; assembly: GCA_031163375.1. Lineage (NCBI taxonomy): Eukaryota > Metazoa > Arthropoda > Insecta > Lepidoptera > Crambidae > Conogethes > Conogethes punctiferalis. The sequence goes on from CM062093.1 coordinate 14,140,204, forward strand.
TTGTTATGAGAACTGCGCCGAATAGAAAGTTCCAATGTTGATCTTTTGCGCAGGTTTCCAATTAAAAAGTTCTGTGCACACGCCGATTGTTTTGGCCGAGACGCTAGTGTTTGTTTTGTTTCATTGTTTATGTTTGACAAATGTACGGTGATCTATTAGGCTGGGGATACGTTAGCGGGCGAACTTTCAAGTTCATACCGTACGGTAGTAGTATCCGAAAATGTACTAGTACCTACACATTATCGGTGCAATAGAACCTACTTATTAGTACATTGAACTACACTACCGGGGTTTCTATGCCATGTCGTATCGTTTGTTCTAAAACTTTATTAATTTATAATATTTTATGTTTTCGTATTAGGTTGTGACGTGAGGGTTGGGGCTCGGCCAGCATGGCGGTGGCAACTGATCAGTTACTTGCCCGTTTTCACAGCGACTTGGGCTTCTCTTTCGCTTTCCTTCAGGGATAGGGCAGCCATTATGTCGGATGGACTGTGTGAGAAATGATATGCGTGTCAAAGGTGTGATTGTGGAGATGACGGCTGATAGAGAAGGGTGGAAGAAGTGTCGTCACCAATTCGCCCCATCATCGTCCCATTATCGCCCCTT